>JARYZH020000188.1:12709-62772 GCA_030021035.2 Notholithocarpus densiflorus | reverse complement strand
TATATATATATATATATATATATATATATATATATATATATATATATTTTCCCATGTCACTGAGCTACAAAATCTTTGTCCATGACTAAGAAAAAATCTTTCTAATATTTTTCATTTGTTTTTTTTTAAAGCAATATTTTTCATTTTATGGATATGATATTTTGTTCAAAATAAGAATGCGAAAGCAAATGCTAATGGAAACATAACATCTACCTAGGTCTAAAAAAGACTGCAAAATGATCCAGTTGAGGAATGGCTACATAGTGCAATCTCTGCTGTTGTTCCATCAATGGAATCTCTTATGAAGGAAGCATTAGTTGAAAAAGTTACTTAACTGATATATGCCAGAATGATTGGTGCCAAAAATGGGTTCTACCCCATAAAACTTCTCCAGGGCATGAAATGGTTTAAGTGGATTAGGATTTTTTTTATAAAAAAAATTGATTTTTTAGTATAACTCTATTTTTCTAGCTTTATTATTTCATTAAGTTGCATGTACCAAACATTTTCAGATGATTATATATTTGTGGAATTGCTGATATATAGGAACATTTTTTTAATAATGTCCAAATCCTTTTTATTATGAAAATTATCTATGACGCTCAATTATTAAGAAGTGCAAACTAGTTGAAATATAAGACTTTTGGCGCCTAATATGCAATCAAATGACAGTTCTTGTGCATATACTTATGTGCATTAAAACATTATAAAATTGTTATCTGTATAAACTATAATCAGTGTCAATAGTAATATCGTGTGGAATTTATGGATGTTTTTCGTTATCTTTTTTCAATTTTTTACTAAGCCTTTACAACATTAATACTTCTACGACTATAGATTAAAAAAAAAATCAAAGTTATTATTATTATTATTATTTAAAAAGAAAAACCATAATTCAAACGTAAAGCTATACCAATAACCAAATTTATAAATAAATAAATAAAATAAAAACTATTAAATAAAAGGTAAAATTGTAGTATAAATTCTTTTCAAAACTTTATACAAAAACTTGAGTTGTCGTAAGTCCTTTTTATTCAAATTATCACAGCCAAAAGTTGTAAGACACTTAAAATTATCCATGATAGCAGGGATCAAGGATCTCACTCAGGATGTTAATCCAATCAAAGTGAACTCGCTCTGATACCACTTGTTTGCTTGTTTAGACTCCTATAAATCAGATTCGTTTAACCTAATTAATTAATCAAGTGGTTACTTCGGTTGATTTTTATAAATCTAGGTTAAACTCATATAATCATATTACTAAGTGTGGAAAAGTAAAGAAGACAGTAATATGATGACCCAGGAAAACCAATGAAACTAACAGTTTCAAGGTAAAAAACCTGGGGAGGATTTAACCTAGCTATCCTCAAGGTAAACAAATTCACTATAATAGAATTGAAGTTTACAATAAATTTTTTCCCTAAAATCTAAAGCTACCTCATATAGAACTTACTCACACGACCACGTCCAGCTCTAAATCCCTGGACTCTTCTATCTTGAATCTGCAGTACACAAGCACCCCCATTTGTGACTTTGAGATCCCACTCAAAGATTTTAGATCACCATCAGTAGTTGATCTTTATGCAGCAACTTGTTTCCACTAGTTCTTGATTGTAAATCTCGTTCCGGTAGATGCTTATTGAGTTAGAAGGTTACAGAAACCTTATAGATCTTACAGGAGTAACTCACAAGACTTCCAAGAGCTTGAAAATGTAGTTAGAATTTTCCTTTTATACCTTGTAGTGTTGAACTGAAACCCTACATGTTTTCACGGGCTTTGAGCCTAATTTAAAATCTGCAGAAAATGACTTTCGATCGGTCGAACCTTTCTTTCGATCAGTTGAGCTTTATAGAATCTAAACTCTTCTTCTACAGCTTAACTATTCTTGAATCTTGACTTGAACAATCTAGAGCAATGTCTAACACCTAAACTAGACATGTTTTTGTTCTTGTTTTGCCAACATACACAAATTTAGAATCTAAACATTTATCCTAAATATTTAGAGCCTAACAGAAGCACTCTCTCTCAATACAAAGCACAGGGCTGAGTACAAAGCTCAACACTGCACCTAAAACAAGGAGAAGTTTTTGCTTCTCTAAAATTGCTGCACAGCCTCCTTCACACAGCCCTCTTCAAAGAGATCTCATGCTCACATTTTGCCACTCCATTCCTTTACAATTTCTGCTACACCCAAATTGTTACACTAGCCACACAAACCAAATAAGAGAGCATCAGATATGTATTTAATCAAGAGGAAATAGGGGTGTGCAGCCAACCCGCCAACCTGCCAAAACCGACTCGACCCAACCCAACCCACCAGGTTAGGTCGGTTTTTAGGGCTTAATGGGTTGGGTTGGGTTACAATTTTTTTTTTTTATAGCTGGTCGGGTTGGGTTCGGATCATAAAATTCTAAACCCGTCAAACCCGACCCAACCCATCCATATATTTAATATATATTTAAAATATATTATATAATTAATAAAAAAATTTTAAATAACCAGCTCTTCCTATCCTATACAAAAGCCAATTAGTTCACACAAACTGTAGTAAATTACTATTGTTGTTTAGTCATTAGTGTTGTTTGCCTTTAAGGAGTTACATTGATACTAATATTTGGGTTTTTTAATATATTTATATTTTTTATGCTCAATTTGATAATAATAGTAATAATAATAAAAATTGTTCAACCCATGGATTTAACCCAACCCAACCCGACCCATGTGGGTGGGGTTGGGTTGGGTTGGACTTATGTGATGGGATGGGTTGGGTTGAATTTTTTTAACCCACCATGGTGGGTTGGGTAAAAAAATCCCCTTAACCCGACCCATACACATCCCTAAGAGGAAACCAAAGTCAACAACGACAGATGGGCTGCTGTACACACAAATATATGCATTTAATGTAGGCGTGAAACTAAAGCCACGCATGAATGGTCAAGCCAAAATTTGACAAAACTCCAACTTAACTTGAATTCAATACAAACCTAAAAAGAAAATGATCCGCTATCATCTTCATCAAAGCCCCTATTGGTTATCTCAAATTGCAAACCCCAAATATTCAAAATATGAATATAAAGCAAAATCTAACAAATCTTCGCCATACAATCTTTTAGACAAGTTAATTAAATAATTTCTCCTTAATTAAAAAACAAAAATTACAAATTTTGCCAAACACTACAACCATTCTCCACAATGGCGAAATTATTAGATCACCAATTTTAATCAAATTCTTGTCCACCTTGTAGAGACTTCTCTCAAGCCTCAAATGTTTCAAATGCCAAATCAAAACTAAGCCCAACCATCAGACCCAAGTTCAAGTTATTTCCAAATATGCCAAAAGGCTCCAAATGCGTTCAAAGATGGTCTTAAAACCAAATTAGAGGCCAAACAAATGAACAAAATGCACATAATCCCAAAGTAACTCCAAATATGCCAGTACAAGCAAAATGCATCTAATTTCTAATAGTTTTAGCTTTTCAATATCCTTTTGTACTTATTAATTTTGGAATTATGGTTTATTTATGTAAAGATACTAAGGTCAAGGTTAGAGCAGCAGTGAGGCAAGAAGCAGATGCTGAAACAAAGAGGTGAAGTGATTGTGGTGTGAAGTGCTTGTGGAGTAAAACAGAGTGAAGCAAGTGACAGTGTTATACACAAAACGACACAAGAACTTATACTACCTGTAGTTTTAGTTTGCATTAGTTATTTATGTTCACACGTGAGAGTCACACGTGCTATGTTGTAACTGCTACATTGTAACTGATGTAACAACCAAACTTGGAATAAATTTCTAGCTACAATCTCATGGCAGGAATTGACAGAAGTAAAAGATTTACATTTAAAGACAGGATTTATTTTTTTTCTTTTAAAATTCTTTTGTAGATTAAAAAAATGTTGCTAGTTGTTGGGAAGTTGCATGAGAGTTCTACACACCTAAAATTCTATCAACCAAACTCTAAGACTTTTTGGACAGAAGAAAATTTTTGACAATTTCATACCACCCATTCATAAAATAAAAAAATAAAAAATAAAAAGCCTGGGCATTTTAAGTTTGTCTTGATAGCTTGTCCAAGTCTAGCCATGTGTTTCATACAAATTTTTTTTTTTTTTAAATATAGCAAATCATATTTCATGAACTTGGATACAAATTGCATGCTTTTAGTGTTTTTGTATTCCAATCTTCTTAGGCTTGGTTCACCTACCCCCCAAACATCTATTGTTAAACTTGTTACAATTCTTAAGCTTAAAATATATATAGAAAAAACTACCTGGGCTGTAAAAGGATCTCAATCAATCAAACTAGGTAATTCATGCGCAATGCTTCCCATGCCTCCACTAGTGAACCTCTTCCCTCAATTGCTGCCTATTTAAATTAAGGCTCCCCATTGTAGTTCAGTTTTGCCTGTTTCCTTGGCCTTATCTTTTGAGTTTCTTTCATTTCATTCCCATTGGAAGAAACTTTCAATGCATAATTGTGTAGATGTACGGAATCCCATTTTACATTGCCATAGGCCTAAACGAATTACTTTTGGCATGTTTTGGATAGTAACAAGGAAAGGGGAAGTCCTGTTTTTATTCCTGTCTTGTCGATGAGTTGTGTGGTTAGAAACAATGAAAACAAGTGTGAAGATACCTACAACATTAGCAGAGAGAGACACTTGAGAAGAACTAATTCTCTAGAACTTGATACATCTCAAATGGCAATCTCATCTATATATTACTAAAAGCTAAAGCGTAGCGTTTAATGCTACTGCTCTCACGTTGCGCCACATCAGCTGCCATGTCATTCTTTTTTTTAAAATATAATTTGTCCTATAATTTTAAAATGGTTTTTACAATTTTCAGCCCTATAAATGCAGCCCACTACTTAGTTATTTACTTCCACCACATCATTATTCTATTTCTTTCCAATTTTTCTCTAATTTTTTAAACATTTACTTATTTTTTTTAATATTTACACTTACTCCAACCTTTCTCCCCCCCTTACCTTTTCATCTCCCCCCTTACCTTTTCATCTCCCCACTACCATCTACTTTAATATCATTCTTCATCTTTCCTTTCATCTTCTCTTATTTTGTCTCTTCTTATTCACACTATTTCACTATAAATTTGTCATTCTCTTCCATTCTCTACATAGTTTTTTTCTCATAAAAAAGGTTATTTCTCTCTCTCTCTCTCTCTCTCTCTCTCTCTCTCTGTTGATTTTTTTATTTTACTTGCATCTTTGCTTTAGGTTTATAATTCTTAACTAATTTTCATAACTTTTTGGAATCAATGTTTGGTATGATGTCATTGATAAATCTTTGTTGTAGAAAGGATATGATGGTGAAATACTTCAGTTCCCTAGGATTGCTTGTAGCTGTGTTCAGCCTTGTACCTATAGAAGGCCAATGATGCTTAAAGTGTGCATGAAATCGAAGGCTATCGGGGAGAGAGATGGCCTCGCTGTTAAAGAAGATTTTGAGGTACTAATGCAACCTAAATTTGCCGTTGCTATCATTGAAGAGGATGTAATTGTTACAGTTCATAGCAACTGACGATGCTTGAAGTGTGCATGAAATTAAAGGCTATAGGGGAGAGATGGCCTCGCTGTTAAAGATGATATTAAGTTACTAATGCAACCTGAAATTGCCGCTGCTATCATTGAAGAGGATGTAATTATTACGGTTCACACCAACTGACCATGAATCATGTATATATCATGTATATGTTGTAAATGAAATACTAATATGACGTATATACTCTTGCAATTCTGCACAATTAATCTCTTTGTTTATGTGTTTTAGTGTTTTTTGAATATAAAGGATGTCAACAATATTGATTTTATGGGAAAAGTTACATAAAATATTGAGATTTTTTTTTTTTTTATATTACAATCTACTAAAAATGCTTTTTAAATATTTAAAACCTTTCTATTTTTTATATTACTGACATGTTTAACAAAAAAATATAAATAGATTATTGACTTTATATATTCATCTTTGGTGGTTTAACATTATATATAATTTTACCTTTACATATTTATCTACTTTAATTTAGATGTTTATAACTAAATAATATTATCAATGAAGAATAAAAAAACCAAAAATAATGTCTATACATATCTATACTATATATAATAATGGAGTTTTGTAATAAATTTTATAAAGTTTTTTATGCACTACATCTTTAGCATCTTTTTTTATTTATTTGCAATTCTTACTTTGTTCAACTTTTCATCTTCTTCAATTATTGTCTTTTTAGTTCAATATTTCATCCCCTCCAATAAATTTTTTTTTTTTTAATTTTCATTTGATTTTCTTTAGATTTTAAAAAAATTTCCATTATATCTTCTTAAATTCAATAGTTTCACTTCATTCAACCTTTCATCTACTTCCACCCTTTCTCTTCCATCTTAATTTTCATATAAATTTCTTCTTACTTCATTTACACCTCTCTCCCCTATTTTTTCCAAGTTATCCATGACAAAAAAGGTCAATACTCTCTCTCTTTCTGCAATTTTGTTTCTCTTTTGGTTGATTTTTTTTTTTTTTTTTTGTTTCAACCACTTTTTTTTTCTACTAATGGTTCTTTTTGTTATTGTTGTATTATTCATATTATTTATTTATTTCCACCTCAATACTAGAAAAAAAATGTAATTCAATTTTGGGATTTCATGATGAATGAGTTTGAGTTTTCATGGTCTCAAAACTATTCAAATATGTTTTTTCTTTTTCAAAATTGATTTGAATTGAGTATTTGATCATGTTTGTTATAAATTGCTTTATGGTTGCCCTTCTCTAGATTGCAAGAATGTTACTTTCAATATGTTTGCCATAATGTTTTTTTGTCTGATAATTAACTTCAATGTGATGTTTTCCGTTTTGGTCTTTATTTTATAGTAAGCGTGTTATTCATTTTTATCAAAGATAAATCGTTACTATTCTCCTTTTCCTATCGTTTTATATGTTGACCTAAATTTCATTTTTTATCTTTGTTTTGTTTGTCAATTTCTTGACAGATATCAACAATTAAGCCTTGCAATCACTGGAAGCTTTTTATTCTATTGAAGTTCATACCAATCAATTGGTAATTTTTTTTTTTCTTAGAACCTTTTGAAGGAAAGGGGAATAAATTTTTTGTTTTTCTTGGGTGGTTCTTGATAATTTGCTCTTTATGGTTCAACACACATTAGCTATATAAGATTTCTCTTTCCTTATATTAATAATTTGTTGTTTATTATTTAATTGGACTGTTTGGTGTCCCATTAATAATTTCCTTATATTGACGAACAACTTTGGGGATTGTTTAGATTTTGAGAAATTGTTTGGGATTTTAGGAGTGAGGAAATTCAAAGAACTGAATTCTTTTAAAATTCCATTAGTATCTAGCTTTAAGCTAATTGTTATGCGAATGGAGAAACTAATTGGTTCTTGATTCTTGAATATCTATCTATAATATTGTGTACATGAACAACAGCTGGGTTTTTAGTTTTAGATTTTGGATTATGCTACTTTCTTTCAACTACTTGATTTTCTTTTTGGAATTGTCTCTTATTGAAGGTCTAGAATATTGTGTACATGAGTTTTAGACAAAACATAACAATACTCCTATACTTGAGTTTTAAATTTCATATTTTTCTATTTCTTTCCTTATTAAACATAATATGATATAGCTGATGTGATGCAATGAAGGTAGGAGCAACTGCTATTTTTGGGGCATAGCAGCTGATACATTATGATAATTTCCCATAGCCATTTAAACTTCATGACTTGGAATGCTAATAGCCATCTTCTCTGAGGCAAAAACAATTGGTTGAGTTCAATAAGTTTGCCACTAACTTTGACCACAACATCATGATAATATAAGTGACTCACACACTAACAATTCGTATATGCACTATTTTGATTCTTTGTGGAAATTCAAAACATTGATAAAATGAATGTAATGGCAAGTGGATGATTTGTATATAGACACGTTGATGAATGTGTGTAGTGGACATGAGTAGAATCAATGGCATGTGTTTGAGAATTTGGTCTTTGATGGAAATTAGTATAAGTGAGGGTCTATTAAATTTTTACCTCTTTATCTCCCCACTATTCTCTACTTTACTGTCTTTATCTTCCCATTACTCTCTATTTTACTGTCATACTTCCTTCATCATTTTCTCTATATTATATTTTGACTCTTTTTCTCCCCATTTTATTTTGTATAAATTCGATATCATTTCTTCCATTCAATCCATATTTTCCCCACAAAAAAAATTGTAAATACTCTCTTCCTCCCTCTCTTGTGGATTTTTGTTCTTTCTTATAATTCTGATTAAGGTTGATGGTTTTTTATTTTTAAAAATGTGTTTTGGTATTTTTTTTTTTAATTTCCCATTACAGAGTCTTCTCTCTCGCTTTTAAAGCTTTGGTTGAATTTTGATTTGGGTTAATACTTAGTTTTTTAGAAATAGGAATTTGAGTTTATGTCAAAACACATTCTACATGGCTATGAATTTGAATATACTTACCAATTTTGAGTAATAAATTATATAAAGTATGTCTTTTATTCCTTTTGTTTCATTTTAATTTTTGTTAAGATAACATTGTAATTTTGTGATGAATTTTTATTATTATGGTAATCTCATTATTCCTTAAGAGATGAAAATTTTGAATAATAAATTTGAAACTTATAAGGTTTAGTTTTATATCAAATATAACACACTACAACAAAAGTTAGAAAAATATAGTTCATCTTAAAAAAATATTAATCAAACATACAAAATATAATAGTATGATATATTTGTACTTTGTAGATATAAAAAGATGAAAAATACTTGTAGAAGTTTTTTTAAAAATAAATAATATTTGAAGTAATTGTTAATTTTTATATATTACAACCCATTACAAAATATTTATATATTCCCACGCATCGCGTGGGTCTGCGGCTAGTATAAACATAATCAATAAGAACTGTAATAAAATAGAAGGAACCTAAAGAACATACCATGATAAGTTCGAAGCCAGTGTTTTGATTGACCTTGACCAAATATGTTTCCCACACCTTGAGAGCTTTAGGATAAAGCTACAAAAAATATATTTGTAGGATGTGCAAGACGTTGATCCAATACATCTTCTAGTAGCACATCATGGGACAATAATGAGAATGATGATGATAGAAATGATGAGATCAAATAACCCGGATGCCTTCCAATAATTGCTTTCAACGCGACTACTCCATAACTGTAAACGTCACACTTTTCACTTACTTCCATTGTATATGCAAGCTCTGAAAGTAAAATATCAGAGTTATATCTACTTTCACCAAGTAATTCAACTTACCACACAATCTTTTGGTTGTGGTACATGTACTACTTCTTAAGTTTATACAAATTCGTAATATATGCTAACATATATATTGATATAGGAACAACTCTACAAGTTAAGCTGAAAGTACTAAACTCTTGAAACTATTAGAATTTTGGAATTAGGTGGGGGAGGCAACTTCTAAGGGAATTACTAGCTGATGCTAAATTTTTTAAAGGCCACATAAGAAAAAGCAGGGGAAGAACTGGACGTTCAGATTTAAGATAGCTCACATGGTGGTTCGAACCAGATTTAGAGAGTTGTGTAAGGCCGAGAAAGAAATAAGAGAGCTTTGTGTTCAAAGACCACCGTCGATGGTGGCAGTGGCAAGCAACATTGAAGGGGCTTACAGAGTTTCAGTCATGCATGCCGAGCCAATAGAGAGAGACAACACAGAGAGAGTAAAAGTGAATTACAAAGAATAATACTAGAGATACAAACTATTTTACAAAAAAATTTACAAACTGCTGATGTGGTGAGTAATTATTGGTAAATGAAAAAGTGATATTAATGGTGGGCCTAGATGAAAACCAATAAGAGGTTGGCTATTTTGTAAAAATATTGTAAAATAGTTTGTGGCTGTAGCATTTGAGATTACAAAATGTTGATTTTTTTTAATTACCATGTGGCAGTTTGTGTGGAAGTCCAGGTGGCATAAAAAATAATATTTTAATTTGGCCGTTAGCCATGTCAGTATTTTCCATCCATCACTTAACGGTAAGAACTATTTTGACAAAATGCCAAAAAGTTAGGGACCAAATTGACATATAACCTAAAGGTTAGGTACCAAATATATAGTTTACTCAAAAAGATTTGAATATATTTCTGCAAGTTCAATGTTCTATTCCAAAATCCAATTATTGATAAGTATATATTTTGCAGGTGACAAGTCCCAACCAAGCTCTAGCTCAAGTGACACTTCCTCCTCCCCAAATAATAGAATGGGGGGATGAGATCATGAGTTAAGACCCAATAGTAATTCCCTTAGGGGTAATACTTTTTTATTTTTTAGAGAGAGCAGGGGTGGGTTTCTATGTCATCTTAAAAACTTTGCATTGAACCTAGGCCATATAAGAAATAATTATACAGTTTGAAAGAATTGTACAATTAGAAAACAAAGCTTCACGAAGTAAAATGTGATTCTTTAACCATGAATTATTTGGGGTATTTATGCACAATTAACTTCATCTAAAAGGATTCCAAAAAAAAAAAGAAAAAAAAAAGCGGGGAAAAGACTTAGTCAAATAGATTAAAATCTTAACTAAATTTAAACATAACCTTTTTTTTATTGTAATTGTGATTATTGAAAGCTCAATTAGTGTGAAACACTAATGCTTGTTTAGACCCCCAATTTTAAATTACGGCTTATTTGCTTTTACTATAACTTATCTAAATGCGGAATAAGAATAAATGAAACACAATAAACCGGAACTACTCTAGTGCATAAATATGAACAATAAACAATAAATGTAAAGCACAAAGAGTAAGGGAAGAGAGATGCAAACACAAGATAACACCAAGATATGTTATCGAAGAGGAAATCGAAGAACTTGGTGAAAAACAAAGCTTCACGAAGTAAAATCTGATTCTTTAACCATGAATTATTTGGGTATTTATGCACAATTAACTTCATCTAAAAGGATTCCCAAAAAAAAAAAGGGGAAAAAAGACTTAGTCAAATAGATTAAAATCTTAACGAAATTTAAACATTACCTTTTTCTTTAATTGTAATTGTGATTATGATCACAAATAAAAAAGAATGAAGTGACTATATAAAATATCATAGATTGCAACTACCAAATTCCTTAGTGCCAATCAAGATGCTACAAAAAATATATTTTTCGTCAATAAATAAGTAGAATACTCTAATTATTAATTGAACCTCTGAAACATAATTATTAATCGAACCGAGTAGCTCAAATTGTGACAACTATACATCACATTATGTAGTGCGACGAATTTCAATAAAGCCTCTTTGAAGGCAAAGAATGCCAATTGAAATAACATTAATACGAATATGGTTATCAAAACATGAATTGTATCATGAATCGAATTTTGATTTTTCTATATCGTGTATCTTAAGTTACACGAACACCCAATATAATAATAAAAAATTTATAGATATACATATATAAAAATATATTATAAAAATTATAAATATACATACATAAAAGGTATATTTATTATAAATTTGGAATATATTCAATTAATAACCAATTTAATGATCACTTTTTTTTTTGAGAAATTTAATGATTACTTATGTAATGATATTTAACAAAGCTAACTAAATAAATCAAATTAACTTTATAACATACACATTCAAATTGATTAAACTCAGAAGCGATAATACATAATATATGAGCCAAAATAATAATTTCTTTTCATCATCTTGCCTAATCAACTCCATCTAAGTCAATGTTATTATCATGTTCATCATTTTGCAAAATTATTTACTCATTGACATTTTCTTCATTATTATCAACATTTACTATATTTTTTTTCATTCTAATAAATTTTTCTTTATATTTTTTCTTGGCATTCTAACTTTTTAGACTTATAACAATAATAAAAAAATAAAAAATAATTATATTTTTATTTGATACATTATTCATAGCATAAAAAAGAAATTTACAAATATGAAAGTGAATTGTCATGTGTATAGTCCAAATTTTGTAGGAGAAAGAGAAGAGGAGGAAAAAAACTCATGGACATGTTATTTTATTAGACTCAATTAAATTTCCCAATAATTTTTTGTTTAAAAAAAGTCTAAAAACTTGTATTCCCAATAATTGTGTTAAAAAAAGTCTAACAATATTTACGCATCATACGTAAAATTCACTGATATTAAACGATTTATACAATACACACCTATGTATCAGACGATTCATGAGCACTTCTTACGATACAAAATTTTATGTACATGATATGATACACATCATACGATACATATCACGTATCGTACAATACTGACAACTATGAATATGACTAGAGACACAATATTTTACATAATTTGTGATTTAAAATACTATGACGATTCATGAACACTTACAATACAAATTTTTTTGTACACAATACGACACATATCGTGTATCGTACGATACTGACAGCTATGAATACGACTAGAGACACAATATTTTACATAATGAGTGATTTAAAATATTATAATTGGTACTAAAAAAAGTGGTGTTAGAAAGTCTATGTAAAAGCTAAAAGCCTTGTAGTTGAACTGACATCTTTTGATGTTTCCAACTACACCTAGCGTTCAAATTCCCCCAACCCTAATTATCAATCATAACTTGTCATATTAGCAATTGTGAAAATTTTAATGTTGCCAAGATGCAATATGGAGCTTGTTGCAGGATCTGGAGAGCTAGACAAGACACGGTTCCGAGAAGCCTTGTTGGAGTAGGAGCTTGGAGGGCTTAGGTACATCGGGTAGATTAGGCTTGGAGGGTTTCTTGCTAACCCATGTATCCCAACTAATTGTCTAGTGGATCGATTACCGCTTGGAGGGCGGCGGAGAGGTTTTACGCCGAGTACTTCGGTTTCCTCTTCAATAACACATCGGCATGTTATCTTGTATTTGCATCTTTCTTCCCTACTCTTTTACATTCCATTTTACTATTGTGTTGTCTTGATTATGAATTAGAGTAGCTTGTTTGTTTATCCGCTCGTTTTTACACTATTCCGCACTTAGTATTAAGTTAGTGTAAAATCTATCGAGCCATAACTTTAATTTGGGGGTCTAAACAGCTCTTGTGTTTTCAACACATTTTCGAGCTTTCATGAGATATGACATGAATTTAAATAGAGGTGTTAGCCTAGACTCCTAATCTTTAAACTCTTGATAGATTTTAAATTTAATGCCCACTTGTCTAGTAGAGATTTTTCATCACTTATGTAATGTAAAGTCATAGACTATAATTTGGAGAGAGGATAGAATTAGGAAGTGGAGGAAGAAGGAAGTGAAGAAGCTATTGCCATTGTCTATTGCAATGGATTCAAGCTAACCTTCTCTAGATATATTTTTTCTTTGAGATATGAAATCAGGGGCATAGGAGTCAAATTTGGGCAATAATGAATATCTAAAAAACTAAAGGCTAGGAAATGTTGATGATTTGGCGTTGTGGGTTTTGGAAAAATTGAATTGTGGTTGAGTTCAGTGACTGGAAGAATCATGTGACATTGTGGATGATACAAGGATATTCTCACCTTTATCACCATTATATATGTACTAGATGGAAGAATGGTGTGAATTTGTGGATGACACAAGGATGTCTACACTTTTGTCAAAATTCGAACTCGGAGCGTCTCGTGTCCAGCGTGGCACTGGCGGTGGAAGCCACGCTCAAGGAACGCGTCCACGACACCTTCGACGAGGCCCTCGGAAAGACGACGACGGGGGCGCCGTCCTTGTCTTCGCGACGCTCGCCGTTGCTGAAATGGAAGCATTTCATTTTTATATTTATTTTAAACTTGCAGAGCTTATTTTTGTTTGTCTTGATCAAGCAATTTTCTTTGCCAATCAATTGCCTAACTGGGCCTTAATCTATTAAAGTATGATTAGCCATTTGATCCCCTAGAGTAAAAAGGTTTTTGTTTTTTATTTTTATAAATAATTAGTATTTTAAATTTATGACATTCGTTCAATGATGATTGTTCTTCATTATTGTGCAAATCTTTTATTTGGCCACCAAAGCGCTTGGAAATGGAAGAAGGGTCCTTACAATTAATAGTGATAATTCCAAAAGATAAGTCATTTTCCCTAATTCATGGGGCATATAACTCAAATGATTATAATCACTATTATCAAGATGCTTGAAACTGATCAATTCTCTTGGTAATTGTTTAAGACTCTCACACCAAGTGAGATTTTTTTTTTTTTTTTTTTTTTACAAGATAGAAATTCTACTCTAGCATAATCTAAGTGTATATGTGTGTGAAGCTCCCTCCTGGAGACTTAAACCCCGGCCCTTGCTCCCTACGCCGAGTGAGATTTACTGCTTCCACATTCCACAGTGTATTAATAGAATTAAGAGAGTTTTAATAAATGCATTATTGAAAAGATCAAGGTACTTAATATGTATTAATTTCCCTATAGAATTTGACTCTTATAATATAGCGATGGTCCCTCCGCAAGTATAAGTTCTTGTGGGGTGTGGAGAGTAAGAGCCGAGGTTTAAGTTTTCAAGAGGGAGTTTCACACACATATATACTTAGATTATGCTAAAATAGAATTTCTAAAAGGAATATACATACATACATACATACATACATACATACATACATATATATAATGTTTAAGCCATGTAAATCTAATACACACAAGTATTTGAAACTCAAACTAAGTGTATTCAATGTTGACTTCCTAAGGTACAAGATCCATACTCGTGAGTTGTTAAAAGAAATGTACATACCTTGCCTGCTTTAACCAATGACCTCAAAGTTTCAATAAAATATGAGCCAATAATGAAAGGACACGATATACAACGACTTTTTTTAATTAATATTATTGCCATAAAAATCAGGGACCTTAAACTCAAATCCTGCAATTGATTTTGCAAGATCATGGATTAGATCATGAATCTTGTATTTTAAGACTCCAACTTCTTTTATTACTTTGTCAAAGAAATATCTTCAAATTAAATCATTGAAGTACTTATTAGAAACATCTTCTAATTGTTGGTTTATGCTTGATGATTGGATAAATGTGTGTGCTATTCATGGTTACTATTAGTGTTTTCTTACACATCTAATGATTTTTGGAAAATAAAGAACAAAAGGTGAAACAATTCTTTAAATTTGATGGGAGAGATGATCATAACTTAACTTTAGGATCTATTGGGAAATTTAGACCCCGGTTGATAGAATTAACAAGTTTGAAACCCAAGTTGTTAATTAGGTTTATTATGAATAAATCTTGTTAAAACAAACAAACATCAATATCATGTCACAAATAAATGCAACGGAAAAGTAAATAAGACAAGATATGATGACCCAGGAAAACCAATGAAACCAACTAGTTTCACAGTAAAAAACCTGGGGGAAAACCTTCCCGAAAAGCAATCCACTATAGTAAAGAGAAGTTTCAGATCTAGTACAAAACCTTTGTCCCTAGACTCTACAATCCCCGTAGATGAACTTACAGTAGAAACCTTCTACCGCTTCAGAACCTCTGAACTCTTCAATATATGAACGCCACCCTTTGATGATGCATGAATCCCAGTACGTGACTAACCAATTGCGCGGATCCCAGTACGCGACTTCAATCACCAACTAGAAGAAGATGTTGGCTGCAAAGTTCTTCACTTCATCATCAATGAAGATCTAAAATAAGGCATCGGTCAAAAGACACAGTAGCTTCTTTTAGAGAGAATAAGGCATCGGTCACCTTTTTCATATGTTCTCCTTGTATTCTCTTATGTGACGGCCTCTAAAATAAGCCTTATATAGGTCTAGGGTTATGAGAAAAGAAACCCTACACAAATACAAAAGCCTGGCCCAAAAATCAGATCTGGAAATCTGAATTCCCGTAACCTCGATAGATACCTCGATCGATCGGGAGGTGTCGAGCTTTAAACTTCAACAGATACAGCTATCGAGGAGGTGTCGAGAAGGTGTCGAGGGGACAGAAGCTTTCTTGATTGATCCACCAGCTGTCGAGAAGCTGTCGGGATTGCGATAAGAAAAAGCTAAAGAAGCTCGATAGATAGCCAGCTGTCGAGAGGTGTCGAGAAGCTGTTGAGCTATCTGTCCGCAGGTGTCGAGCTATCTGTCCAACTTTAATGAACATCTTTTCTTCACTTGTTTCTTGGTCCAATCTTCATGGCTTTAATACTAGACTTGAACAACATGTTTCTTAAAGTATTAAACACATCTTAGATCTACCCAAATACAAGTAAAGTGCGTTTTGTCAAAGGATTAGCCAATTACATAAAATATGTCCTTAACAATCTCCCCCTTTGGCAATCTGTGACAAAACCACAACAAACAAATGAACATATGAGAGAAGTCATAAACTCATATTCACTTGTTGAATACAATAAAATCTATCCTAACACAAACTCTTGAAAAACTTTGCAAGAAGAGAGTTTATGACAAGTAGACTTTAACAACCTGTATTTCTGAAACACTTTAAACAAAACTCATCAAGGCATCTTTGTGTGAAACAGAAATAATAGATTGCATACAGGTAATAAGAAACATGTGTATAAAGAAAGAAAAGAAACAACACATGTAAAAGATAGGTGAAGAAGACATACATCAGCATTTAAATATCAAAGATAAGCACAATATATGTAAACAATGGTCACAAGACCCAAGGTACAAGAAGAAGGAGGTAAGCACTCCCCCTAACAAGATGAAACACAACTCCCCCTTACAAGGGCATGTATTTCTCCTCCTAACATGTAGAATCTTCCGGAAAGAAACCATATATTCTCCACAATTTCTCCCCCTTTTTGTCATGATTGACAAAGGGTACAAGAAGCTAGAAAGCTTCACCCGAGAAACATAAAGATGATCAAGGATGATCAATGGGGTACAAAGAAATCCATATAAATGCATGAATGTAATGAAACAAGATGCTATGGATGACAAGATAATAGAAGGATGCAAAACATGTGAAAAACAAATCTTTTAACAAGAAAAATGTTATGCACATAGATCCCAAAACACACACACACACACACACACACACACACACACAATAAACAAGTCTAACCAATTTTATATTTCAAAAACAAGTTAAGACAGTTTAGTGAGCATACATTAACACATGTAAAACTTGTGATGGCCAAATCACATTGTACCTGCACATGTATCAAGAGTAGCAAAAAATATTGCGTGTTGTGTGTGAAAACATCGCAAGATTGCATAAGTGTATACAAGTTATGACAATTTGAGATATGAGAAAATCACTTTAACTCACACACAATTATAACTGTTTGATGGGGACTATCATCTTCGAGGTACATCCTATAACTCCCACATCTCCTAGAAAACACGCTTACAATCATATTTAAAGCATTTTTGATCTTTTTGCTTTTCATTTTCTTTGCATATTTTATTGAAGCAAATCATACTTGGGCATAAGAGAGAGAAAAGAAAATACCTAATAATGGTAAGCATTTGACATTCCAATTTTGCTATGCCGAAGCACACAAATGTCCTTAACACTGCACTTTTGCTATGTCAAAGCATACAGGTGTCATATTATGATTGGCGGGCAACAGTGGTGAGATAGTCATTTATGCCTTTCTCTTAGAATTTTCTAATCCTTCCCGTCAAAAAGAGTGATACGAGTGTTAAGTACAAGAGATAACTTAATCTTACTCATCACAAACAAGAGCCACAAAGCTCACTTACTTAGTTGTGCATAGAGATGTTCATCTAAGCTACAAGAGATACAAAATTTAGAAAACTTTGTTTCAATAGCCATCCAAGGTACACAAGTACCAATATACACAAAACACACACTGTTTTTGTATTTTTCTAATTTTTCCTTTTGATTTTTTTTTTATCTTGAAAACAAAACAAAATAAAAAACTAAACAACCAGACAAAAACAGACAAACAACATGAAAGCATGAAAGAAATATGCATATGCATGAAGGCATGATTCCAAAAGCAGATAAGAAATCAAGCAAAGAGAGTCCAACTTTAGATAGAAAGAATTAAAGCATAGGACAAACAGAAAAGACAATTAAGTTTTAGGCTCCTTTTTCACCCACATAGCACGAGTCTTTGGCTGTGAAGATGAAAAGGCACGTGTCCTAGTATGTCTACTAAAGGACATAGAAGAATTAAGATTCTCCTAAAATTGAGTTAAAAAGCTCAAAATTTTTAATAACTCTCCAAACAAAGGTATAGGTCCTTGAGAGGAAACCTGTGACCCTTTGGACAATTACTTATGAGGATACAACTTAAAGCAATTAGGACGAATGTTTCCAAAAACACCACAGTGGTGACAAACATGAGTAGTTTTCAAACTACTATACTTTCCAGAAGGAGGTCTAACCTTAGAGGTTGACAGAGGTCTCAACTTAGGATAATTTGGCCTAATATGACCAACAATATGACAATGATGACAAATGGGGACAAAATCATTCAACCTATGAGCAGTTTTAGACATAGATTTAGAAACATCAGCATTAACATCAGATTGTTTACCTTTGTCTATCTTAGCAATATTAGCCTTCAACTCTTGATTATTCCTTTTAAATGGAGGAATATAAAAATCTGTTTCTTTTGAGTTAGACTCAACAACAAGTTTGACACTAGTTAATTTTTCAACTTCAGTTTTAAATTCAACTAGCTGCTCTTCCAAACTCTTAATTTTGTCCACCTAAGATGAAATTTGATTTTTAAAATTCTCATTCAAATTATTGGCTTCATCCAATTTAGCAATCAAAACATCTCTTTCAAGTTTGATCTTTTTAAAATTAGCTTTTAATTTTATATAACATTCAAGAGATTTCATACAAAAATTATAAAACTTGCAATAGGCATTTTGAATATCATCATCATCATTCAACAAAAGATCATGCAAATCAAAACAATCAAGAGTTTCCATGACAACGAGGGTCAAGGATCATACTCAGGAAATTAATCCAATCAGAGTGTACCCGCTCTGATACCACTTGTTGGAAAATTTAAACCCCGGTTGATAGAATTAACAAGTTTGAAACCCAAGTTGTTAATTAGGTTTATTATGAATAAATCTTGTTAAAACAAACAAACATCAATATCATGTCACAAATAAATGCAGCGGAAAAGTAAATAAGACAAGATATGATGACCTAGGAAAACCAATGAAACAAACCAGTTTCACAGTAAAAAACCTGGGGGAAAACCTTCCCGAAAAGCAATCCACTATAGTAAAGAGAAGTTTCAGATCTAGTACAAAACCTTTGTCCCTAGACTCTACAATCCCCGTAGATGAACTTACAGCAGAAACCTTCTACCGCTTCAGAACCTCTGAACTCTTCAATATATGAACACCACCCTTTGATGATGCACGAATCCCAGTACGTGACTAACCAATTGCGCGGATCCCAGTACGCGACTTCAATCACCAATTAGAAGAAGATGTTGGCTGCAAAGTTCTTCACTTCATCAACAATGAAGATCAAGAAGCACTTGGTTACAAAACCCTAAGGCACAAAAGACGCAGTAGCTTCTTTCATAGATAATAAGGCATCGGTCACCTTTTTCATATGTTCTCCTTATATTCTCTTATGTGACAGCCTCTAAAATAAGCCTTATATAGGTCTAGAGTTGTGAGAAAAGAAACCCTACACAAATACAAAAGCCTAGCCCAAAAATCAGATCTGGAAATCTGAATTCCCGTAACCTCGATAGATACCTCGATCGATCGGGAGGTGTCGAGCTTTAAACTTCAACAGATACAGCTATCGAGGAGGTGTCGAGAAGGTGTCGAGGGGACAGAAGCTTTCTCGATCGATCCACCAACTGTCGAGAAGCTGTCGGGATTGCGATAAGAAGAAGCTAAAGAAGCTCAATAGATAGCCAGCTATCGAGAGGTGTTGAGAAGCTGTCGAGCTATCTGTCCGCAGATGTCAAGCTATCTGTCCAGCTTTAATGAACAGCTTTTCTTCACTTGTTTCTTGGTCCAATCTTCATGGCTTTAATACTAGACTTGAACAACATGTTTCTTGAAGTATTAAACACATCCTAGATCTACCCAAATACAAGTAAAGTGCGTTTTGTCAAAGGATTAGCCAATTACATAAAATATGTCCTTAACAGGATCGGTAAAATGTCATTCTCTTGTTGAATTACATTTTCTAGTACATTATTCTTGATGTCTAACCAACTTTGTTTCCTCAAAGAGTAGTACACTTCCTATGCACTTTAAGGCAAGGAGCACCCCTTGACATTTGTCTATGTAGTGGGCCTTTTTCGTTAAATCGGGCTGGGCTGCCTCCTGCAGTACTGAGCCCAAATATTCTGAGTAAGGGAGTTGAGACCGGTCCAACTATAACTCAATTTGGTCCGGCTTGTGCGCAAACTATGCCTCGTCTGCTGGGAGCACGCTTACGGTGGGTAGAATTGTTTTAGATGAGTCGTGGCAGGCAGATATAATAATAATAAAATAAAAGAAAGTACTTTGACTTCTTTAATAAAGTAAATAGATAATCCCTAATCAAGAAAAGATGATCACAATTTAACAACAATTACTTTTATAATGAAAAGCAAGGGAATAAGTGGGTAGTATATAGGTTAGTCAAAAGAAGAAAGAAATCTGATCAAATTTGACCTGCAGGACCAAAACCAAAGAGGGAAGAACGTCTTTTCTCAAAGTGAGTAATCTCCCAGGGAAATCCTGCCGTGGAAATTAATTACTTTGAGGGAAACGGGCATGAATGGTTGGTGCACAAGAGAATTTCTTTTTTTCTGGCAAAGAACAGGATTTTAAGAGGGAGAGAAGGAATCAACCTATTGGTGCATGCCTATCGCTTTAACTCTCTATCTTTTCTTCTTTCTTATCTTTTGTTTTTCTACTTCTTTTTCTTAATACTCATTTTCTATTTCCTAGTTTTCAAATTCCTAATACCGTGGTGCTTGTGTCCTCCTCCTTCCCTATGCATGGCAAGGGCCTCTTTATAGTGCCTGCCGTGATCGGATTTTACTATTTTGGCCCTCAACCGCTTTTGTCTGGTCTAGGTGTACTTGCCGAGCACCACTGGTCCGTCTATGTGCCTCTCCCCATCGCCAGACAAAAGAAAAACTATTTTGTTTGTTTGTCTGCCGTGGCACCCTTTCCTGCTATGGTGTGGGTGTCTTCTTTCTCCCTATCCCTCATGGCATGCACCTAATGGTTCTAACTCAGCTTTGCTTCTTTTGGGTGGTATGTCATCCCAGCAAGACACTTCCCCTAAAAGAGCCCGAGCAAGAACCTCAAAATAGGTTTTTTTCCTCTCCCCACCGCCAAACCATGCCCTCTTACCTCTGACCTTTGACCTCACCGTGTCTTGTATTGGCTGGTACAGGCTGGTGAGGTCTGGTCCTTGCGCGTGCCTTTCTTCCATGAATGTCCAAAATTTATCTGCTGCTCATGCACTAGCCGTGGTTAGCCTGCACAGTCTGCCGTCCGTTTTGACTATTTTCTGGTTCCCCTTTCTTTTGTGGCTTGCCCCACTTAGGGGCTGGGCCTTGCTTGACGGTGGGCTTTGCCTTTCTTCAGCCCATCCTTTTTTCTACTACCATCTCCTGTTGTAAAGTTGTTTGCCTCAATCCTACTGGGCCTCTTTGGGCCTGCTATTCATTCTCCTCCCGATAGCCCAGTACGGCCATTGGTTCTTGTATTTCATCACTGGCGGGCTCCTGTGTCCCATTTGTTTTCTCTTGGGCGTCCCTGGCCCATTTGCTTTCCTTGGGCTTCCTCGGCCTTTTTCTTAACTTTGCATTCCCATGGGCTATTACTGAGTCCTTTGGGCTTTCCCGGCCCAATTATATTATCCCTCATCCTTAGGGTTCATGGGCTTGCCATCAACCCCTTACTTTCTTTGCTTTCATTACTTTGGGCCTGCCACGGCCCATTCTCACTTTTCCACATCATATACCGCCCATGGTTTGCTTTTTCTCTCTTTCCGGGCTCCTTTAAGCCCATTTACTCCCTCAAGGCCCATTTGTTTATCTCATGGGTCTGTGGTCCATTATTCCTGCCGCTTGGGCTTAACGAGTTTTCTATCCATTTGCCAACTCTTTTCTGGCTTCTCCTTTCCACTTGGGCTTCCAAAATGGCCATCAACAGTCTGTAATCTCCCTTCTAATTGCTACAAGTGTAGGGTTGTTGGTTTCTTGCCCTTCTATATATGTTATTTTCTCAAATAAAGACCAATTTTGGTCTTTCGAGTGACCTTTAACTGTGTAAGTTGAAATAGGACATGTAATTTTTGCAACTATTTTGGCACGCGTAGTCATTAAAATTTTACTTCCCTTTACATCACCAATTAAAAGGCTTTTCAAATTATCCCATTCATTATAATCTTCATTCCACACATCATCCAACATAAATATTTCTTTTGATCAACATTTTGATGAACTTGATTTTGCAATTCAACCATGTGAAGTTCTTCTGGTTTTTTATCCGAAGTAGATGTGATTATTTTTCACTAATTATTTTCACTATAAAGGTATCAAAGATGCACAACCCACATTTTAAGACCAAAATTTCTATTTATAATCACATCACTGTATACATATTGAGCAAGTGTGGTCTTGCCCAACCCCCACAATCCCCACAATGGGAACAACTAAAACATTCTCTTTCACAAATTTTTTTTTTTTTACAGAATAGAAATTCTACTCTAACTTAATCTAAGTGTATATGTGTGTGAAGCTCCCTTCTAGAGACTTGAACCCCGGCCTTTGCTCCCCACACCCACAAATACTTATACTTATGGAGTGACCACCGCACCAAGAGTGCGCGGTGGTCAAATTTTTTTTTTCTTAATAGCCCTACTTTCTTATTTATATTTATGAATAATATTATTATGATTTTTGGAAAATAAAGAACAAAATTGAAAGCAAAGGTTTTTTCTAATGTTCTATATTACCTTCCATAAAACTCTTCTAATTCCCATCTAGACTGAATTTGATCCAAGGTTGTTTTACAAGGCCTTAAGGTTGTTCCAAAAAAATGTAAGCCCACTACAGGAATCTTGTAACTAGTCCTACCCAACGGGCCTGTAAACATTATTATGGGACCAATTTCATAACCAGTTCACTGAATAGGTCCATTGGCCATAACAACACTCCGAGCCCGAGGGCATAGCTGAATTGGGCTTGAAAAGAATCAAGGGTAAAATCACCTTCTTGACGCTTTTCCTATAATAGATGATAGAAATTCCTCAAGATTTAAGCTGAAGAATCCTACTCTTTAACTAAATTGGAGCTTATTAAGTTGAAAATCTAGTTTTTCTTATGTCCCAGGCTAGGATAAGCGTGCAAGTATGACAATATAATGAGATTTAGGCTTTGCACTAAGCAGAGTCAAAAAAGAACTCTTTGATTTCGTAGAATTTTCATATCTAGTCATATTCAATGAATGATAATTGCATTTTTTACAATTACTTATCCAACCTGAAGAGAAAAAATTATGCATGACATAGCTTTCTGGACGAAGGTGGCACAAAGAGACGTGGCATGTACGGACTGAACGGCCACGTAGGCATCCAGCCCATTGTTATGTGGTCTCCAAGGAACCTTAAATGGAAAATACTTGCAACACACGATTAGCCCTGGTTTGTAGAGTCCCAACATGAGTAGAATTCTAGAATATACATGCATTAATGAGTATCTTTCCCATAAGGAAAAGACTTGTTCCGCAAGCAAAAAAGTCTGGCCCTACGCGACTATAAAAACCCAAAGACCCTCAAGAAAAAGGTACACACAATTTCTCTAAAGCTCATACTCTCTAGCATTGTTGGAGCTCTCTTCTGACTTAACCTTCGGAGGGTCTTTGGCCGGTACCACACCGGTACTCTCTGTAAGATCTTCTTCTTTTTCTGTGTTAGGCAGGTCTGGTAACGAACGTGTTGGAACCGTGTGGCTCACTGGTGATTTTTTTAGGCATCATCAGTTGGCGCCGTCTGTGGGAAGTACGAGTAATCAGTCATTGCTTTATCCCTGAGACAAAAGGTCGTACAGTCCAAACTCGATTGATGGCACCAGCCAACCAAGAAACTGGAAATCCCCCCGCTGTTGTAGAATGGCAACTGCAGACACTCTCGGCTGCGATCAAGCGACTTACTCAACAAAATAAAGCCCTTATGCTACAAAACCAAGCGTTGAAAGTGCAAATTAAGCAGCCGCAAGAACATCAAGTCTTATCGCATGATCACTATCCACCCCTTCGAAATATTACAGAAGGGAAGAGCAAATAGAAGAGAAGTAAGACTGACGACTAAAATACTGTAGGACGACGAACGATTGGCCAAAGAGAAGGCAAGAGGCCTAGACACTCTAACAACCGACCCAACCATATACTTACACTTATCAAAGACAACCCCATGTTGGAATGGCCGAGGAGGATGAATAGGGATCCAAGCAAGCGATCAAAGCACCAAATATTGACATTACCACCATGAACATGGACATGACACGAAGGAGTGTTATGATCTGAAACAACAAATAGAGATCCTTGTAGGCCAAGGGAAGTTGTAGCGAACTGGAGCAACCCAGTAAGACGGAAGACCAATTCTCCACGAAAAAGGCTCCTTTTGGACGACAAACACCCCACAAGAGAGACTTGATGGGTAGAAGCTACCTCACCCTTAGAATACCGAATGCCTGAAGAATATTTTCTCTACTTGCGATTAAAAAAAAAAAAAGCGAACAACCAATACCGCCTACCCTTCTACAATATCTCCGAGGCAGTACCGACCATCCAAGTCGCTAGGGTGACGAACAATCTGAGAGATGATCAACTCAAGTAGCGAAGGCAAACTTGGAAGGGGGGGCAATAGACAAGGAATATTTGTACAACGCATCAGCTCAAAACATCACCTCTCAAGATGGGTGGACGGCCACTACACTAAGTTACCTACGGGTAGACGCATGGCCAAAGTCGCCTACGGGTGGACGGCCACTACACTAAGTTACCTACGGGTAGACGCATGGCCAAAGTCGCTTACGGGTGGACAGTCACTACACTAAGTTACCTACGAGTAGACGCGTGGCCAAAGTCACCTACGGGTGGACGGCTAATACACTAACTTACCTACGGGTAGACGCGTGGCCAAAGTCGCCTAGGGTGGACGACCACTACACTAAGTTACCTACGGGTAGATGCGTAGCCAAAGTCGCCTACGGATGGACGGCCACTACGCTAAGTCACCTACAGGTAGACGCATGATCAAAGTCACCTACGGGTGGACGGTCGCCACACTAAGTTACCTACGGGTAGACGCATGGCCAAAGTCGCCTACGGGTAGACGCGTAGCCAAAGTCGCCTACGGATGGACGGTCACTACGCTAAGTCACCTACAGGTAGACGCATGGCCAAAGTTGCCTACGGGTGGACAGCCACTACACTAACTTACCTACGGGTAGACGCTTGGCCAAAGTCGCCTACGGGTGGACGGTCACTATACTAAGTTACCTACGGGTAGACGCATGGCCAAGTCGCCTAGGGTGGACGGCCACTACACTAAGTTACCTACGGGTAGACGCGTAGCCAAAGTCGTCTACGGATAGACGGTCACTACGCTAAGTCACCTATAGGTAGACGTATGATCAAAGTCGACTATGGGTGGATGGTCGCCACACTTAGTCACCTCAACAAGTCCACGACCCCAAGTAGACGACCAACAAGATGACAAGGTAACACTTAGTCACCTCACAAGTCCATGACCCCAAGTGGACGACCAACAAGGTGACAAGGTAACACTTAGTCACCTCAACAAGTCCACGACCAAAAAATGACAACCCAAAGACAGATGCATGTAGGTCCATGAACAAAGGTCCATGGAAAAAGGTGGACAGACAAAAAAAAAAAAGGGGGACGGATGCATGCAGGTCCATGGAAAAAGGTGGACGGACAAAAAAAAAAAGAAAAAAAAAAAAGAAGGACGGATGCATGCAGGTCCATGAACAAAGGTCCATGGAAAAAGGTGGACGGACAAAAAAAAAAAAAAAGAGGATGGATGCATGCAAGTCTATGAACAAAGGTCCATGAAAAAAAGGTGGACGGACAAAAAAAAAAAAAAAAAAAATGGACTGATGCAGGTCCATGAACAAAGGTGGACGGACACAAAAAAAAAAATAAAAAAATAAAAAAAAAAATTTGACGAGGCAAATCCATGACCCAAAAGGGACGGACCAAAAAAAAAAATATATATTTGATGACGAGGTAACACTCTGTCACGTCGGCAAGTCCATGACCCAAAAAAAACGGATAAAATACCTTAAGAATGGGACGCTAATAGAGAACTACAATGCATCTTGAAGGTTGAAAGTTCGGGCATCACGCGTCTCGGGGGCAGTGTATAATGGCCTACCGTGCAGAAGGATGCCCAATCCTACATATAAGCATAAAACAAATGCCAACGCTTCAGCAAGTGCCTTGGTCAAAATTTATGTCTTCCTACTTTCGGGTGGAAGAACGAACCAAGCCACCAACAAGTGCCTTGGTACAAAATTTAAGTCCTTTTACCTACAGGTGGAAGGACGAACCAAGTCATTCACAAGTGCCTTGGTCAAAATTTAAGTCTTCCTACCTTCGGGTGGAAGGACGAACCAAGCCACCAGCAAGTGCCTTGGTACAAAATTTAAGTCCTACCTACGGATGGAAGGACGAACCAAGTCACTGACATGTACCTTGGTATAAAATTTAAGTCCTTCTACTTACGAGTGAAAGGACGAACCAAGTCACTCACAAGTGCCTTGGTCAAAATTTAAGTCCTACCTACGAGTGGAAGGATGAACCAAGTCACTCACGGGTGCCTTGGTCAAAATTTAAAGTCATTCTACCTACGAGTAGAGAAGGACGAACCAAGCCACCAACGAGTGCCTTGGTACAAAATTTAAGTCCTACTACCTACGGGTGAAAGGACGAACCAAGCCACCCGCAAGTGCCTTGGTGAAAATTCTAAGTCTTCCTACCTACGAGAGGACGGACGAACCAAGTCGCCCAAAAGTGCCTTGGTCAAAATTTAAGTCCCTTGCGCCATAAATAATTTCAGACCAGCCTGTCAAAGACTAACAAGTCTCTCAAGATCCAAATCGAACCGTCACCCCACGGGTCCTTCCACTCCGAGATCACAGACCCATAAGGTGAAGGGGGCAACTAAAGAGGAAAAATTATGCATGACGGAGCTTTCTGGACAAATGTGGCACGGACAGACATGGCATGTATGGACCGAACGGCCACGTAGGCATCCAGCCCATTGTTATGTGGTCTCCAAGGAACCTTAAATGGAAAATACTTGCGACACACAATTAGCCCTAGTTTGTTGAGTCCCAAAATGAGTAGAATTCTAGAATATACACGCATTAATGAGTATCTTTCCCATAAGGAAAAGACTTGTTCCACAAGCAAAAGAGTCTGGCCCTACGCGACTATAAAAACCCAAAGACCCTCAAGAAAAAGGTACGCACAATTTCTCTAAAGCTCATACTCTCTAGCATTGTTGGAGCTCTCTTCTGACTTAAGCTACGGAGGGTCTTTGGCCGGTACCACACCGGTACTCTCTGTAAGGTCTTCTTCTTTTTCTGTGTTGGGCAGGTTTGGTAATGAACATGTTGGAACCATGTGGCTCACTGGTGATTTTTTTCGGCATCATCACGACCCAATTGGTCTAACTGATTATGATGAATTTTTGTATAGTCAATTTTAGGCTCCATACTCAATTTCCAAATTCTAAATAGAGCCCAATGCCATAATGTAACTAAGAAAAACATTGCATCAATTTTCAAGCATTTGTTTATTGCTCTGGTGAATACATATGTTCAATTACTACCCATATGAGATTGCTTTGATTAGCTCCCCCTCATGAGGTAAGAAGATTGCATCAATAACATATGGGTTACATGATCTAGTTTTCTTGTCAATTAGCATGTTTACTCTGGCATTTTCCTCTAACATCATGCATGGGGATATTACTACCTATATTTGAACAGGTAGAGGCCTTGGAAGCACGAACACTTCATTTAGGGTGCTGTACATGTGGCCATTTTATGTTATAATTTTTCAAGAATTACTCGTGGCACCGTGTTTGTACCTGTACCCATGTTCGTGTCTATGCTTCCTAGCTAGTGGCTGTCCAAACCTTCCCCACCAGAATTTCTCCACAATTGCATTCAGTTCAATCACACCAGTCGTCAGGAATTCGAATACAATCATGGCATAAGTTGGGATTGCTCATGCTACTGCTAAGGATTTCCTTATCTACCATTGACAATAGCTTCTCTTTCCAGCCCAATAGCTTCTAGTCTCTTTCAGGCACAAAAACAAGAAGCTCCTCTCAAATTGTTGAGTAAGTTACAACTTCAATCTTAAGAGACAATATTGGTAATCTGGCTTTAGTAAAGAAAAACATCCACATTATGAACTACGATCACCATTACTTGATTAACACCATACCATAAATGTTGACAGGTATCAGTGTTAACCCTTACACATATCGCCAATGTCCAAAACTCACATGCTTAAAGTTAAAAGAGTTTTTTGTTGAGATTTCCTGAGTAGTTCGACAAGAAAGATAACACGGGAACTATAGAGTGATACTTCTTCCCCCTCACCAGAGGAATTATTACAATTTAAGTTTTCATCTTAATTTAGAAAGATCTCCAGATACAATATTGGGAAAGTACTACCAAAGAGGTCTTGTGTGTACAATTTACAAGATCTGTCTCCACTTGCAGTTTCTCTATTTCAATTTTATTTTGCAATTTCCCACAATCAGACAATCACAGTTTCCCCTGCCCTTGAAGTTGCTCCTGTTCAAATAGGACTAATAAATTAGAACCACCACAATTAAGAAGTGAGCAAATAGAAAAGGCAGAAGCAAAACGTTGGAACAGAACAATCAGAGGAGTAACAACTAACAAGGCAGCTTTTATAGTGAAATAAGATGTAGGAACCGAAAAAAAAATCAAGTGCACCCCCATAACAATGCTCTCATTTAGATCATCATATCATGCACAATAGTTTGTTCAACGCCAGCATTATATAAAATGAATGCATATCCACTAAGTTCTCTGGAGAACTTATTAAGAAATTAAATAGGAAGTATTTTCGATCAATGTAGGGAAGCCCAGCAGAATTCTCAACAACTTATGCATTCTACTTTGCTCCAAAGTAAGAGTATCAGTCTTTTTGAAAAAATTTCTTTTCTCTTTTCAAACTTAGCATCACATAACTATCAATTTCCAATGCGTCCTTTGTCCTAATCCTACTTTTCTTGGGTTTCATTCACTCATTTTGTCCCAACCTGTTTGTCCTATTTTTTTTCCAAAACCCTCTTTAGAATTCAGCTGTGAAGTTAATTTCAACACTAGGGAGTGATGTAAAGAATGAAATTAAATCCAGAAGCAATTGATGTAACACTGACCTCTGTCACAAAGAAGGCATGAAATCCATAAGGAACCCTGTGAGGGATCTCAACAACTGCCACTGGGTCAGCTGACATTGTTTTTGCATCAATTACGTGGACTGATGATTTTCTGTATAGTTATCAATGAAAAACTGTGATTGCATCATCTTCATCAAGAAATCCGAACTTTAAATCTCAGTCATCAGAGCTGTTAACAAAGTGGAACTAAGCATGGTGCATGGAAAAAGCAAGATAGAATTCTGTTTGGATGCAAATGAATCAACACCAGGTTAGGCTGCACAGCTTTTATTTTGTCAAGAATGATTGACATTGAACTAGTTTTTCAGGACTAAAAAAAAGTTGCAGCCCTTAGATTCTTCACATATAAGGAATAAACATTAGTAAAAAGAGAAAACAGCAAGATAGTAATATTTTCTCCACTGATGCAATCTACAGATCCTAAATCTCACATTCTGACAAGAATTTCCTCTACTTAACCAAGCAAAAACATTAATGCCAGGCACAGGGAGAATATAAATTTGTCAATAGCATGAGAAAAGAAAGTATTACCCATCATTTTCATCATAGATATAGAGTGGTTAGGTTGCTTAAGTTTCCAAGAGAAGTAGGGATGACACCTGTGAGATTATTTGATGATAAATCAAGTTCATTCAAAGAAGTTAATCCTCCTAATTCTTGAGGGATAAGGCCACTCATACGATTTGCAGCGAGGTAAAAGATGTGAAGATTTGTCAATTGGCCTATTTCGGAAGGAATTCTCCCAACGAATTGATTAGAAGAAAGCTTTAGAATCGAGAGTTTAGAAAGGTGAACAATATTTGAGGGGATGGTTCCAAATAGTGAGTTGGAAGAAAGGTCAACACTGAGTAGATTGGGGAGCGATTGAAAGCTTAGATTGTGAAATGTACCTCTCAAACTGTAACTTGAAAGGTTTAGATGGGTGACACTTCCAAACTTGTCGCAATTTATTCCAACCCAATTGCAAGGATTGCTTCCAGCCCATGAGTGCAAGAAAGGCTGGCTTTTACTTTGAAGGTTGGTTTTCCATTTTAGAAGAGCCTTTTCTTCCTTTCTTTCTTTTGCTAACTTAACCTTATTATCAATGTAAACGAAAGGAGAAGTTACAGAGGAAACTGAAGCAGTGGATGAACAAATGAAATCAAGGATGATGACAACAAGGAGGAAGAAGGCTAGAGATGAAATGAATTGGTTGAAGAGAGGTTTATTTGAAAGGGATGTCATTATGTCAGTGGATGAAGGATGGACTTTTACACTATGGTTGGAGTAGTGGATGAATGATGTCAAATGGATTGAGAGGTATTTATAGAAGGGATTGGAATATTTGGTTGGCTAAATTTTTGGTTGAATATATTTAGAGGAATCTTCTTACGTGTTCGGTTATCTAGTTGTGCTTTACTGCTTTTATCATATGACCGCTAAGTCAATTAAAATGATCACATGACAATTAAATATGTTCTGTGATCTAAAAATATTCACGGATATATATTAACTCAAAAACCTCATTTACCAGATGAAGCTAGCAAAACCAAAGATATTGCTTACTTTTCCATACAGACCATAATAATAAATTGAAGTGAGTAGAAACAATATTAACTATTGCTTACTTTTCCCTGTAGACCATACTAAGAATTTTTTTCTTTTTTCTTTTTTGAGAGTGACCGTACTAAGAAATTGATTGCAAATTATTTGGAACATGTCAACAGGAATGGGGTAGTCATTAGGACCGAATTTAAATATTTATAAATTAATATTTATTTAATTTTTTGTATAATTTTTTTTAAGTAATAATGTTGGATTTCAGTAATGACTTTGTCTAGAGAACTATGAGAGAGAAAGCAAGAGTTTATTGACTATCTTCACCTTTTTTTGTGTTTCGGAGATTGGAAATTTGCACTCTAAAAGTGCCACAAATAGAATAAAATGCGTTAATACTAATAGAGTGCCCAACATTTGAAGAATGATCGTTTTTTAAAATAATTTTTATTGATTAAAATTTTAAGGCTTCATAAAAATTTGTCAATGTTAAATATATAGAGAGTGCATTCCATTTGTCAATAGAGAACATTATTTATTTATTTATTGCTAAGTGAAGGGGACCTTAAATAAAATTTCTACGATACATAGGAGTATATTCTAATAGTATATAGAGTGAATCCTTCTTTCATTTAGGGGCCTTAGGCCAATGCCATTGCCTAGCCCGTTTGGTCATCTATTTTAAACACTAGTGTACACTGGTGTCTAAAAAAAAAAAAAAATGCATTTGGTCATCCATTTGTGTTCAGGGTTGTTTGGAAAACATTGTTCAAAATCCGGTTTTCAAAAGGATGGTTTTGAAATCACCTCCGGCCCGTTTTAAAACAACAAACAACATTTCTCAGTGACAGTTAGGGAATTATTTTGAACACTGTATGGGCCCACCTGATTAGACATATCTGTGTATTGTCTCATCTCTTCCTCTCATAGATATCACCCACACAGTCAAAGCTTTAACCCAACGGCATTAATCTCACCCACCGCCATAACTCTCTTCACCGACCCATCTCACCGTAGTCAAAGGTCTCTCCCTCACAACGGATCCCCACGCCATTGATTACTCAACCCAACGCCATTAAAATCCTCACTGGTGTGCTGTCGCAGACAACCAAAAATAAAACCTATACTCCTAAAAATATATGTAGTAGTGCGAGTAAGGATCGTTCCCACAAAGAGTGTCTAGCCTAGTTTTATGCTACGTGAACAAGGAGGGGGGGGTTGAGTATAATGAAAACAATTTTAAGAAAAAAAACAACTAAGGAACAATTCAAATTAAAGCATCGAAATCAATCAAAAGAACAAACCTTGGTCTAAGTCAACATCCACCATCAGAATTTTACAACTGATCATCGATGCAAGTACATATCAATTCACACTTTGAATATTCACCGTTAGAGCTATTTTCCTATCTCTCCTTAGTCGTAGTTAATTAGAAAACAAGCGATCTAATTAACCCTAACTACTAAACAACCCAAGACAAGCGCTAAAGGTTTAATCTAGTAGCAGCCTTAAGAATTAGAGAGATCGATGAAACTAAACAACACAAGCACAAGCGGTTGTATTTAATTTAGTCGAGCATTCTTCCTAAGATCTAATAATTTCTAACGCAGCAAATCATTAAATCTTGGTTGCTTCACAAGTTAGAGAGATCAAACAATTACGGATTTGATATCTAGCCTAGCAGTAGATTGCAACGAATAATAAACTAGTAGGCCTCCTAGTGATTAAACGAGACAATCATGAAAATAGGCACAGAAGAACATCTGATATTCAAAGCATAAATTGAACAATAAAAACAAATTAAATCTCACAGTTTTATTGATTCCGAGGCTTCAGTTTCCTTCGACCAAGTATAAAAGTTTTAGCCACGCAGGGCCATGATGAAAACTCAAAGGAGAAAATTAGAGAAGAGGGGAGAGAGAGACGTGTGTCCAATTCTGATTTCTGCTCCCCCTTTTACATGTTAATTCCCCCTTTTCCAAGCCTACAAAATCTCCTAAAAATATTCTCAATAATAATATCCAAATCTAACTAATTAAGGAAAAATATTAAAAATAAAACAAAGTCCTAATATAACTAGGAAAGTGGTGTTTTTCAGCTGGAATTTTCGTGCATCAAATCTGGAAGCTTCCAAAAATAAACCGCATCAGATCTGCATATTAGAATTGCAGGCAAAGGAACATTCCAGAATGTCAACAGTGCAGGTGCAGCAACTTCAAGCCCGATTTCGACCTTGATTCAGCCCGTATCTCTTAAAACTCAAAGCATGAAAGTTGTAGAAATTTGTCTTGGCGTTCCCTATCATCTTGAATCATCTCAATCGGAGCTCGGATGAGAGAGTTATGCCCAGATTACAAAGCGATGTCAAAGCTGTCCAGAATCGCCCAATTAGCTACGTTTTGCACTTAATGCCTCCATTTGCATCCTAAATCAAAATATAAGAATAATGAGTACATTTAGGCACCAAATAAATACAAAAGACTAAACATTAAGGGAGAAAAATATGACATTTTGCATTCTCATAAAATTCCCCCACACTTAGGGCACATTTGATAGACTGTAATAGACACTGTAATGTAATAGATATTCCTATGGCATAACTTTTCAGTTGTTTGGTTATGTTTTTATTACAATGAATAATTATTCCTTATGAATAGCTATTCTTCAAAATGAAGAATAATTATTCCTTATCAAAAGTACTGAATATCTATTCCTTCACCTTATGTAATAACTTTTTAAAAAAATTTCCTAAAAAGCCATTAGTTGCCACATCTTCAAAAGGAAAGAAAATAAATTTTTATTGTTGTTAATTATTAGCTCTATTTTGAACACCCTAAAATAAGTGTATTTTAGGAAATTTGACTTAAAAATGATTTAATTACACATTCTTTTTATTCTCTACTAAATTGTGGATGCATATTCAGGATTCTATTACTAAATGGTCACCAAACTAATGAATAGTAATACTTATTACATTCCAACTTAATGTATTCTTTGTAATACTTATTCCTATTCTCATGTAATAATCATTACAGTGTACCAAACGTGCCCTTAACTTTTGCTCGTCCTCGGGCAAAACTCAAATTCACTTTCCCAAAAACACCAAGGTTGCAACACCATCAGCAAAGAACAACCAAGCTCTTCAAACCTCATGACATATCATGAACAAGCATTCTTAAACAACTTACAATTACTTAGTAAGCATTTTCACTTGAAGATGGAGTAAACTAAATTTGTAGACCCTCACGGAAATAAACACTCGACTCTCATGTGTTTGAAGGGTTTGTGTTTCGCTCAAATTCATTCCAATGGAAATGATCTACCATAGGCTTGCATATCTTCTCATTCTCCACCACTGGGATCACATGCATAACACGAATCATAAGGACTTTGCAAGGGTTGTAATGGGGTTTAGGATCAAGGAAATTTGGAATGGAAAGAAGCCAAAAGTGAAGTATTTCCGAGTATTCGGAAGCAAGTGTTACATTCTAAATGATCGGGAGAACCTTGGAAAATTTGATGCAAAAAGCGATGAAGGCATCTTCCTTGGATATTCTACTACTAGCCAAGCATATAGAGTTTTCAACAAGAGAACAAAAATGGTAATAGAGTCCATCAATGTGGAAATTGATGATGCTATAACAAAAGTAAAGATTGATGATGATGGAGAAGGATCAAGCTCTAAAGGACCCACTTTTGAGGTCGAAGCCCAAGATATTGAAGGAGAAGGACTTACACCGGAAAAGGAATCGACTCCCGTGAACTCAAGAATGGAAACAAGGTCAGTGTCTAGAACATCAAGCCCTCTCACTCCTCTGGAAGTTCATCCTCCTATCTCCCGGAATGATGAAGTGTCCACCTCAAAGAAGCCATCGTTAAGAGTGGTTAAAAACCATCCAGACAGTAACATCATTGGGTCTCTAGATGAAGGTTTTCGTCTTAGAAAGGGAAACATACTTCTGGCCAATCATGTAACATACCATTGCTACCTTGCCCAATTTGAGCTGAAAAGGGTAGAAGAAGCTCTTCAAGATGAAAATTGGGTTGAGTCAATGCATGAAGAGCTGAATCAATTTGTAAGAAATGATGTATGAGAACTTTTTCCTAGGCCTGAAAATGTTCATGTCATCGGCACCAAATGGATCTTCAAGAACAAGACCGATGAAGATGGAGAGATTATACAGAATAAGTCTCGGTTGGTGGCTCAAGGATACACTCAAGTGGAAGGAGTAGATTTTGATGAATTCTTTGCTCCCGTAGCAAGGCTTGAGTCTATCCACATTCTTATGTTAATTGCATGCACTATGAACTTCAAACTCTACCAAATGGATGTGAAATGTGCATTTTTCAATGGATATCTGAATGAAGAAGTGTTCATTAAACAGCCTAAAGGTTTCCAAGATCCTCACTTCCCAGATCATGTGTTAAGATTGAAGAAGGCTCTTTATGGCTTGAAACAAGCTCCTAGAGCTTGGTATGATCGGCTTACACATTACCTCTTGGATAGAGGATTCAAAAGAGGATATGCTGACCGGACTCTATTTGTCAAGAATGATGAGAACTACCTCCTCGTGGCTCAAGTATATGTTGATGACATAGTATTTGGAGCTACCACTGATACTCGAGCTATAGAGTTCTCCGAGGAGATGAAGAAAGAATTTGAGATGAGTATGGTGGGAGAGCTTACATTTTTCTTGGGCCTTGAAGTCAAACAAAAGAAGGAGGGCATATTCATTTCACAAGAAAAATATGCTAGAAATATTGTCAAGAAGTTTGGATTAGATTCCAAAAAGCATGCCTCCACTCCCATGAGTTCATCTACAAAGCTTAATCTTGATCCTTCCAAGGTAGAAGTGAGTCCAACTTTGTATAGGAGTATCATTGGGAGCTTACTCTATCCTACGGCAAGTAGACCGTATATTGCTTTTAGTGTGAAAGTCTGTGCTCGATATCAAGCTGCTCCGAAGGAATCCCATCTGACAGCGGTGAAGTGAATCATAAGATATGTCAATGGCACTCTGGATTATGGCTTGTGGTACTCAAAGGATTCTAATGCTAGCCTTGCGGGTTATTCAGATGCAGATTAGGCTAGAAGTGTGGATGACCGGAAGAGTACCTCGGGTGGCTGTTTCTACCTTGGGAACAATCTTGTCTCTTGGATGAGCAAGAAACAAAATTCCATGTCTCTCTCTATGGCAGAAGCAGAGTACATAGCTGATGGGAGTTGCTGCACACAACTTCTCTAGATGAAGAAGCTACTTCAAGACTACGAAATTCCCCAAGATACAATGTGTGTGTTTTGTGATAACACTAGTGCTATAAATCTATCTAAGAATTTGGTTCAGCATTCAAAGTTGAAGCACATAGAGATACGTTACCATTTCATCTGGGATTTGGTGGAAGATAAAGTTGTGTGTCTTGAATTCATACATACGGACAACCAAAAGGCGAATATCTTCACCAAACCTCTCAATGGTCCACGGTTTGAATCACTTCGTAAGACCATCAATGTTGGTACAATTCCTTGAATCTCATGTGTGATGTGTGCTTTACTTATATATCTTGATTTGCTCTCATTGATGTATAGCACACACTCCTTAGTGGCTATATGTATAGCATGTTTTGACAAATTTTTGTTTGTTTGTTATTTGCTTTGAATGTTTTTATTTTTTTATCAATCTTTACTTGTTTTTGTGTCAAAAATTCAAAAACACATAAAAAGTAGAAAATCCAAAAAGTTTGATCGGCATTATTGTGTTTTGTCACATGCATGTTTTGCCTTGTACCTTCGTACTAATGGCTTTGTGCATTTACGAGCGTAGCTTGTTCTTTATGCACTCATATCATTGTGGGAAAAATCTTGACATCTATGTGACTGTTGTAAATAGATCTTCAACCTTGTCATGAATGATTATTCAATGGTTTTGTTGATCTTGAGACTTGCATAGACTTGTGCCTATATATCTTCCTACTCTTTTATTTTTTTGCTTAAAGAGCTCAACCAATGTAAATTTCAAAATGAAAAGAGATAATGAGCTGCAAAAGCTGTCGCACATACTAGTATTTGACTAGGTAAAAGGGAAAGCGACTTATATGAAAATGTATGATGCCCAAAAAGCCAAAGGCTTGTTCATCAAATTGAAATATAAAAAATTTTAGGCATCGATCTCAAAATGAGATGTATTGTTCAAAATGAGATGTATTGTTCAAAATGAGATGTATTGTTCAAGAATGATCAATTGATATGAATTGTAAGAAGCCAAATGAAAAGCTTTAAATGTATGTATTCAAGTTTTGTGGGAAATCATATATGCATACTTTTATAATTGATATTGGTCACTTTTCCTCGTGCTAATTGTGTATGTCTTGGTTGAATTGATTATTGAAACTTCACATTAGACTAAGGACTATCTTATCTTTGATACCCACACACATCACACATGCCTACATTCAATGAATGCCTTATTCATTTGTGTGATTGTACTTGATTAAATGTGTTGCACTTACTCAATCATATGTTGATCAAACACAAAAAGATTTTTGAGTGTTTTAATTGTTTTTGGAAAGTTTTTTTGTTTTGAAAAATTTCAAAAATTGTGCAACTCTGTTTTGGCGACTCACTCTCGCGAGTCAACCCAGTTGCGAAATCCTAGTCGCGAGCTTACTCAAAAGCTTTCGCGACTCTTTGGCAAGTCAAGCCCCCAATCGCGTAACAAACTTCGAAAAATTTCAAAAATCTGGGTTTTTAGGATTTTCGCGACTCAGTTTGGCGACTGGTTCGGGAGTGGAAGCTCCAGTCACGAGATTTACTCAGAATGATTCGCGACTCCCTTCGCGACTTACTCGCGAGTGGACCTTCCAGTCAAGAAAAACATTTAGACAAAATTTTAAAAAATTTGTCACACGGGATTTTGGCGACTTGATTTGGCGACTTGTTCGCGACTCATTCCAGTCGCGAAAAACGCATGTTTTATGCACTGAGGGTTATTTTCAGGGCAGTTTTCAAAAACTTTTCATTTTTCCCTCACATCTCGTGACTATTCATCGTCTTGTTCGTCCCTCCCTCTGCCAAAATCACCGTTTTCACACACAAAACCTCTATTTTCTTCGTCATTTCTTCACAAATCTTTAAGAAAAGGTATGTGTTCTGTCTTTTTCTCAATGTATTTCACGTTTCTAGCCCTAGATTTCTTGGATTGTGTGTTTGTGTTGAGATATGAAAATATGATGTTTGAATATGGCTTACTGATGTTTAGTTGAGCTTGATGTTTGGGTTTTGTTGGTTATGTGTTTTTACACTTTGCCCTAGGGTACACATGGTGCCATTTGTTGCACACACACACTCTTTGACATGATTAAGACCTTAATGTCATGATTTTAGGGTTTTATTCAAAAATTCTAATTTGGGAATAACTTTGTGCTAATAAAGTGTGTTGTCATGTGTGGTTTCTCTTGCTTTTTGATATTACATGATACAGCTTGAAAATGTCTCCGTTCAAGAGATCAGCCGTGAAAGGAAGTAGTAGCAAAGGAAAAGAACCAATGATTGATCTTGAGAGCTTCACTCCAACGTCCAAGAAATCTCGATCAACGACAGGATTCTCTGATGTCAGCAAGTTCAGATCATATGCAGCATCTCAAGCTTATCAGAACTACTTCAAGGAAGCTCCCATATTAGTGGAAAGGGTGCTTGAGCAGGGTTCTCTTCTGGATACGAACATTCCAAAATGGTTTGCTAACAGGGATTGGAACTTCCTCCTATCCAACTTAGAAGAACCGTATGCACAAATGGTGAAGGAATTCTATGCAAACGCCATTTCTGAAGGGGATGAGCTAAAATGTTGGGTTAGAGGACAGAACTTCACAGTAACACCTTACTATCTGGCTAACATTCTGCACATCAACCGGCCAATGTTTCCAAAGCCATCGGTGTATGATGACTTGAATCCAGGGGAGGATTTACTTCGGGACACTCTTGGAGATAACTTGAAATTCTCTCCCAATGGGAAATCAATCAGTGTTTCCTCATTATCTCCAGAATTGAGGGTCCTTACAACAATCATGTTCCACAATCTTTATCCTCTATCAAGCACCGAATACATGAATCTCGGTAGAGCTTTGTTCCTTCATGATCTGATTACTGATGAAGAGATCAATATTTGCGTTCATATCTTCCATATTTTGAGCAAGACTGCTGAGAGAACTGCCTCAAGGAACTGCATTCCTTTCTGCTGCCTTATTTCAAAGATTTTGAAACTAAAAGGTATTCATCCATTGAAAGATGAGTATCCCTACCCTAAGACAAGTCCAATCAACATTCGTACGCTCAATGCTAGCATTGGTCACAGTCGAAGGGGAATCAAGACAGAGAGTCCAGCTCCTCATGGTGGTTCACGCTCTAGCTCACAATCCTATGATGTGAAGTTAGACAACATTACCGTCCATGACATAAGCACCAAGATGTACAGACTTGCATCTCTCTTGCACTCTCACCACATCCGATGTGATACGAAGTTCACATCTCTCCAAACTCAATTGGACCAAATTCAGAGAAAGCTAGAAGAAAGTGAGGACTAGCTATTCCATGACAAAAAGGGGGAGATGGTTCATGAAAGGGGGAGTTAGAAAGGGGGAGTGTAATGATAGGGGAAGAAAGAGCTTGATCAAATGGGGAGTATTGAAGTTGAAGAGCTTAATATTTTGTGCTTCATATTATCATATATCAGGGTCTATGTTGTATTTTTAAATAGTACTTTATTTTTGTATCTTTGCTTTGTAGCTCAGTACTTTTAGTTAATGTTTTGCATTTTCTTTAGTACATCACTCTTGTGCCCTTGTTGGATTTTATATCCTTGATGCAACTACCTTGTGTTTTTGTATCGGTTGAGTATTGGACATGCAAATGATACTTTGCATTGAGCTTATTAACTTACATGTCTGGATGTTCATTCCTTGTGTGAATGATCATTGTGATCACTATTTATAGTGATTGTTCATGTTTGATCAAGCCATGCTTTATTGCTATACTCTTTACTACTTGATCGCATTGTGCTTGCTTCATATGCATTTCAAGATTTCTGCTTACAATGATCGTCTTGTGGTGTTGTTTTCAGGAAAAACTTGTTCGTATGGTTCAAGAGTTTCACAGTCTCTAGAGTTAGGTGTGAGTGAGTTTTGGCAACTGTTCCCAACTCACATGTTAAGTCTAGAGTCAGTTTTAGGGTTTTGTCACGGAATAGCCAAAGGAGGAGATTGTAAGGTTGAATTTATTCAATCATGTGTTGGCTTTATTTCGTACCAAATTTGCTTGTAATTTAGCAATTAGATACCCTGTATTTAGGTGGGAATTATGTAAGGGTAGTGTGTGAAAGAGTGTGAAGAAAACTCAAGATGTGTGCAATTCAAAGGAGTCTCGTGACTGGATCTTGCGACTGGCAAGTCACCAGAATGGCACACGTGTGAAGCGTGCAGGGGGAGTTGAAGGGTCACGACAGTTGGAGCATTATAGGACAAAACTTCTAGTCTGGCCAGGCAGTTAGCTCGCGACTCAAACTCGCGAATCGTTCCAGTTGCGAGGTTGAGTCGCTAGAATGCCCTGTTTGGTTGAAACTGACTTTTCGCATTCCTCATACACACTACTATAAATACCCTTATACCCACGAAATGTAGAGAGTTTTTAGAGAAAATTTTAAGAGAGAAACTCTAGAGAAAAACAAGATTGACTCATCCACAATTTTCATCATTTGATTCTCCAAATTCCTCTACTCTCACCCTCTCCATTGACATATCCTTGAGAGGTACATTTTGCCAAATCCTTATCTCACCATACCCATATCAGTGAGGAGATGTTTTGGTGTTTGGGAAGCAGTTTAGAAGGGACCAATCCATTTGGTTGATGCAATGGGCTATTGCGGGATCTGGTAAGCTAGAGAAGACAGGGTTCGACGTAACCCTGTTGGAGTAAGAAGCTTGGAGGGCTTAGGTGCACTAGGTAGATTAGGCTTGGAGGGTCTTCTGCTATTCATGTATCCCAGCTTTATTCTCTAGTGGATTATTGACCGCTTGGAGGGCGGCGGAGAGGTTTTTCTCCGAGTACTTCGGTTTCCTCTTCGATAACACATTGTCATGTTATCTTTGTGTTTGCATCTCTCTTCCATTGCTCTTTACCTTTTAATGACTGCTGTGATTGTGATTAATTTTGGGTTGAAGTGTTTTACCAATTTGGATTTAGCTTATATTCATCTTTCCGCCCATATATTGTTTGTGTTGGTAATTTTAAATTTGGGGGTCTAAACGTTTATTGGTATTTTACACACTAATTGAACTTTCAGTATGCAAATAGGTTACGGGAGTGATAAGAAATTTACTACAAAATCACGTTATTCATCATGTCATAGGATCCTCTGCATTTTAAGTTTATCTTACAATTTAGATTTTGTTTGACTCTCATAATGTAAACTACACCTTTAATTTAAAATAATTAATTTGAACTATAAAATAAATCAATTTTAAATTGAGGACTAATGATTAATACAATGTTAATTATGGCTAGCTAGAACTCTCTTTTTAAATTGGAAGCATAAATAAACTTTGTCAAATATGGGAGGTAAGTTTCCACCAACATATGGAGGTCTTTATATGGCGAAGAGGGCTTTCTAAGGAGGAACACTTATTTTAGTTAATATGGATGAAGGTGAATTACATGTGCCTGTCATTTTGATTACGCCATAAAATTACTATATATGTATAAGAAATTTTTTCCTTTGGTTAAATGTACACTACTACTAGGCAAATCAAAATATCCCATTTATTTATGAGAAATGCTAACGGATGCCTTTAAGGTAATGATTAACAATTCATTTAAAGAAAATTTTTATGAGAAAAAAAAAAAACAATTAATATTTTGATAGCTTTTTTCATTTTTCATAAAAGTGATGTTAAAACTTTCCTAAAATGGATTGTTAACCATTGTCCTAAGAGTACTCGTTAGCATGACCATTTATTTATATATGGTTTATCAAGATAATTATCTTCTAAAACCTATCTTGGGCCTCAAAAGAAAAAAAAAAAAAAAAATCCTTAACGGAAGAACAAAAACAAAAAAGAAAGAAGAAAAAAAGAAAAGAAAAGAAATGAAAGAAGGTAGAAAAAAGAAAGAAATAAAGCCCACATTGAAAACCATTATGTAACCACTAGCCCCCAAATGCTCAATAAACTTAGGATAGATTAATCTTATATAATATACTACGGGTAGGGTGAAAACCTTGAAAGAGGCACCGTAGACAAAAGTAACGTGAAAGTTAGGCCCATTGAAAACCATTGCAGGTATTAGTGGTAAACTGGTAATATATGGCTTAAAAGAAAAGAAAAAGAAGAGGTGTGAGGATTGTTATTGACAAAGTGCATCATAAGCTCAAGAAATATAATACTTTTATTTATTTATTTATTTTTTTCCGAAAGGTTAAAAAAAAATAGGGTAAATTGCAAAGTACACCCCTAACGTTTAGGGGTGATTGGATTTTACAACCCAACGTTTCGGAACTTTGATTTTATACCCCAACGTTTCGGAATTTTGATTTTACACCCCAACGTTTGGTTCCGTTAGCAAATCACCCCCCCGGTTAGTTTTTGCTGTTAACTACCATGTCATCTTGCTGACGTGTTTTTTTTTTTTTTTTTTTTGCCAAATAAGCCCCAAAACGACATAGTCTCAATGGCAATAAGTGATGACCTGGCTGGCACATGCAACGGTGCCGTTTGCCAAAGAGAAAAAAAAAAAAAATAATAATAATAATAAATTCTGCAACTTCACCGTTTCCCCCAACAAACAGAAATCTCAAAATCCTAAATCCTAAACCCACGAACCCAACCCTTGCCTTCCTAACCCTGGGAATAGTCTGTCTCTACTGCTCGTTGATCTAGTGTCTATGATATCGGGGAAAGAAGAATTTGAAGCAAAGATTGAAGGGTTGAAATCTGCACTCAAATGGGCCAGTACTGAAGAAGAGGATTCCATGGTGATAAACAAGATTGTCACTGTACTGGAACACGCCATAGTATTGAATGAACCGGTGAAAAAAAACTGGGCTGGTATGGAACAAAGAGAACTAGATGAAAGCAATCAGGAGAAAAGCTCAAAGAAAAGAAGCAAAATTGATGATGAATGTGATCAATTCCTCAAGAATGTTCTGCCTCTTCTCCTTAATAAATTCTTCAAATTAGCTGCAGATTTGGAATCTTTTATGAGTCATCCACAACTTCCAAAAGCACAAAACTTAACATATATGGATCTGTCAACATTTGAATGTGATCTCAAGAAATCTGAGAAGAAGCTGAAGGGTCTACGGAAGTATATTGAGGGGATTTTGAGATTTTCTGTTTGGGGAAACGGTGAAGTTGCAGATTTTTTTGTTTTGTTTTTTTTTTTGTTTTGTTTTTTGTTTTCTCTTTGGGCAAACGGCACCGTTTTGCATGTGCCAAGTCATCACTTCATTGCCATTGAAACTGTGTCGTTTTGGGGCTTATTTGGCAAAAAAAAAAAAAAAAAAAAAACACGTCAGCAGTATGACATGACAGTTAAAAGGAAAAACTAACCGGAGGGTGATTTGCTAACGGAACCAAATATTGGGGTGTAAAAGCAAAGTTCCGAAACGTTGTGGTGTAAAATCCAATCACACCCAAACGTTAGGGGTGTAATTTGCAATTTACCCAAAGAAATAATATATACTTCTTAAAGCTAAATATATGCAGCAGAAATAATGCTCATTTCCTTCTCAAGTTCAGAAATTGTAGGCTATATAACAATGGGCTAGATATTTGCCTTGGCACCATTAATGGCTAGAAATGATATTTATTCCACAAAAGAAGATAATACTGTTTAGAAATTGTAGAGGGAGGGATGGTGGAGATCAGAGTTCCTCAACCATAAAATCACAGTTTTAGATAACCGTTAATCATCTAGAAATCTGCATTGTGTTATTTACATGTTTGCTTGTGTATTAATTTATTTTGGTATACAAATAGTTACGGTTGAGATTTTATTTACTGCATAATCACATTATTCAACATATAACAAGATCCTTTCTATTTCAAGCCTACTTTACGGTTAAGATTATATTTCTTGTATATGATAGCATACAATAGAAAGGATTAATACAATGTCAGGTGAAAGTCTCAACACACATAATAGGATTCTTGCCGTTTCAAGTCTACTTTATAGTTAAAAATTTTATTTCTTGTATATGATAACATACATAATGTCATGTGACACTTGTTGCATTTAGTCTGAAAGCAAACCAACTAAGCACTGCCGCTCTATCTTGAACAGTTATACCACCAGTACCTTGTTCTGCTCCTTTACCTTAATTCACAGGGGTGGGCTGAGAATTCCAAATTGAGAATTCCAAATTAGATAACTTTTGGTTTCAAAACGTGTCAAATAAAAATAATACCTTGGAACCACTGCACATCCTTGGTGCGATGGTCACTTCATAACTATAAGTGCTTGCAGGGTGTGGTGGGCAAGGGCCGGATTTCAAGTCTCCAGGAGGGAGCTTTACATACATCACTTAGATTAGGTTAGAGTAGAATTTCTATCTTGTATAAAAAAAAAAAAAAAAACCTTGGATTAATACAATGATAATTATGGTTCGCACAAACACTTAAAATCACAGGCTCTTCAGCCTTTCAATCCGAACACAACAGCTTATTTTGGAAAGAAAACTAGGATTGGTTATAAGTTGTCCAACCAGCCTGGTTTATTTTCAAATTGGAAAGCAAAAGAAAAGGGAAGTTGCTTGATTAGGATTTAGGATGGCCTCTATAGCAAGGTCTTGATGTATTCAACTTGTCATAAGGGGGAGATCGAGGACTTGTCCATGGCGCAGGGATCAGATTCAGAGTCTGATCAGTTCTAGCCTCTTTGGCCATTCCGGTCAAAAAGGAGGAGAATATTTTGAGGGGGAGCTTGCACATTTGAGGGGGAGTAGAGCATTGACATAGCTTAGACTTAGAAATCTTGATTCATACAGGCGGACTGTTTCAGCATTTATAACTCTTGGATAGTTGTTTTTGCTTATAGTGTTTACTGCTTTTCTTTAAAGCTTTAGTACTTTGTTCTAAATTTCAGTTTATATTCATTTTGTGTTTATCTCAATGCTTTGTAGCATTTTTTTGTACTTTTAAGATATTGCTAATATGTCTTAAGTACCTCACTCTTGTGCCCTTAGTAGGATTTTGTATCCTAGATGCAAATACTTCATGTATTTTGTATTGGTTGAGTATTGGACATGCAATTGATCTGTGGGATTGATCTTAATTGCATTGCGTGTCCGGATGAGCATTTAATTGCTAAATGTTCATTGTAGTAATTCTTTAATGACTAATCCTGTTTGATCAAGATATGCTTACATGTTCTATTGTGTTTACTAACTTGATCGCATTTTACTTGCTCATATACGTACCATGTATTCAACTTGTCATAAGCTTAATGAAAATTTTATTTGTGTGCAAGCGTTGCAGGTTACAAGTACATATGTGCAAGTGCTTCACAGCTTCTAGATTAGGTGTGAGTGAGTTTTGCCACTGTTCCTAAACTCACGTTTAAGTCTAGAGTCTGTTTTAGGGGTTTTGTCACGGAATAGCCAAAGGGGGAGATTGTAAAGTTGTGATTTACAACTATGTGTTTTGTTGGCTTTAATTCCGTGCCAAATTTGATTGTAATTTTATTCAATTGTTTGTACCCTGTATTTATTGTGGGATTTAATTGTAAGGGTTGTGTGATAGAGAAAGGGAGTGTGAAGACTCAAGCAATTGAAGATTGAAGAGTTTTCGCGGGTATCTCGAGACTAAGCATCCCACGAAGTGACTCATGTGACTTGCACATGCTGGAATGCGAAGAGTCAGGACAGGGTGGAGACAGTTGTGTCTTGCGAGTATCTCGCGGGTAAGGCCTTCCCGCGAGACACTCTGTTTTGCCAGACTGTCAATTCTGATACACACTTTCTGTGCCTACACTATTTATACCCACATTACCCACAAATGTTGAGGAGTGCTTCTAAGAGAAAACCCTAGCCAAACAACTTGAGAGTTAGAGATTGTTATACCCACAATCCTTTACACAATTGCTTGTGGATTTTCCTCAACTCCTACCTCTCCATTTCATATCATTGAGAGGTTGATAGCCCAAACACTTACCACACCTTTTCAGAGTGTCAAGTGATAGTTTGGTGCTGCTGGGAAGCATTGGAAGAAACCAAAGATGGCAGATGCAACATGGAGCTTGTTGCGGGATCCGGAGAGCTAGACAAGACACGGTTCCGAGAAGCCTTGTTGAGTAGGAGCTTGGAGGGCTTAGGTACATCGGGTAGATTAGGCTTGGAGGGTCTCTTGCTAACTCATGTATCCCAATTGATTGTCTAGTGGATCGATTATCGCTTGAAGGGCGGCGGAGAGGTTTTTCGCTGAGTTCTTCGGTTTCCTCTTCGATAACACATTGGCGTGTTATCTTGTGTTTGCATCTTTCTTCCCTACTCTTTTACATTCCATTTTACTGCTGTGTTGTCTTAATTATGGATTAGAGTAGCTTGTTTGTTTATCCACTCGTATTTACACTATTCTGCACTTAGTATTAAGTTAATGTAAAATCTATTGAGCCGTAACTTTAATTTGGGGGTCTAAACAGCTCTTGTGTTTTCAACACATTTTCGAGCTTTCAATTGGTATCAGAGTGGGTACACTCGCTGTGGTTTAAATACCTGAGTGTGATCCTTGACCTCATTTGAGATGGACCGGTCTCAATCTTTAAATATTCCACCATATTTTGATGGTAGTAACTATGCCTTTTGGAAAGTTCGAATGAGGGCATTCTTGTGTTCAATTGATGATACTGTTTGGGATGCGATAGAAGTAGGATGGACTAAGCCGGAGGCTGCTAAATCCACTTGGGATAAGGCAACACTTGCGGTAGCTAACGCTAATAGTAAAACTTTGAATGCAATTTTTTGTGGTGTTTCTCCAGATGAATTTCATAGGATTTCTCACATAACAGTAGCCAAGGAAGCTTGGGAGATATTGGAGAACACATATGAAGCAACAAAGAAAGTAAAAGATACAAAGTTGCAGATGCTAACCACCAGATTTGAGGAGCTGAAAATGAGTGAGGACGAGTCATTTGACTCTTTCTATAGTAAGCTGAATGAAGTGGTTATTGGTAAGTTCAACTTGGGAGAGAGAACGGAGGACTCAAAGGTAGTGAGGAAAATCCTCCGATCATTGCTAGAGAGCTTCCGAGCAAAAGTCACAGCCTTAGAGGAAAGTAAAGACTTGGATGAGATCAAAATCCAAGAGTTAATTGGATCTCTCCAAACGTATGAGCTGGGACTACCTTCTCATAAGTCGAGTAAATCTCTTTCTCTTAAAACCATCATCGAAAGATGGATGATTCCTCCGAAGAAGATGGAGTGGAGAAGGAGGTAGTGTTTCTTGCAAAAAACTTCCGAAAATTTCTGAAGATGAAGAATAGTGGGAAACCGTTCAGCAAAGAGAAGTTTTCATCCTCCAAAGGTGATAGGAAGGAGTTTAAGAAGAAAGATGGAAATGATTCACAACCCCCTCAAGGCATCGTGTGTTACGAATGCAATGGTCATGGACATCTTAAAAAGGAGTGTCCAAACTATTTGAGAGGGAAGGGCAAGGCATATGCCACAAACCTTAGTCATTCGGATTCTTCCAATTCTGATTCAGAAGAGAGCTGTGATGGAGAAGGGAATTACTCCGCTTTTATGACTATTGCTCATGTTGAGTCCTCGGAGGACTTGAATTTGCTAGTGGAAGAGCTCGGTGAGTATAGTGATGAGGAATCCATGGGAATTGTAGAAGAATCGGATGCTGAAGTAGATGAAGATACAACCGGTCTTCAAGAGAATTACAACTCCCTCCTTGAGAAGTCAGGAGAATATACAAGGGTGGCCAAGGCAGCCATTAAAAAGATGAAGAAGGCAGAGGAGGACTATAGAAGTCTCCTAATGCGATATAAAGAGGCCAAATATGAAATAGAGACGCTGAATGGAGAGCTGATTGAAACCTACTCAAAGATAAAATTCCTTGAGCTTGAGGTGGTTCAAGCCAATGCTAAAGTAGAGCGAGTCTCCTCCAAGAAGCTTGATGAATTCCTTTCTCATCAAAAACCTTTCTCTGACAAAACCGAACTGGGATACCCTGGAGAAAGTGGTTCGGCTGTAAATGTTTCCAAGGAAGTGAAGTTTGTAAAAGCCAAAGAACTGATGGTAACTACCACAAGGGCTGAGAAAGTGAAGGAGGAGAAGAATAAGAACGTGGCTGGCCGACAAGTGTTGAATAAGCCCCCTAACCAATCAGTGGTCAAGCCTAAGGTTCAAGGGAAATCACCTCCAAAGTCGCAAAGAGGTCCGAGAATTAAACATTTCTGCCATCACTGTGGACTTCAAGAACACACTAGACCAAATTGTCATAAGCTGAGGGCATTGAAGAATGCAAGTGATCAGAGGTCAAAAGGACCAAGAAATGACAAAAGGAATTGGGCTGCTGAGCAATCAAGAGGTCGAGATGGTGATTCCGGAGTGATGGATATGATGAAAATGATCGATGCATTCAACACCTGTTTGGCAAGCTTCTCCAGAAGGTTTGAAGGCCACAACACTCGTACCCAATCCTATAGGGATATCACCCCAAACGCACGTAACGTGTGGGTGAAGAAGGGTACTCATGCATGATCACCTCCTATGTCCATGCATTAATACTTCCAAGATTTAGGGACATTTGTTCATGCATCTTGACATGCATAATTCTATTTGTGTCAATTGCTTCAGGTTATTAGCATTTTTTTCAAGTTTTGTTTTGTACTTGTTTTTGTTGATCTTACTTTACTTGTTCTATTTTTGTGTGTGTTCTAAAATTCAAAAACCCATAAAAATTGAAAAATCTCCAAAAAGTTTGATCACTTGTGTTGTGTATATCACATGTGAGTTTGGCTTAGTACCTTCGTACTAATGACGTAGTGCATTTACGAGCTTAGCCTGTTATGTATGCACATATATCTTTGTGGGAGAAATCTTGAAAACTATGTGTGATTGTTGTAAATAGATCTTTAAGCTTGTCATGAATGATTAGTCAATAGTCTTAATGGTCTTGATTCTTGCATAGACTTGTGCCTATATCTCTTCCCACCTTTATTTTTATGTTTTTGCAATAGAGCTCACCAAATATAAATCTCATAATGAAAATGAGATTATGAGTTGCAAAAGCCTGTCGCACATACTAGTATTTGACTAGGAAAAAGGGAAAGCGACTCTTGTATTGAATTGTATGGTGCTCAAAAAGCCAAAGGCTAACTTTACATGTTGAAATATCAAAAACTTCATGCACCGATCTCAAAAAGGAGATGTATTGTCCAAAAAGGATCAATTGTTATGATTTATGCAGAAGCCTAATGAAAAGCTTCTATATTTTGTAATCATTCTCTTGTGGGAGGTCATATATGCTCATTTCTATAATTGAAAATAAATAGACGAGATATTATTTGTATTGAAAGAGTACTACCATTGTTTCAACCTAATTTCCTTTACCCCTTCTCCTTCTTCCTGCAACTTGGACCCATCCATCTTCTATTTCATCTGCCCCCTTTGGCCTAGGGTCATCAACTTGCATATTTACAGGGGTCAAATTTAATTCGGACTCTAGTACATCCACTATCATATCGTTGAATCATCATTCTCATCGGCAACATCTCTACTAACATCGTCGTCATCATCATCATCATCATCATCATCATCATTCACAACCTGGCATAGAGTAGGTAAAAAAGAGGAGATAATTATTAGCATTTCAACTTCTAAATTCTTGTAAATTGCATTATTGATTCATGGCCTTAGAGCAACCACATCAGGTCTTGTATAGTCTTCTAAAATAGAAAAAGGTACCCATTTTACACATTTTGATAAAAAAAACACCCACATTAGTGGGTGTGAAAATGTGTAAATATACACATTAGCTATAGTAATCGTGTATATTTACATGGCTACTGTAGCTCGTGTATCTATTATTTTATATTTGTTTC
>JARYZH020000188.1:209-5209 GCA_030021035.2 Notholithocarpus densiflorus | reverse complement strand
TTCCTGAAATCAATTGATGAGAGAGTCTGGAACTCCATTGAGTACGGATGGGAGAAGCCCACTACTCCTGTTAGTGAGTGGCAAACTTCTCAAAAATAAGCAGCTGCGTTCAATAGCAAAGCTATGAATGCTATCTTTAACGCTGTTTCTATGGAGGAATTTAAGAGAATCTCTAATGTTGAGGTTGCTCATACTGCTTGGAATATCCTTCAGACTGTGCATGAAGGCACAAAGGTTGTCAAAATAAATAAGTTACAGCAATTAACTACTAGATTTGAAAGCATTAGGATGTCAGATGATGAATCTTTTGATGAATTCTATGCTAAACTTAATGATATTGTTAATTCTGCTTATAACTTGGGTGAAATCTATGATCAACCTAAAATTGTTAGGAAGATTTTTAGATCTTTGACTGAAGATTTTAGACCCAAAGTGACTGCCATCACTGAGAGCAAGGATGTGAACTCCATCCCTGTTGATAAACTTGTAGGATCTCTTCAATCTTATGAGTTGGACCTACCCAAAACTAGCAAATCCAAATCAATGGCTCTTAAGTCAGTTGATGATGTTGAGGTTGGTGGATTTGATGATGAGATCTCTGCTACAGAGATTGCTTACCTTGCCAAGAACTTTAGAAACTTTCTTAGGAATAGTAACAGAAGGGCAAGAGGTACGAACACTGCTGAACCTAGAAACTTTAGGAAGAATGATCCCACTAAGGTTAACAACACTGAAAAACCTAGAGAAAAAGTAGGTCAATCTTCAAATAATTCTATGGGTTCTCAATGTTTTGGATGTCAAGGGTATGGTCACATGAAATCTGAGTGTCCTATTTACTTAAAGTCTAAGGGTAAGGCTATGGCTGTAACTCTTAGTGATAGTGAAGTTTCTGATGATGAGTCTGGTCGTGACGAGGATGGAAACTTCATTGCTTTCACTGCTACTGCTGTAGTCAATGAAAGTGTGCTGTTGAAGAGAACCCTTCTGATGGGGAACTCTCTGAGGATGCAGATCTTCAAGAGGCCTACAATAAACTTTGCAAAGTTACTGCAAAGGATGCAATGAATGTTGAACTTGGCCTAAAGAAAATTGAATCTCTTGAGCTTGATAAGAAGAATTTGCTTGTAAAACTGTTTGATGCTAATGAACTTTTGAACAATGTGAAAATGGAAAATATGCTTTTACTTGATAAAGTTAAGAACTTGGAACATGATTTATCTGTTGCTAGATCTGCTAATTCTAAACTTGATCATATGCTGAGTGTTCAAAAGTCTCCTTCTGACAAATCTGGATTAGGTTTTGTTGAAAGCATCAATGTGTCTGCACCTAACTCCACTGTCTTTGTTCCTTCATCTTCTTCTGAACCCCCTGTGAGTGAGGTTGTGAGTGAGGTTGTCAAACCCTTAGAAGTTACACCTCCTAGGAAGATTAGGGTTGATCTTAAAGATTCCAAACCCAAGAAGACTACCCTTTCTAAGGACAAGACACATGATAAGCCTGCCTGGGTTTGTCACTTTTGTGGAAAGTCTGGACACATTCGTCCAAACTGTTACAAGCTGCTAGCTGCTAAGAGAGCAAACAAACCAACAGTACCTGTGCCTCAAGCACAAGATCCTATGGTACTCATTGGTGAATTGGTAAAGGCCTTAAACCTTTATTCCAATCCCGGAGTTGGAAATCACTCTAATGTGAACATGAACTCCAATGCTCGTGGTGCATCTAAAATATTTTGGATGCAAAAGACTCGAACTAATTGAGTCTTTCTGACATGGTCCTTGTGCTTCGTTGCTCTACCTTTGTGACCATTGTTCTTTGGTTTTGTCTTTTTCTTTTCTTTTGTTTCTAAGATTTGCATTGCATAACATTCATGCATTTCATTCTAGGTGTTTTTTTTTTATAAAATAAAAATAAATAATAAAAAAAAAGGAAGGAAAAGGAAGCAAATTGTGATTTTGCACAATTCTCTTGGTTTTTGAAAACAAGGTTGGTCAATTTATTTTCACATAACATGTCTTTTGTACCTTGTTTAGCTTTGATGAGCTTATTTGTTGCACTTGACTAGTTGAAACTTTGTAGTGCATGTTGTGTGGGAAAGATGTTTATGGTGATTATCACTTTGCCTTAATCTTGAAGTCACATGTTATTTGACTGTCGGACTTGATCCTTTTAAGAAAGGCGTAAATAACCATCTCACCACTGTTCACTAGCCAATCATGAACACCTTAGTGCATATCGTAAGATTTTGTGCTCGAGAAAGTGTAGCACATGCACAAAAAGAACATAAGGTGTAGCCTCAGTTTAATTACTTAATGCTTAAAATTGGTGTGTACTATTAAGCTTGATGCCAAATCACATAATTAAAATTGGTGTGTACATTATCCTGGCTTTTTAATAAGTTTCTGAATAAATTAAAATTGGTGTGTATATTATGAGGCAAAATTCAAGAAACTTACATGATTGCAAGCTTCTATTCTAGGAGATGTGGGAGTTATATGATGTAACTCTTTAGGTGATAGTCTCTTTTAAATTCTATGTGATAAATTTTGTAGACTTTATGATTGATTGCTATTCACATGTATCTCAAGCTTTTACTAGTTGCACACACTACACAAGTTACTCTTTGCTAAACCTTGTACATGTTATTGTGTGTGTTTTTGGTTTGACCAACCAAGTTGGAAAATACCTTGCGTTTTAGGCAAAACATAATTGTTGCTTGAGAATTTAAAGGGAGAATGTTTGAAAATCTTAATTTTGGAAAAACTGGGTTTAAAACTTGAGTTTTGGAAGAGCATTTCATCTCATACTCATGCATTTTATTTCTATAATTCAATGCTTTGAGGAGTTTATTCAAAAACTGGTTTATTTTTCCAAAAATTCTGTTTTTCCAGAATTTCGATTGATCCAATCTGTTTTTCGATCAATCGAAATTGCAATTAGAAATTTAGGTGAGCCTCTGCTTGTTTCAATCGATCGAACCTTAAATTTCGATCAATCGAAAGTCGTGAATAAGCTTTTTAAAAAATTAGATCTTGACTTATTCAACTCACCTTTTTTAAAACTTTTTCAAACTTTTCTTTCTCTCTCCGACTCGGTAAGGCTCCACATAAATTTTTTGTCGTTTTCCTCCGTTCTTTTTTCAAGGTTTTCCTCTCCCAAGGCCGGTAAGACCTTAATACCCTTCCTTTTGCATTTATTTTCAAGTTTCATGCATTTGTTCATGCATTTTTATTAAAATTTTCAGACCTATGCACAAATTGGGATTTCTGATGATTCAAGCCAAATTTTTTGAAATTGATCAATGGGTTTTGTTGCTACATTGTTGTTTTCATGATCTATATTGAATAATTTGATAAATTGGGGGATTTGTGGAAAATTAAAATTCTAGGGCTTATTTGTATCCGAATTGGGGATTTTGTTCAAATTTGGTTTAATTGATGAAATTGGCTTGTTGGATTGATGTAATTGATCATTATAATCTGTATTCTTTCTTGTGTGATGATCAATTGGTCAATTTATTAAAAAATTGAACAAGTGGTTTTTCAAAATTTTGGGGTTTTTGTTAGAAACTCTATACTCAAGCCAATTTTGTGAATTTGAACTTAAATTGAACTAAGTTTCACTGCATTAGCGCATGCATCATGTCATTTAACTGTTCATGCATCATATAGAGTTTTTGTTCTATTTTTTTTGCTAACTTGCAGTCTGCCTTTTTTTTTTTTTTTTCTCTCTTTGTTTTGGCTGTGTGTCCTTGTTCTTACCCTAGCACCATGCCTAGGAAGACTAGAGCCCATAGGACACCCTCCACTTCTTCTGAGTCTCCTTCCTGGCGTCAGTTGTTTCCCAGTGAGAAAAATAGAGAGGTTTATGAGAAGCTGAATTGTAAGAGAAAGATTTGGGCTGAGCGTTCTGTTGTGCTAGATGAGATTGATCCTGCCATTAGGGCACATTTTGAGAGTAGGGGCTGGCTGTCCTTGTTGGAGGTAGATCATCCACCTCCGACTGCCCTAATTAGAGAGTTCTACTTGAATCTCTCTGTCCACGTCTATGATTCCAATACTTTAGTCAAGAGTTGGATACGGTGTAGAGTTCACCATTACCCCTGATGTAGTGGCTGATGCTCTTAGGGTGCCTGTGGTTCTGCATCCTGTTTATCCCTATGATGAGTCTCCTTCCTTGGACGACATCATGTCTTCCATCACTGGATCCTCTATCAGGTGGGGTTCTGATCCTCGAATCACTTCTGCTGAGCTTACTGAGACTACCTATCTTTTCTTTAGGATAGCGTGTCATTCTTTGTGGCCTATTTCTCATCTCCACACCATCCGTCTTAAGCGATGTACTTTTCTGTACGCTCTTGTTACTGATGCTCTTATCAGTTTTCCTCATCTGTTTCTTCGTTCTTTGAATGAAGTTCATAGGAGTTATGTTGTCGCTCATGCTCTTATTCATCCTATTTTCATTCACAAGATTTTGTTGTTTCTTGGTTTAGATGGTTTCCCTGCTGGTGAGCCTGTGCATGTTGTTGCTTCTATAGGTGCCACTTTTCTTAGGCAAAGGGCTGCTCACTTGAGAGTTGGCTCTACGCGTCCTAGAGGTGTGTCATCTGGTGTTGTCCCCCCTCCTCCCTCTTCTACAGGTGCTGATACTGCTGAGGCGTCTGGTGCTGCTGCTACTGATGCTGATGTTCCTCCACCGACTATTTCGGATGATTCAAACATTCGACGTACGTTGGATCATGTCTTGACCGTTCAGGCGGCTCATGGACAAATTTTGGTGGACATGCTCGATGAGATTCGTGCTTTGCGTGCGGAGTTGGCACAATTTTGACGATCTTCACCGCCACCTCCTTTTGATGATGGCCTTTGATTGCCCTTTGGCATTCCGTCACAAAAAGGGGGAGTCCTTTTGAGTACTTTTGGGTGTACTTCTTTTGGAGTTTTTATTTTCAGGGGGAGGGTGTACTTCTTTTGGAGTTTTTATTTTCAGGGGGAGGGTGTACT
>JARYZH020000187.1:362500-790754 GCA_030021035.2 Notholithocarpus densiflorus | reverse complement strand
TTCGGAATTGGATGATGATAATGTACGATCTTCTAGAAATAGATTTAGAGGGAATAATGTAGAATCTGATAGAAGACAAAATAATTCTCAAGGTCGTGCCAATCATAACTTCACAAGAGACACAAAATTTAGATCTGCTGGTAAGATGAGTGGTAGAAGGAATTCATTCAATGATGATTTTGATGAACCATCACAAGGGTCTCGAGGTAATAAGAGAGGATCTCAAAGGACTCCTCGTGATGGGTGGAGAAAGAATGACAGAGGGGGTGATATGCAGAATTTTAAGGGGCGTAAAAGAGAAGATAGTTTTGGGAAGCAGCAACATGGAAGGTTTAGTGAATATGATAGGGACATGGGCAGGGATTTCGTTGAATTTAAAAACAGTAGGCGTGTTATAGAAAGATAGATCTGAGACATGCAATAACTATAATCTTACTTATTAGTTATCTAGCCTCTGATAGTTTGCAGTTGGTTCCCAAAGGGCATGGTTATAAAGATTCATATTCTTGGAAAAGACCGTTGAGAGGTTAGGATGGGAAGCATGGTTAGTTCCCAATCTGCCAACAATATTTGAAGCAAATTAATGGATATTCGTGGTTCTTTTTTAAACAAGCACAGCTATTGGCTCTCGCATCTTGAGTCTGCTAGATTTGCCAGCAGAAACTTATACAATACAATCCATGCAATAATTCTTCTTCCTCTTCTTTTTTTGTGGGGGGTTGGGGTGGGGTGGGGGGTGGTTGAATTAAATTTTGTCCTGAACTGCTCTGATGTTTGATCAATACAATGAGCATTGTATCACTGCAAGGGGAACTACTTTTGTAAAATCTCATTGTCAGGTTGTGTAAGGTTAATTGGCAATTTTTGCTCTCTTTTTTTCCCACTCTCTTCCTCCACCTTGTGTTGGACTAATTTTACAATTTTTCTCTTCACCAGAGTTTAAATTTTTGTGCTGACTGATTTTCCTAGTACTAGGTGTTGGATTTTAATTACCATCGCTACCAAAAGGTTTAAAATTGGTTCTTTGTCTCCGTTGTTCTTGAAGATCAAATAGTGTGGATACTATGTCATTATAGAATCAAGTTTCACAAGATACATTAACAATTGTCTAGTTTGATGCTCTCATTACATTCAAAATATTCTTTCCTTGCATATATTTTTTCATAGATAACATATATATGTGATCGATTAAAATGAACCAAATGATCAAGGTTGGTCCTGTAATTGCCAACTTTGTATGGAGCTTGGATATTGCTGTTAAGGATAACTAAAAATGAGTAGGTAATTGAATCCAAATTCCTTAAAACTGACCTTTAACCATTGCCACCACATTAGCCCAAAGATATTAATTCAAAGCATATTTTTTTGCCATATGCTATTGTGAAAATTTGTGATCATAATGGAAGACAAAATTAGATGACAATTAAATTACCTGTTAAGCAACATAATAGCCGTTATATATGTTTTGCATGTGTCATTAGTCATTACAATTGTTCTAGCAAGTTCTTTCTCTTCTTTTGCATGAGTCATCATGTAATATGCTGATTTGGTATAAGTTGAATCATGTACAATATGTTTTATTTCACTGTATATATTATAATGAATGTGCTGGCAAAATGCAAGACCAATCTCACCTGTTTACATCTCAGGAAAAGGAAGGAATATATAGAAATATGGCCACTGGTCCTCAACCAAACCAAATTCCTAACTTTCCATCTGGGGAATTGCATTATTTGTTTAGGAAAAAAATTACTCGGTCTGATATGCAGACTGGTTTAATACTCATTCAAGAATCAAACGAATACTTAAGAAGCCTTCCTCAAGCAATGCGAGACCAAATTAATGCATTCGGACTTGCTACTATGTGTTACTCCCCTGTCTGCAACTTGTATGTTGAAATAGGTTCTGGTCCAATTGCAAACAATAACTTCAGGGTGAAAAAAAGAGGATGGATGGTCATTGCTGCCCGAAATGGATTTAATGTTGAGGATGAAATTGACTGCTGGGCTTTGCATGAGGCTGGTGCAGGAAAGTTAAGCTTACTGATTCAAAAGGTGAGACTCATCAAACTCACAAATTATTATCTAACTAAATTTGATTTTTTTTTTTATGTTAGAAATTGTTGGTACATTCATTTGTATACATTTTTGTTTATCCTTCGCTTGCAGGTTACCAATTAAGCAGTTTCTTAGCAAACTTGGATGCGCTGTTGATGAAGTAGTCAGTCATCTAGAGGAAGTGTTTGTGGTTTGGTTAATATATACTTATAATAAATAAAAATAACTAATAATTTAGTAAAAATACATGAAGGGAATGATGGAATGCTGGTACACTTATGTGCCAAGTACTTATGTGAAATGCATGTGATGAATAGTGTGAAGCTACTATAAGCTGATCTGTTATCTTATTTATGTAAGCATATATTTTTCTTCTACTCAATTAGAGTCTTCTTTGTTCAATACATATAATATGTAGAGAGTTTATGCCAGCCACAGTATTTCTTTAATGTTTAATTTATTGAACAGGACAAGTTATGTGGAAATTGGTTTTTAACTTATTTTTTAACCAAAAACTCGTAAGCCTCCAGTTTCTAGCTTTAATTAGCAAAAGTTACAAACTGTGTATATGAGCCTAACTTAATCCTATGTTTGGGTTGAGGAAAATGAAAGGAATGAGCCTAACTAAATTCAGATATAAATCTGGTGATAGGGCAGTAATTTAATTACCAATAACTTCACCTTCTAAAATTGAAAAACAAAAATGGCATAAGATGCAAATTATTAGCTGGGGCTCTAATTTCCCACAACAAACCCCCTCCCTCAAGAGAGGAAAAAAACACCCTCAATTCTATGTATTTATATAACAAATATCCTTTTTCTTCTGCTTTTTGTTCAGTAAAAGAGAAGGCAATAGGTAGACGTTGACTTTGGTTCAAGTTACGATTCTGCCCAGTGTGGTTCTATTCAGTCCATTCGGTCCTATACAGTCCACTTTAGTTCTATTCAGTCCATTTTGTCCACTTTGGTCCTATTCAATCCACTATGGTTTTATTCGGTCCACATTGGTCTTATTCGGTCCACTTTGGTCCTTTTCGGTCTACTTTGGTTCTATTCGGTCCATTCAATTTTATTTGGTTCATTCTGTCCACTTTGGTCCTATTCAGCCCACTTCTATTTCCATTCAGTCCAATGTGGTCCAATTCAGTCCTATTCTGTTCACTTTTGTTCCATTAGGTCCTATTCTATCCACTTCTTGGATTTCTTTATTTTTTCCTCCTTTTTCTCGGAATACAAACAGGACCAAGAAATATGTTTATGGAGAGAGAATTTGCGAGAGCCAAGGTCAGAGGTATCTACATAATCTCACACACACACACATATATATAGTTATCTGATTTTGAATTAAACATATTTCTAGACCTTATTTGGATTCTGAGACAACAAGGGAAAATGGAAAAAAAAATTCCAGGAACTTTGAATTTGGAGAAAGACCCGATTTTGACGTGTTAAAGACTCATATTATTTGCTTTTACCCGATTTTGATGGGTAAAATGTGATGTGTAATTTTTTAATACTATATAGGTTGCCACATCACTTAAAACATGCTACGTCATTGCTCAATTTGACAAATGGAAAAATAAACTAATGGAAGTTAACGGAGGGACCAATAGCACTTATACATATTTAAAATTTTAGGGACCAATAAAGCCCTTTTGATACTCTAATGGCCTGTTTGGATGGAGGGGGGAAGGAGGAAGAGTAGAGTAGAGTTGGCTAAAAATAAACTAATTTTGTGCTAAATCTACTCTACTCCCCCTGCCTCCTCCTCAATCCAAACAGATGATAAGAACCAAAAGCGCTCAATAAGAAAACTTTATGAACCAATATTGTAGTTTCCCCTTGCAAACTAACTTATAAAGGGATGAAATTGACTGTTGGGCATCAATGTGATCCCCCCTATCCAATTTGGTAAAAAAGTAGATTGTTGTTACTTCCTCCAAAAAAAAAAAAGTAGATTGTTGTTTTTTTTTTTTTTTTTGGAGAAAGAAAAGTAGATTGTTGTTAACCCCCAAAATAAGTAGATTGTTGTTAACCCCCAAAATAAGCGCAATTTTGAAAATTTTATGCATTAAATGTGTGTGCATGTATATATTTGAATGTAATTTTAAATTATAAGAAAACTTTTCTAATTCAAACACAACCAAAAGAAATGCAGTCTCTGTAAACGAGCCAAGCCGGGCCAAGTTTTAAATGTTCAAGTTTGTTCATTTAATTTTTTTTCAAACATGAGCCGAGCTTGAACTTATTATTAAACAAGATTTCATGTTCAAGTTTGGCTCATTTTCTTGTCATGTAAGCTTGAGCTTGTTCACGAGCTACTTAAATAACTTATTCTTTTCCTATATAATGTGAAACCATGAATAAAATATTTTACCTTTTCATAATTTTATAGATTTTGACTATGAGTAGACTATTTATATCATTAAAAGCTGCAAATAATAATTTAATATCATATAAACTTATTGAAAAACTTATACTAGTCAATTTAAGTCAATATAAATATATTTTTAGACGAGTATACATATAAAAATATAATATTATATAGAGTAAAATCGAGCTATCATGTTCATGGGCTTGTTCACAAACAAATTATTTTGTTTGAGTTTGGCTCGTTTAATATTCGAGTCTAAACTTATGGCTTGAGCTTAGCTTGTTTTCGAAACAAATGAACATAAACAAGTTTTTTTTCGAGCTGAGCTCGAGTAGCTTGGTTCATTTACAACCTTTAGATAACATATTTTTCTCCTTGATTTATTTTTTCACCATTTATCCTTAGGGAATGTCTAATTGATGTGTTCTCTAAGCGATTTCTTGTTGGGCTATGAGAAATGTTCTTCATTTTAGATAATGAAACCATTCCATGACTACAAACCCAAAGAAATACAAACTCTTTGAGATACATTATCCACTGTACACTTATGTGCCAACGTACTAATGTGAAATGCATATGAGGCTACTATGAGCTAGGCGATTGTCTTATTTTATGTAAGCAATAAGCAATTTACATTTTTTTCTACTTAATTAGAACTAAATTCTTCATTCAGTAAATATTTAGTTTTTGTCTCCCACAGTTTTTATTTATTTAATTATCGAATAGAGAAACTTGTGTGGAAACTGGTTTTTAACAAACTTTATGGCCAAAACTCATAACCCTCCAACTCCTCATCCCAACAAAAAAAACTTTTAATTCAAATATAAATTTGGTGATGGGGGGAGCCATCTACTAATGAATTCAGATGAACCACTTTTAAGTTTCCAATTCTCCAGATTTTTAATGTGCAAAATATTCACACTGAGCTTTTTGGCCTTCCCATCTCAACTACAAGAAATTCAACAAACTCTCTGGAGTATTCATCCGCTTAAAAATCCCCTGGCCCTGATGGTTTACATGCTCACTTCTTCCACAATATGTGCAATATTTTGAACAGAGATATTGTCCACTTCACACAAACTATTTTCCTCACCACTCGCATCCCTCATGATCTAACTAAAATCAAGTTGATCTTAATCCCCAAAGTTCCTAATCCTGAAACTTTGTCACAATTTAGACCCCATTCGTGTATGTAACACTTTATATAAACTGTTGTCCAAGCTTCCTGTCCTCGATCAGACTGAAAAAGTTTCTTTCCATCCTCATCCAACCAACCCAATCAGGCTTTTTTCCCCACCATCGCGCCGCTGACAACAATATCATAGTCCAAGAAATGTTACACCTCAACAATAAGAAAGGGAAGACTGGTTATGATCGTCTTGAATGGCCTCAACTGATTTAATCCTTGCATGCATTTCATCTTCTTCTGTCTCAGTTACGTGGAATGGAAAACCAAGTGACCCTTTTACCACATCAAAAGGGAATAGACAGGAAGACCCTTTATCACCCTATCTTTTTATCCTTTGCTTGAATCACCTCTCTATTAGACTGGATATTTCTCTTCACACAATCACTCAAGCCTAGTCGAGCTAAGAGGAGATCTTTGACTCTTAATCATGTTTTTCTTAGCCGATGATATTTTTCTTTTTGCTCATGCCACTCATCAACAATGTATATTCTTTTTTCCAAATAAGTCTAAACTCTTCTTTTCCAAAAACACTCCTCCACAAACACAACAATCCATTGCACCCAACACCCTATCACATAAGCAGTAGAGGATTGATTGAGACTGGTGAGTAAAATGGGCTGTGGAGTGTGGAGAGCTCCTCCAAAATGATTGGACAAAAGTAGTGAACAAATAAAGTCGGTCAAAGTCGGGCCAAAAGTTTAACAGTTGCTCATCTCTTTTATTTATTTATTTATTATTTTTTTAGCAATATTTAGAATGACATGATGCATGATTACGAATGAAGAGATAAAAAAATAAAAATATGGCCATCCATTTGTTTTTAATAATAACATATGGAATCTTGAGATTACACCTCTTAACCTTTGTATGTTTTCAATTTTGTTTAATTTTATCCATGGATTTCTATACTGTGTTCAGAATGACCCTTCTATCCAATTACTTCCTCCCAAAAAAAAAAAAAAGAGAGTAGATTGTTATTTTTTTCAGTTAAGGCCCCAAAATAAGTGTTATTTTTTTTGAAAATTTTCAGCATTCAAATATGTGTGTGTATATATAAATTTGAATTTAATTTTTAAAGTTTAAGAAGTTTTTTTAATTCAAACACAACCAATCGATCCTTAGGGAAGGTCTAATTGATGGGTTAGATCTAAACGATTTCTTGTTGGGCTGTGATAACTTTTTGGAAAATAAAAAAACAGTCATGCTAGAAACATGGAGTAGTAAAAATTCACAATAATTTCATAATATTTCTAAATTAGTATTAAAATAAATTAAACCATAAATTGTTGTGAGCCCATATGTGAAGTTATAGACTATTTTAAGATTGTTGTGTTAGTATTGTGAACTTTTGTTCGTATCACTAGCTTTATTGATAAAATAAATAAATAAATTATCAAAAAAACTTCATATTATAAATAAGGAAAAGATCAAACTATACTATTTATGGAGCATGAAAATTTTCCAATTGATAGAATAAACGGAATGACTGTGTTGTACATGAGCCGGAAGTTTAATTTAAAACAAAATAAAACTTGAAAGAAAACATTGAAAATGAGCCAAATTAGAGGTTGTGATATATACTGAAACCCTTAGTTTTTATAAAGGTAGAGTAGGACGATATAAGAAAATAAAACTCTATCTATGTTTTAAGGGTTTAATTTTTTTTTTTTTAAGAGTTTTAATCTTTGGTGTCCACATTTTAAGGGTTTAAGTTATTTAATTTTTTTTTAGAGAGTTTTAAGGGTGTCAATTCAGGTTAGTGTGTCGGGTTCGTGTCGTGTCGAGATAGGGGTATTCAACTAAATGGCTCAACCCTAACCCGACCCATTTAATAATCGTGTCATGATCCTTCAACCCTAACCCAACCTGTTAATAAGGCGGGTTGACCTGACCCAACCCATTTGACACGCTTAATAAACGAGTCGTGTTGGGTTTACACGAATGTAATACAACCCATTTCAACCTGCATAATATTAAATATAACATCCATCTATAAATAATTTTTTTTACATTCCAAAAAGCAGTGCATACACTTCAAGTCTTCAACCCACATTCAAAATAATATAGTTCAACAAAAATATAACATTCATCTAGAAATAAGTTCTTTACACTCCAAAAGAAGTGCATACACTTCAACCCAAATTCAAAATAACAAAGTTTAACAAGAATAAAATAACATAGTTCAACAAAAATATAATATCTTTAGAACTCGTTAAATATTAAGTATCAATATTAAAAGAATTTGAGCAAACAGTAGACTATTTCTTACTATAACCACGATTATCATCCATAGATTCTTTGTTGATGTCCAAATTCATAACATCTTCCACAAGCTCATCCAATTTCATTTGTGCAAGTTCTATGCCAAAAAAAAAAAAAAAAAAGTATTAGTAGTTCTAGGGTCGGTAAAGTTTCAATTTTCAATTATATCCCTTGTAAATTTTTGTAATTACTCACTTTTCTTTTTAAATTTAAAATATATGTTGAATATAAAAGGTATTTGACAAATCTAAAATAAAATAAATATTTATTTATTATACGAGTTAAGTGGGTTGTGTTAAATGGGTCATTTCGAGTTGACACAAATAAATTGACATGTTAAACGTGTCTATTGCGGGTTATGCGGGTTGACCCGCTTATGATACGTTTCTTATTGTGTCGCTTTCAGGTCGACCAGTTTATGACTCAAACCCATTAAGGCCCAACCCTAACCCGAAAAAACCTGTGTCGAGTTCGTGTCATGTTCGTTGGTTGGGTCGAACATTGACACCCCTTATGTGGTGTCCACTTCTGATGATATCTATTATCAGACCAAAACACCAATGGTTTTTAGTGTAGGCAAGGATTGAACTTCAGATATCTTATTCAACCATAAAAAATTTTATCAATTGAGCTAACTGGAACTCATAATTTAAGTTATTTAATGATAACACATAAAAGATTTAAAATTTTAATTCAATTAATGACAACAAAAAGAAAAAGATAAGAATAAATATGATAATCTTCTTAAAATGTTCTTTTACTTAAAATTAGACATGCTACGATTTCCCTCTTGTTCATTTATAAATTTTTAAAATTTTTGGAGAAAAAATATGTGAAATTAAAATTATTTGTTTTTCTTCTGTGAAGTTTCAGCAATTAAAAAAACAAAAAATCAAAGCATGTAACAATGTGCAATTCACACACCAATTTGATGAACTTGATGCAACCAAACTTGATTCCTCCAGTTTTGTTTTGTTTTGTTTTTTTGTTTTTTGTTTTTTTTGGTGAGTTTTTCAGTTGAATTGGGTATTTTTATTTTTATGTATATATTTGTAAAAGTCAATTTGGAAAATTTTTAAACCCAAACTAATAACAATTTGAAAAATATATGATTTTTTTTTTGAGTTTTGAGATTTAGTTTAAATTTGTTAATTTGATTTATTTTAATATTTTAAAATTAATTTTAGTGAAATAGGAATATCATACACACTTTCTTTTATTCTCAAACATAAATTTGTTAACCTTTTTTACATATATATAATTTATTTATTTTAAGAATTACACAAATACTTTACTTGATCTTTGTGGGTTGAATTGCATTGATTTCTTGAACTATCATGGACTTAAGTTGGGTTAAATTAAGATTTTCTCTTGACGAGAATATTCGTATTAGGTTGAAATTCAACCAAATTCAATTCATGCATACCCTCGAGGAGAGAGGGAATATTAAAATTTAAACATTATGATTTCATTTAGATTTGCATATTTAAATCAAGGAATCTGAAGAACAATTACTTAATATAAATTTAACAACACATAATTATGTGAATTTTGGAGATTTTACTCAAACATAAACATATGTGATATAATAGATTGGAAATAATGTCTTAACATAATCATCTAAAATCTATGTTATATTATATATTATATAATAAAAGTTGGGTCCTTCAAGTTCAAAAAATTCAAAAATGAAAACCCACTCAAATTAAAAATTATAATACCCACGTTTTTACAAATTTTATTATTATTTTATATTATTTTAATAATATGCCACAGTATGTATACATGGTACTTGCATTATGTAGCTCAATGTATGTATTAGTAGTTATACTATACATAATTTCATCGTGTGACTTTTTTTTTTTTTTAAGAATCATCATGTGATTTATTGTAAGTATACTAAAGTTATTTTTTTTTTTGAAAGCTATACTAAAGTTATTGATATATATATATATATATATATATTTTTTGGATAGGGTTTTATTGATATATTTTACTTTCAATAAAAACTCTATTACCAATGGTTTACTAAAATTAATATATTACTTTGATTAAACCTCAATTATTAAAGTGTTATGAAATTTAAATGTAGTTTCATTATCGATTTTAAATTATTTTCTAATCAATTGTAATATATGGTTTTTTATATTATAAAAAAAAAATGAAAAATTTCTTATATAATTTTCACTCATAATATATTTCAAAGTAATTTTCATCTTGCTTCTCAATAAAAATGAGTAATTTTCTTATTTTATTTTTATTATCTATATTATCTATCAATTTTAATTATATTATTCAAATATTTTGTTCAAATCCTTCCATAAATGTCATCAATAGAATTAAAAAAAAGAGAGTACTTAATACCATAACCAAGTCATTTAAAATAAAAGTGTTGAAATCAAAATATTTCTCTTTAAACTCAAATTAATTAACAAATTAATTTTGTAAAAAAAAAATCCCTTTCTAACTTTATTTAAATAAATAAAAAAAAAACCTTTTATCACATTTTTGTTTTTTTCCTCCCAAAAACATTCAAATGTTTAAAAGATCACGTGCACAACCATAACCCTCCACTCCATCCAAATCCAAAACCCCCCTGCGCCCCCACAAAACCCAATCCTCACCGTCCATACCCTCTACTCTGTCCACGTGTACGGACATCACACCCTCAAAACCCAAACACAAAAAAAACAAAAACAAAAAAATTCCAATTCTCTCTCTCTCTTCTTTATATTCAAGTTTCGCGGCAACCCTCTCTCTCTCTCTCCAAATAAAACCAAACTTTTTTTTACTCTCTCACACAGTCTCAGAGCTTCTCTCTCTAAAGACTCTCTCTTTCTCTCTCTAAAACCCTTTCTCTCTCTCTCTCTCTCTCCTCTTCCGTCTCTCATTGTGTGTGTACATGCATATGGTTAGGTTTTCGTATTGGGGTGAGCTTCACAGCAGGTCAGATTACACTCTCCGATCTGTCAATTAGGGTTTAACTCTCGAGGATTTCTTTTTCTTTTCAATTTTTTGAGGGTTTTGGTTTCACTGATTTTCGAGTTCGGAGCTGGAATTTTGGATGTTTGTCCATTTTTTATTAAAAAAAAAAAATTTGGAGCATTGTCGAAATTTGTTTTTTTGTTGAGGTTGCTATAGCTGATCATTGATTCAAAATAAATAAAAAATGAAATTTGAATTTTTTTTTTAATTGGGTAGGTTTTGTTTTGTTTGATTTTTCGAGTTCTTGGTTGAAATTTTGAATCTTTGTGATTTTGTTTTTTCGCAGAGTGTTTTGGTTGTTTTCTGAAAGTATTTTTGAAATCAAGCTTTTTTTTTTTCTTTTCTTTTTTTCTGCGTTTGGTTTCTCTCTTAAGTCTTTTTGGGGTTTTGTGTGTGATTCTGTTTGTTGGGTTGTAATTGTTGAATTTGATTGCGAAATCCTAAGTATGAAATGGGGTTTATGAGATTTTCATTTTAAAGTTGGAGCATTTCACGAAGTTTTTCTTTTTGGGTAATGGTCTACGGCTAGCATTGACTTAAAAAAAAAAAAAAGACCATAATAAAATGAAAGGAAATTGATTTTTTCTTGTTGTTGTTGATTTTGTTAATGTGATTTATAAATTACTATGCTTGGAAATTCTGATGAATTTTAAAATTTTGAATTGTTTTGGCTGTTTTCAGAAAGTGGTATTGGAAAGTTTTTTTTTTTGTACTGGTGCTTTTGGTTTCTTGTTGTGAATCTGAATATGAGGTTTTTGGTGCATGCCGTTTGGTTCATTTGGGTAATCAGAGCTTGAATTTGAGTGTGAATTCTGGAAGTGATTTCTTGCGGTGATTCTGATTTTTTTTTTTTTTTTTTAAATTTTATAAATTGAGCCTTCTTTATGTTTTGGAAAAAAAAAAAGGGGTATGGCGCAAAAGTTTATTTTTAAATTTTTAATCAACAAAAGGCTGCTGTGAAGTTCTTGTTCCCAGGCTTGTATTGTTTGCTTCAATTGGGAATTTGAATTTTAGTTCATTGTGGAATATTGAGTATTTTATTAGATGTACAGTGAAAAAATTATTATTTTGTGGAAGACAAAAGCTTGATAACTTTTAGTGAAAATGTATTCTCTTTTTTGGAGTTAAATGTTCTTAAAAATGGAATGTGCTACATTGTCTTGTTGATATAATTTAGTAATTGCTAAAACAGGCTGCTAATTTTGTTATTTTTGTGTCTCAGATAGATAAGTAAAAAGCTTTTAATGGCTCCGACAAGAAAATCTAGAAGTGTGAAAAGATTTTCTACCATAAATGAGGTACCTCATGAGAAAGATGGTAGGAACTTGGGCAAAAGTAAGCAGCGGGTAAGTCTTGCTCATGTTCTGGGACTGAAACAAAAAATAAGAAATAAAAAATCATTTACTCAGTCCTTGAATTCTTTTTGGTTCTGCATTTTATTCTCTATATCTTACTTTGTTAGTGGATGATTTCTGTCAAGACTTGGTTTCATTTGTTAACTAAGTTTTCAAGTAACATTGTTCTTTATAAAGAGATATTTTGAAAATGAATTTTGGTTGCTCAGTTTTTTTATTTTATGGAAAGGGTAGAATATAGATGTGGGCTATATATGAAGAAGTTTTTGTAGTATCTTTGAGGATCATAAAAGTGATGGCCTCTAGTACTGCACATGGGCGGATATGATTATAGATAGGATAGAATAGTGAAAAAGTATACATGTGGCTGATCCTAATTAGTTAATGAAGACCTATAAGCCAACTCCAATGTAATAGGATTAAGGCTTAGTTGAGTTGCGATTGAATTCTGAAAATATAGAATTTTAAATTTTTAATGTTTTGGTTGATTTATTTTATGCGCAGAAGAAGAAATATTATGACAAATTAGGACCTCAATGGAGCAAGGAAGAGCTTGAGCGGTTTTATGAAGCCTATCGAAAGTATGGGAAAGACTGGAAGAAGGTATGACATTTTTTGATTTTGTGAGTGTGCACTCTGGAATTTGCTTAATTGCCATCAGATTGTGTCCTTATTATGATTATAATCATCTTCTAAAATATGTGGTGCAAATTGATGATAATCATCTTCTAATATATGGTGTGTAAATTGCCAAGGTTCTTATAGCTCAACTGATTAGCACCTCCTGGTTATATCCAGGCTTCAAATCCTCACTCATAACAATTGAATCATAAATAAATAAATAAATAAATAAACTAATTTTGTGCAAATTGATGTCTAACTTGGTTAAGCTGTAAAACATAATACTGTTTACTATATACTTTTCTATTCTAATGAGTAAATTTATAGTGCTCTCTCTCTCTCTCTCTCTCTGGTATTATTGGATTCTGTGCATTCCCAGGTGGCTGCCGTAGTGCGTAACAGATCCATTGAAATGGTGGAGGCCCTTTACACTACAAACCGGGTATGTGGTGTGTGTGAGTGCTAGATTTATAACCAGATCTGTTAACATAAATAATAGTTTTTGTTCATATAGGAGGGTTTGGGTTTATGTACCAATGGTTCTGTACATGACTCTTTCTTTTTCCCTTCCTTGCAAAAGCAGTGAATATTTTTGTTTTGAAGCAAATTTTTTTATTTTTTTTAAACTGAAGATCTATATGCAGCTTTCTTCTACAATCTATGCCTTGTGGTTTTTATGTTGTTTTTGTTTATTTCTTAAAAATTTGTCATTGCTATACTGCTTGACCTAGTTGAAAGTTGGATTACTTAATCTGCTAAATGATCTTGGCAGCAAAGAGTTTCTATTTTTGCCAGTTTGATAGTTTATTGTAATTCAGTTATTAGTTAATAATTTTTTTGGGTGGACACCTACTTTGGGGAGGATTCTTACAATAGACAATCTCATAAATCGAGGTATGTTTATTGTGAATTGGTGTGTTATGTGAAAACAGGACAGGGAGTCCATTGATCACTTGCTCCTGCACTGTGATGGCAACAGCATTATGCAGTTGTATTTTGGCTACGTTTGGAGTTAAGTGGGTGATGTTTAAAGCTGTGCAAGGAAAGTTTCCATGTTGGTGTTGAAGGCCTATTTGTTTAGAAATAGTGCTTGGATGTGTTTCCCTTTTGTTTGATGTGGCACATTTGGAGGGAAAGAAATAGTAAGACATTTGAAGGGCTAGAGTTGAATATTTAAAGGCTAAATTCCCAATTTGTTGCATCCTTATTCTATTGGATGTATTTGTTGCATCAAATTTGTGTGATTTTATTGACTCATTGTACTGCTGATCTGTAGGGGTTCCTATAGGACTGCAACTGGTATACCTCATGTTGCACCTTTTGTACTGTTTGTTTTATTAGTTCAATAAAATTATTTGTACTTATATATAAAAAAAATGTTCTTAATTAAAATGAGTTTTATGCATTTGTATGAAATGTGGTCATATATTCAGAAATGAAAATGGTTGGTTTATAATAGTAATTTGGGCAAAACTTGGATGCGTACTTAAGGAGTTAGGTGACATGAATTGAATTTGGTTGAATATTTTGAAAATTGGATATCAATTATACAGTTGGGGTTGTCCACCTTAATTTTTTTTTCCAATGTCTTTGCATTTGCTTGAACTGTTAATTGTGAGGACTTACCTTCTGGATTCTTATGGTTTCAGTGTTTTTGACTTATTGGCATTTCAATTTGGCTTACTTTTGATTTTCAGGCATACTTATCCTTGCCAGAGGGTACGGCTTCTGTGGTTGGCCTTATAGCAATGATGACAGATTACTATAATGTCCTGGTGAGATTAGATTTATTATATCATCTATTCAACTGAGCTTGGCTGCTTTAATATTAATCTGGTCCTGTGATATATCTGTCAATGATATTGTAAGACTTGACTGAAATTTGGCCTATTTTGGCATCATAATAGTAGATACAATTAGTAGTTTGTTTATGCAAAATATTGGTACTGGATTTAAGCCAAACACTGCATTTCAAGATTGGGTGGTTGTATGAGTTCTAGAATGGAAGTTAAATAGATGCTAGCGTGGCACGCTATTTCTATTTCTATACAATAAGCTGCCTTTTGATTTTGAATGAGATAAATTGATTTTTGCTGGACGGTGAAGGCACTTATGTGTTCAGCTATGGTTGATTGTGTTGGAATGTATTTATAGAGTTCTCTTAGGCAAAAAGCAAGTAGTTCTTCATAAATTTTTCTTTACCTTTCTTTTCTGCATTTTTAGTTGTTGACTCCTATCACAGTAGGTTTGCATCATGTATCAGCTTAAGTCCATATCCCTGTACGTTGGTTATGAAAAACTTATTAGATTGATTCAAGATGAAGTCATTTAGTCTTGTGCTTTTTGCAGATGATGGGTGTTAACACCAAGTTAGAAATTTGGAGGGATGTTTTAGAATCTAAAGGCTTTAGGCTAAGTAGGTCAAAAAAAGAGTACATGGGGTGTAAGCCTTTTAAAAGGAGAAATAAAAATGAAAGGGATTGTAAAACTGGATGGTCAAGGGATACCAAAGGTTGAGTACTTTTGATATCTCGGATCAATAATTTATAAGGATTGGAGGGATTGAAGAGGATGTGAAGCATAGCACCAGAGTAGGGCAAATGAAGTGAAGAAATGGTTTAGCACTTTGGGTTTCTTGTACTTAGCACCAAGCAATGAAAACAGAAAAATAAAACCTAGGAATAAACACCTTGATTGCTTGGAATTAGCACCAAGCATGGGATAATGATAAAAATCCTGGAATCAACACCTAGGCTTGCATGAAATCAACACGTACTAGAAGAAAACTTCCAACCCATATTTCCATCAATGCGTGATCAACTTCCTACAATAGTAAACTTTGGGCATGTAAATAGAGTTTCCAAATTATATCAATCATGGAAAGAAAATTAACTCATACTGATATGGAAATAAAGTTTAAATATAAATCAAATCTCTCTAATAGCATCAATCAGTGTCAATTGAGGATCAAAAACTGATGGGTCCAACCAAATCACTAAGCATTAATAGGTCAAATTTCGAGTTTCTGCACTAACTTTCCCATGGTGGGAGAAAACTCGACTTCATAGAGTGTAGCTCATGGTTGTAGACCTTGGACTAGGTGGGGCTTAAATAGGGCTCGTGCTCGGGTATTTTTTAATGGATGGGGCAGGATCAAGGATTTGGGTATTTTTGAGGTGAGTTGGGTTGTGCTAAAGCATTTTTTTTTTAATAGGTGTGGTCCGATTAAATTTGTTTTAATTTTTTTTTTGTATGGATTGGGTCAGACTTTAATAGATCACTTCAAGTTTTGTAATGACTGGGTTTTTCCCCAACTGGGTCTTGTTGACTACTAATAACAGGCTCGGGCTTAGGCTAAATTGGTTTAGGTCGTGAGGGGTTAAAATTGGGGATCTTGATTTGCATTGTTGTTGATCACATGTTGAGTGATGGAGTAATTAGGGTTGTTTTTTATGACGGTGGATGTGAATGAGGGTTTGTTGTATTAGGGATATGGCGGCGAGTGTGGGACAAAAAAAGAAAATATGTAGTGATGGGTTTTGGACTGTGACGTCACAACATTGGTGAGATTTTCTGGCAAATTGTAGATTTTGGGTCTTGAGAGTTTCTAACAGTGGCCCAATGACTCTGGATTTTGGGTTTGAAAAAATGTTGCTTGTTTTATGGTGGCCTAAGTTGTTGCAATAGTGTGATCTTGATGATTCATAGTGAAACTAATCGGTTTTGTGTCTGTCCTTTTTATTTATTTCTATAAAGGGCAACTTGATGATGGTGAGTATGGGTGATTTGATTGTAGTGGTTGTTTTGATTTGGGATTTGTGGTTTTGATCCAAAATTGGTGGGAGCATTGTGCATTGGGTACAACCTTTATACAAAATTGGTGGTTGGCCAGTGTGGGGTAAAGTTTGCTGGGATTGATTTGGTATGGGTGTGTTGGCTGTTGGTTTCAGATAGTGGGTATAATGAATTGAAGTTTGCTCTGATATTAAAACTTATCTTAACAAATAAACTCTAAGAGGAGGATGTGTATGGGGAAAAGAAAAAGAAAAAGAAAATACAAGGATAGGTCCTAGGAATCAACACCTACGGTTTTTGGGTCCTTTAATTAGAGTTCCCAAAATATATCAAATATGGTAAAAATAATAAAATAAAATAATTCATAATGAGATTACATAATGTATGGAAATAAAATTCAAACAGCAATAAAATTTTCCTAATAGCATCAATCAGCATTAATAGGTCAAATTTGGCGTTTGCACCAGAAGTACATATCTTTGACTTTGTTTTGGCCTGATAATAATTTAGTTTTGATGTGAATTATCATGCCTTTTGTGGTAAATGAGTGTCTTTGCATTTTACTTTAAGTAGGTTTATATGAATTCTAATTTTGCGAACTGTAAAACAGGAAGAGAGTGATAGTGAAAGAGAGAGCAATGAAGCTTTGACATCTGAAAAACCTCTAAAACGCAAACGGGGTAAAATTCAGCCAAGTGTCTCAAAAGATCCTTGCCAGTCTCGGTCAATTGCATCTAGTGATGGTTATTTATCTTTTTTGAAGAGGAGACGCTTTGATGGTATAATTTAATTACATTGTTATTTGATTCTAGTTGGTATCTTGCTGGCGTTCTATTATGCATCGTACACTTGTTATATATGTTGGCGGTGCTTCATGCTTGGACTATGTTATTGTCTTCATTATATCAATAATGTTGTTTTCCTATATGGAGAATGGAAGGTAAAATGGGATATGCACAGTAAAATCTTATAAAGAAAGCAGTAATTTTAGTTGTTTTGAATTTTAATATGGTGGAAATTGGGATGTCCATCATATCAAAAAAGAAATATTACTTCTTTTGATATGTTTTTGGCCCCATGGGAGGGGAAGGGGAAATTCAAATTAGTAACCTCTGATTCATTAGGCATGGTTCCTAGCTGATTGTGCTAAACCATTTGAGAATACAAAAACAGGAAAAATGAGGGGGAAATTATTAATATGAAAAAAAAGAAGGGGTGGGGGTGGGGAATTGCCCAAAATTGTACCAATATCATAAATAGAAGGCAAGATGAAGTAATAAGCAGAATGCTTAACAGAATTTGCTTTAAACTACAGTCAAGGAGTTTGAAAAATTATATCCTGGAATTTGATTCCAAGTGTCAGGACATGCTACTTGCCATTTCTCCTTCTGCAGGATATGTTTGTCAGTGTTCATTTCCCATTAATCAAAATTAAGAAAATAGTTATTAAGCAGTTGGAGTTTTCTGCATTAGCTTCTTTTTTATTATTATTATTGGTTCTTTAGTAGTTATAATTCTGTACATTTAGATTTGCGCACTAAAATTTTACTTAACATTATTCTTTTGTCTAGAGATATCACCGTTTGAAACCTGAACCTCTTTAAAGCTTAAATTCCAGTGTTTCTAAATTCAAATCTTGCATTAGGTAATGAGCCTTGTGCAAAGGGGAAAAGGACACCTCGGTTTCCCGTTTCATATTCACTTAAGAGAGATGATGCAGAAATTAATGTTTCACCAAATAAAAGAGGCCGGAAGTCTGATTCTGATGCTAATGATGATGAAGTCGCCCATGGGGCAGCATTGGCTTTAGCTGAGGTTTCACAGAGAGGAGGCTCTCCCCAGATTTCTCAAACACCATACAGAAGAACAGAGCACATCAAATCTGCACCTCTTCGGACCTGGGGAAAAATGGTATTTAACTATTCATTTACATGTCTTTCTATTACTTTTTTCCTTCCTTTTATTATCACTTAAAATGACTTATTTATTTATCTTTATTTCTTTGATGTGCTTTAGCATCAACAATCCGACACAGCTCAGGCCAACCTTCGTTATGCTACCATGGATGAAAACTGGTTGGAAGGTAGTATAGGAAGTAGAGGAGTTGAAAATGGCGATTATGCAAGAGATACTAGCTCCTTGATGGATATGGAAGGTGTAGGCACAGTAGAAGTTCATCGAAAGGGGAAGAAGTTTTACAGAAAGAAAGAGAAAGTTCAAGACATTGCAAACCATCAGTATGATGATGGTGGAGAAGCCTGTAGTGGTACTGAAGAAGGACTTAACTCTGGTGTCTCCAAAGGAAAATTTGACATTGAAGTTTCAAATTCAAAATCCGAGAGATTCTCTCCACAAGGTCAAAGGAAGAGAAGCAAGAAACTCTCCTTTGGAGGTACCTTCCTTACTAATAATTTAATTATTAGTTGGTTATGCCCATAATTTTTTAATTATTCCTTTAATTATCTGATGGGTGGCTGGGGGTGGGCCAGTGGGGGTTCTATATGATTGCTCATTTTTTTCTTTTTTCTTTTTTGTTTTCATGTTACAAATATTTGTGCACTCAAATCCTTACTAATAAAACCCCTGTTATTTTGTTTCTGAAATTGCAAGTTCAAATATTTCCTTTCTTTCATAGAGCGAAGTTGATATTATCTTTGTAAAGAAAATGCTTTCCAAGTTTTTTGAAGCTTCTCTTTCACTCTTTATTTATTTTTTATTCAAATCCATAGCCACCATTTTGGAGTAAGGTGATGGATTATAACATAGGAAGCAAAAGTGGAGGTATGGCTTAAATTTATGGGACGCATGATCCTTATATTCAGTTCACTGATATTGCCAAACAGGCCAGATAAACATATCTGCAGCTATGTATGTACAAGAACCTCAGCAGGGTTTTTTTTACTGGTACCACATTAAAACTGAGTCATTTTTTGATGATGGTCTAGATAAACATATCTTAGAGTGAAGTAATCTCTGGTATTTAATGATAATATAAACTTTGGGAATTATTACTCATTTTTATTATTATTTATTTAATGGATTTTTTTTAAATAGCATCTTTCTATTTTAATTACAAGTCATCTTTTGGTCGGGTTGAATGCATGCTGTTGTTCGGTTAATTAGATAGACAAATCTTCATACAATGAATCAATGATATTCTAATGTCTGGTTTGTTCTTGTAGGTGAAAGTACTGGCTTGGATGCTCTGCTGGAACTGGCCGATTTGTCTCTAAAGATGCCCATATCAACAATGGAATCTGGTAAGTGATTTTTGAGTGTAGTCTATTTGCTTTGGAGTGTGCTTCCCAGGATGTACATGACATTGCTGTTGCTATTGCTATTCTTGTTCTTTCTTTAAATATCTCTTTGCCTGGTAAGTGATTTAGTCTGTTGTTTTCTCTTATTTTTTACTGTTTATTTGTTGGATCTAGACTCATCTGTCCAGTTGAAGGAAGAAAGAGCAATTCTTGATATGGATGATAAGGCCAGTTTACCAGAAGCTATGTCTACAAGCCATTGTGTAGACAAAATTAAATTTCTGGGGTCAAAACAGAAGGCACTTCATACAATTGCTGGAGTTGATGGTACAACCTCCAGAAAATTGAAAATTGGAAGGGACTCAGCTATTGATGTTAATGTTGCTTCTGAAGAGAAAGAACAGCTTCAGCTTGCCGATAAAGCATGGAAAAGAAAGCGCAAGTCCATGGTATCAAAGGTAAAATAAGGACTGATTGTCATGCTGTGGATGAATAAATTATCTCACACACACGTTAAACTTTTCATTTGAATATATTTTTCTATTAGTTGATTGATGATAAGCCAATTCTTGTTCAAGTTGCAGATGTCAAATGACAAAGCTCATACTGATTCTCTTCTAAGTGAACCTTTGAAGACTGAGGTACGAGAACAAATGCCTTTGTTTTGTCGTTATAAAGACGTGTACGATCTCTGTGATTGATTTGTAATGTTAAATTCTCTAACAATTCACACTACCTTAATATGGTTTTATAAGTATTTCTGGCTATATTGCTATATAATAGTTAGAATAGCTTTGTTCCTGTTTAGGTGATATACACAATTACATCTGCAATTGAATTAATCTGACCTCTTGATGTTTGTTACCCATAAAAAAAAGGTGAAAATGAGAATACTGCAGAGGTTTCTTACCTTTATCCTGCCGTGGACTCAAAGGCGGACCCTTAATGATTTATATATGGTCAAATCTACAAATGGGTAACGAATTCCACCTGTCATGGGATCATCAGTTAAAAAGCTTGTCTTCAATGTTTATTAGAGACAAGCTTTAAGCCCAAATTGCCTTCATTTATGTAGAAACTATATAGTTATCCAGTTCTTCCAATAATATATGTGTGAAACAGGAGGAGATTGTTAATTTGTTGTATTAGAAGTATGTTCACACAGATGCACAGACACATACACATTGTGTATGCGAAAGATGAGAAGATTGTTAGTTTTTTTTTTGGATAAGTAATAATGATATATATTCAAAAACACTACCTTATGCAAAAAATACATAAGGTAGAGAGAAAATACAAAGGGAAAAGAAAAAGAAGAAAGAAGAAAGAAAAGAAAAGATACTAAAGACGCAGGAGAGAGCTAAGAAACTAGGGATAGAATCACTAGAGGTGAGTCCCCAAGCCCTAGACCAGTCAAACAGAGAGCCACTAAAGGAAGCCAATAGCTGGTCATCCGAACTATCCATGTCCTCAAATGTCCTCCTGTTATGCTTCTTCCAAAGACACCACATTAAGCATAAAGGAGCTAAATTCCAAATGCTAGATGAATGCTTTCCAAGCTAATTCCACCAACCAAAAAGAGTACCCGCAACCGATCTTGGCAAGACCCAAGAGATCCCAAAAGATCTAAACACCAAACTCCACAACCGATTAGCCTTACCACAGTGAAGTAACAAATAATCCACCGTCTCCCCATTACACCGGCACATGATGCACCAGTCAACAAAATCCATCCTTCTACCCCTCAAATTGTCACCTGTAAGGATCCTATCCCATACAGCAGTCCACACAAAGAAGGAAACACGCCGATGAACCTTAACCTTCCAAACGCCTTTCCAAGGAAAAATAATGGGCAATGGACTTCTCAACTTATTGTAAAATGATCGGATATCAAAATCCCCATTCTTTGTCAACTTCCATCGCATACGATCTCCATTCACACACAGAGGTAGATTTGAGTCCAAAGTACGGAGAAATTCATCCACCCCACCCATTTCCCAATCATTAGGTCTCCGAATAAAATGAACATCCCAGCTTCTCCGTTCCTCTATCTCCAACCGTTCAAGAGAAGAAGCCACCGATGCCTCTTTATTGGATGCAATCCCATACACACTTGGGAAAGTCAATTGAAGTGGAGAATCCCCACACCAATGATCTGTCCAAAGCTTAACTCTATGTCCCACCCCCACCTCAAAGCAAATATTTTTGCTAAAGTCCTCCCAACCCATGCGGATACTTCTCCACAAGCCACACCCATGTACCCCTCTACCTAGCTTGGATGACCACCCCCCCAATCCTCCCCAAACTTTAGAGCTACAACCCTTCTCCAAAGCCTTGTCTCCTCAATCCCAAACCGCCATAGCCACTTCCCTAATAAGGCTTTATTAAAAGTAGTTAATTTCCTTACTCCTAATCCACCATTTTTCAAAGGTGCACACACCTTGTCCCAACCCACCAAATGAGTCTTGGAGTCCCCCCACAAGAAATCCCTTTGCATTAAAAGTAGTGCTAGTAATACTTCTTGCCAATAAAGGGAAAAAGTAGGAATACTTGTTTCCAATGGTCATTGGGTCAAATGGCTTCTCCTTCTCCATAGGGGATGGAGGTAAGTCAAAGGTTCAATCCCATGCAGGTGCCTAAGTTATTACCAATCCTGCTATCCCAACAAAGCAAGGAAAAAATAAAGCTTGTTTTCTGTTTAGCCATATATAGATGTGTATACACACACATGATCATGTAATATATTTGGGTGTATTTATATTTGGGAAGTCTCTGGTTATATGTTGGATGTCAGCCTTTCTTTTTGGGTAATCAAAGTGATGTGATTTTCTTTATTTCATATGCATGTGTTCTAGGTCTTAGCTGAAGAAGAGAATAAACCAGTGATCATAGGAAAACGTACTGGTCAAAGTTTTACTTTTTTGAAACCCTGGAAATCAGTCAGATCATCAGACGGTTCCTTGGATAGTGATCAGAAAAGAGCAGAGACTGATCTATCAGTATTAACCACAGAAATTCCTGCTTCAAGTCAAAGTAATTTACCTTCTAAACGAAAGAGTAGGCGTAAAATGGGCCAACCGAAACCATTCTTGAAAGAGACAAAGTCTTCTCATGGGAACAGGTTTATAAATCGACATAAATACTCCACCTCACCATCAGATAGACCACCCTATCTAAAAGTAAAATGTCCCATCCTCTTATATTTTAAAATATGCAGCTTTCTGAAGCTTAGAGCCTCATTTATTTATTTTTTTAAAATTGCAGCAAATGCTTCTTTGTTGCCTTTCATCTTCTTTGGTCCGTAGATGGTGCACTTTTGAATGGTTTTATAGTGCAATTGACTACCCTTGGTTTGCAAAAAGGGAGTTTGTGGAGTACTTAAATCATGTTGGACTGGGACACATCCCAAGACTAACTCGTGTTGAATGGGGCGTCATAAGGAGGTATGTCATCTACTGCTGTTACATGTGGCATATGGCTTGGAATTATTGAAAACGCTGTTGACACATTTATAACGTTTTCTTATAAATGCAGTTCTCTTGGCAAGCCTAGGAGGTTTTCTGAACATTTTCTTCTTGAAGAAAGGGAGAAACTTAAACAGTATCGGGATTCTGTGAGAAAACATTATACAGAACTTCGTACTGGTATTAGGGAAGGACTTCCAACAGATTTAGCCAGACCTCTATCAGTAGGACAACGAGTAATTGCTCTTCATCCAAAAACAAGAGAACTTCATGATGGAAGTGTGCTCACAGTTGATCAAGATAAGTGCAGGGTTCAGTTTGACCGTCCCGAGATAGGAGTTTGGTTTGTCAAGGTATCACTTTCTTTGACATAATTTCATTGCATTTGTGCCTGCTCGTGTGTGTGCACGTGCTTGTTTGTGTGTTGTGACTTGTGAGAGAGAGATTGGTACAATTTTATTACAGTTGGTGAGTCTATTTTTCCTTTTGTACATTAACTGCAAACAAGATTCACGTGCCTGTCTGTTGCTGCTCTTAATTCATTTAGAGCACAAAATAGACTGCTGATAATAGCTTAAGTTTATAATATTGAGTTAGTTGATCTTATTTCCATAATAAAATTATTTTGTGCTATTCAAGTATGTACATCTCCATCCGCTGCTATTTATTCTCCATATGTGGTAAGTTGCCTGTCTTAAAAATTACTTCGTTTTGATTGTTTCTAAGCTTACAGACTACAATGAAATGAGTGGTGTCATGAGGATTACAGGAAACAGAATCTTTTACCTTTTACAATTTTATGATTGAATGATGAACATTTCTGGGTTAGAACATAGTGACATTGTTTTAATTGAAGTTACTCTGTTTTACAGTTCTTTTTTTATATTTGGTGGGCTTCCTATTTGTCCACCTAGTGTTGGTTTGCTATTTGTTTCTTTAATCTTCTTTTTCTAGTGAAGAACTTGTTGCCTCCAGTAAATTTTAGAAATGATATGGAATTATCCATATATTCTCTCTCAAATGACACAAGAAAATTCATTACAGGATATTGATTGCATGCCTTTAAATCCATTGGACAATATGCCGGAAGCTCTCAAGAGACAGAACATTACCATTGACAAATTCTCTCTTCTATCCAAGGAGCCACAAATGAACGGGCATCCAAATTTTGGTGGATCTATGATGTTTGCTTCAAGTGGGAATCTGGACAAGGTCACAAGCCCCAAGAATACCTTTTTACAGCAAGGAAAGGTGAGAGTGCTTAAGAAATACAAGAGTATATTTATTTTGATAATTGCAAACACACTCTAATGCCCATTAAATCGCAATCATAAGTATATTTTATATTTTTTTGGATTGTCATTTTCTTTTTCTATATTTTTAAATTCTGACCTTGTTCTGTTGCTTAGATTTTAGCATGTTGTCACCTGCCAAAGTCTAGTTACCAAAATATATGCTGCTGGACTTTGGAGATTGATTGATATAAGAAGGCGCTAGATTTCAATGTTAGCAGAAAAATTGGGTATCAGGCAACAAACTTTGTTGTTTTCTCTGGCACATGTAAATTGCACTCTTACCCTACATATCACAATGTAGCTTGAACTCCTGACCTATCACTGTAAAGTCAAGAGGGAAGCTCTAGATACTCGACCAACCAATCCATTGGTTATTAGGATCTTTTACAGCACCTTTTTTTGCAACCTAGTTACATATTGATCCCTTGTCCTGCGTGGGTTGAAAAATACCTTAATTAGTTGTAATTCACTTATGGTTCCAATGTCTTTTTCTTTTGCAAAATAAGAACATCAGAGGTAAAATTAAGACACAATCTTAAGTTCTTAACTGTGTGATGGTAATGACGTTGACTGAAGCTAGTGCCTTATTTTGCTATATTGGAAATTCACTATCATAGGGTGAATATTTTTGAACTTAAGAATATTAAATGTTCTCTGAAATAATCCAATATTTTGCCCAGGTGGATACAAACCACGCCATTGCACAAGCTAAGACAGCAGCTATTGATATTGGTAGTTTACAACAAGAAGCCTATAGTCAACCTTCTATGCTGCCCCAAAATCATGCAAAGGAAGCTGATATAAGAGCTCTTACTGAGCTGACTCGTGCTCTTGATAAAAAGGTCATACATATAATATATGCGCAACTGATCATAGAAATGTGAATCATCTCAAAAATTAATGTTCAGTAGGAACTAGGGTGTTAAAGTTCAAATTCTCTATCATCCCAGGCATTTACCTTAAATCTCAAGGCTTTTATTGGATTAATCTATCTTCAATATGTGCCTGTGTTGTAGTAAAGGTTAAATGATTAAATTGACCTTTCCTGTCAGTATAAGCTTTATGGAAAAGTGATAGTTTAACATGGTGGTAAGTAACAGAGCAGCTGATCCTTGGTTTGAACCCTATTTCCACTCCAGCTCCCCATTTAAAAGTTAAAAATTACATGTGTTGGGCCCCACTTGAGGGATAGTCAGCACCCATATGTGAAGGAAGTGGTAGAATGATAGTTAAATGATTAAATTCACCCTAATAGCAAGCTTTTGCCAACCTAACTTATCAATTTCATAATTATTGGACATTGTAATTTTTATCACTCTTGTTCATCCACTTTAGACATTGTGGTCAGACATGCTGGTACTTTGTCAATTAAGAGTATGAAGCTTTTCTGTGGGGTTCTAATGGAAACTTTCCTGTTGCATGTAATACTCATGCTATGAAGCTTTTCTGTTGCTTTCTTGTAGGAAGCATTGTTAATGGAACTTAGGAGTACAAATAATGACATAGTGGAAAACCAAAATGAGGGAGATTGCTCTTTGAAGGATTCTGAACCTTTCAAGAAGCATTACGCCATGGTACTTGTACAGCTAAAGGAAGCCAGTGGCCAGGCATGTGGCTTCCATTAATTATATTATGCTTGACATCCCTGCATTAGTGTACCATTCTCTGCTTTGTCTTTGAAGACAATGAGAGACCCTTAGATCTTTTAAAAGCTCTTCTCTTTGGTACTTTGTTTCAGTGGACGCATGTTGGGGTTTTACGAATTGTATTTCCATTTCTGATTTCTTACACTATTAGATTAAGTTTTTGAACCTGCTGTATTTTTTCTTGATCAGAATGTTCACCATCGTGAACATGATGCTCAGCATTTTTTAATAAAAGTTTTATTACCTATCAAAAAAAAAGGTTGAAGCAACTTTTGATTGATTGTCCTCATGTTCAGGTTTCTTCTGCTTTACTTAATTTGAGGCAGCGCAATACTTATCCGGGAAACACCCTGCATCCCTGGCTGAAGCCCCCAAACAATTCCTGTTTAAATGGCAGCCTTACAAGTTGTTATGATAATTCTTTCATATCTCAAGAATCAGGATCTAGCGTAGTTGAAATTGTTGACGGGTCAAGATTGAGAGCACATACAATGGTAGATGCTGCTATTCAGGTATGAAGAGCTTCAGTACTCTTTCTCTCTCTCTATGTTTGGGTGGTCAGGGTTGAGAGTGATGAAGAACTTTATAATTTTATTTTCTTTTATATTCTCATTTTTGCAAGTTGTAACACAACTATGTACTGTTGGTTTCCTTTTTTTTTCGAAGAACAAATTTATTAGTAAGAAGAGAATGCTCAAAATACACAGTTAAGTTACAGGTGATTCTCCAAAATTACAATCCAAATAGGGTTTTTTTTTTTTTTTCATTCATTTGGTCTTTATTTGGTCCAACATGGCAAACATGGATTTCATATAATTGATGGGCCCTTATATTGCTATATTATCAGTAGTGTTTATGTTACACATTTTATTTCTTAATGCTCAATATGGTGTATGATGTTGGGCTTGTAGGATACGATATCATTTATTTTGTGGGTACACTAGTCTTTAATGTTTCTGCTGTGATACGGCCTGAATTAACTGCTTCTAATGCAGCTATATGTTGTTTGTTTGCCTTTGTCTAAGAATCTATTTTTTTATTGATTTTTTTTTTTCAAGGAAAAAGCACTTGCTTAATTACACTTTATGATGTAATATTCATCTCAGGCATTCACATTTAGGAAGGAAGGGGAAGACGCTTTTGTGAGGATTGGAGAGACTTTAGATTCTATTGATAATCAGCAATTAACATCCGACTCTGGTGTACCGGTAATCAGGTCTCAGCAGCAGGTCAATGGTGGTCTGGGTAACCAGAATCAGCTGAGTTCCTGCAAAGCAGAGCCCCTTTTTTCTAGTGATGCATCTGGTGCAAAACCATGTAATGATTCTGATGAAAATGAGGCACGAATACCATCAGGGCTTATCACTTCCTGTGTTGCTACGTTGCTCATGATACAGGTAATTTGAAGATTATTTTCTAACGCAAATGGATTCAAAAAGCAATCTCTCTCTCTCTCTCTCTCTTGCATGCGTATCTGTGATGAAGCCTTATATATTTCCACACAAATTATGTTGCTTAATATTGTTTTGTTACTATGTCACACACAAATTATGTTGCCCAAATACTGTTTTATTGTACTGCAATAGTGAATGTTCAATTCAGATCTTAATACCATAATATAAACAGTCACTTCTTTGTGGCATATTGTTGATTTTTATGAATGGCAAAGCATCTTCAATTTTCTTTCTTTGTTTCATCTAGTGCTACTTCTCGCATGCAATCATTTTAAATTATATCCTTTCTTGAACATGCTGGGCAATACTCGATCATTTGCCCCAAGCATAACGGGTTTTTTTCCCATCAATTGCTGTTTCTCACATATGCACTAATTGTTCTGTTCTTTCTTGAGCATGATGGGTAATAATTGATACCACCCTCTTGATTGCTGATGCATCTGGCAAAAATCTTCGGGAAACGTCTTCAATCTGTGTCCTTATGGATAATTCAGCCATTATAGTATTTTTTTTGTTTATTTTTCATTAATCTTAACTTTGTTGCATTCTATACTGCATTTAATTTTGAGTAATTCCTGTTGCACTTTGATTCCATGACAATGTCTTGATTGGTCATGATCAGCTGTCAACTTCTAATTTGGTATCTTCTTTTTACTAATGAACCATCTTTAAGCTATATTTCGGCACTTTTTGGTACAGTAACCTTTTTTGTATTTACATCTGGGATGCACGGACGCGGCGCCAGAGGAGCCGCACCCGCGTCCAACGTGGCGCGACGCGACGCGGCGATGCGCGAGGGACGCCGCTGACCGCGTGTCGGTGCCGCGTCGGGCCGTGTCCTGCCAAAACGCCGAAATTTAGAAAGAAAAAAAAAGTGCAAAATCTTCTTCTCTTTCTCTCTCTGTCTTGTTTTCCTGCCTCTACTCAGTCTAGATGTTGCGTAAACTAGTTTAAGAAAACTAAAGAAAGGTTAAAAAAAGAAAAGGTATGAACTGGGAAGGGGAGTGACGGAAGAAACGAAGGTTAAGGTAGAAGACGAAAGAAGAAAAAATATGTAGAAGTGATAGGTTGACTTGGTGTAGAGATTTTTTTTAAAAGGTGTGGTGTAGATTAAGCTTTGGAAAATGGAAGCCTTGGGGGAAATAAAATAAAAAATAAAAAAAAGGTAAAGTTGATAACTTGATATTTTGATGAGACCAAACGTGATGTGTTGTTGACTTGTTGGCACTGGAGTGGCAGGTGAATGGAGAGAATAAAAAGAAAAAGATTAATCTTGTAGGTTTTATTTAATTTATGATCATCATGTTTTAGTTATTATCTACTATTGCTCTTAAATTTGGTATATGTGTATATAATGTGAAAAAATATGCTTAGTAATATATTAAAAATATAAATAAAAATATTTTTAATAATTTTTTAATCGCCGAGTCCCGCCGCAACCGCACCCACCTTTTTCAAAAATTACCGAGTCCCGCACCCGCACCCGCACCCGAGTCCCGAAACGCACCCGTGCTTCCTAGATTTACATCACAAGATATGCTCAAGTAATATCCAGATTTTATGAGACTTGCAAAAACTTGCAAGTTAATATAGCTATTATTTTTGTTCAGTGGATTATCATTTAATTTTTGGTCTCAATGCCATGCCAACAAAATATAGTTTTGAGATTACTCCACTCAACCGTGACCGATACTTGCTGCTGTCATTTTTCACTATTTCTCCTCAGCAAAGATTACGAATTTCCATTTACATCTTTATTCTCATAAATACTTGTTATACTGGGTATTAGTTTTATTTTTGGATGAATGCTTAGTATAATATTCTTGTAATGTGCAGACTTGTACTGAAAGACAGTATCCTCCAGCTGATGTGGCTCAGATATTAGACTCTGCTCTTAAAAGCTTGCATCCATACTGTACTCAGAATCTTTCTATTTATAGAGAGATTCAAATGTGTATGGGAAGAATCAAGACTCAAATATTAGCCCTTGTACCAACAACTTAAATATTATGCTGCGCCGTTCAGTCTGTACAATTAACCTTGTAAATATTATGCTGGAAGATTTGGTTTAAACCTCAGTCCCATCCCCCCTTGTGATTTAGCTAGCTGGGATTAATACTTACTAGTGAACAGTGATAATGTAATTTAGCTTCATCTTGTAATTTATTTTTCCCTTTTTCCAAGTAGCGTTCGATTTTGAATTTATTAGAAGAGAATGCTACATCCTGAAAGGACAATCCTCTTTTTGCTAGGAAATTGTGATTAAGATACATGGCAACATGTGAGCCTAATGAGAAGTTTTTGAATTCTTCTCAGTGACTTTCGGTAGCATCATATTGTCTTACCGAGTATGTGACCACCAAATTGTGTATTGGTTGTAGTTCTTTATCTTCCACCATGTTATCATTTAGAAAAGGATGGGGGAAAGGGGAAAAATTGATTCTTTGCAGTTCGTCCTTGAAAAATATTTTCTGATGGAAAATAATGCATTAGCGAACAATAATAGAAGGACAAAATTTGGCTACAAACTTGACACTATTAATATAGTCACTCATGGCCTTGCTGTTCAAATTATTGAAGCCCAGTTGGATGGAAAATACACCCAAAGAATGCTCAACTTGTGCCAGAATTTTGTGCAAGTATAAGGTAAAAGATGCTCTCTTTTAGATGCACCCGAAAGGAATCCAGGGCTTGATGGTATGATTGCACCCTTTTTTTTACCAAACTTAATGGCATATAGGTGTAGATGTGACTTTAGAAGTGCTTGTCTTAAATGAGGCAAATTAATTAAAGCCTAAATCTTACATATATTGTGCTAATACCAAAAGTCTTCTTAATTTTATGACCCAATTTTGTCCGATTAGCTTGTCCAATGTCATTTGCAAAATTGTCTCAAAGGTGTTGGCTAATAGACTCAAAAAGAGTTCTATCCCTGATTATTTTAGAAAATCAAAGTGCTTATGTTCTAGTTAGATTATAGTTAGATTAATTACTGCTAATATTTTAGTAGCTTTTGAATCATGCATTATATGAAGCATAAGAGAACTAGAAACACTTAATGGTAGTCAAGTTGGACATGAACATATTTTATGATAGGGTTGAATGGGTTTTACTAAGAACTATAATTAAAAAAAAAAATAAATAAAGAGGTTTCATATTGATTTTGTTAATATGATTATGGAGTGCGAATCTTGTATTAGTTATTCTATGATAATTAATGGAAATACCTAGGGATATATCCAACCTACTAGATGATTAAGAGAAGATGATCTTCTATCTTCTTATCTCTTCTTCTCGCACGGATCACCCTTCTTTTATTTTTTATAATTAAGTATAGTTTATTGTTTAGTAGAGCATTGGAGGTAAGTGTCAGACTTTACAACAAATTTTACAGGTTTATGAAGGAGTTTCTGATCGAAAGGTGAATTCAGACAAGACGACTATAGTTTTTTAGTGAGAATATCCCTCCAAATATACAAAGAAACATCACAAGTCACAACTACTTTGGGTGCCCAAGCCTATTCGAATATGGAGAAATGTTTAGGATTACCCCCTGTAGTTGGCCATTCTAGGAGGCCAACGTTTTCAGAAATTAGGACAAAGGTGTGGTACAGACTCCAGGGTAGGAAAGAAAAATTGTTATCACTAAAATTTTAATAATGGCAGTGACTCAAGCAATTCCAACCTATGCTGCGAGTTAATTTTAGGTTAGAGGATTGGTTATGTGTTGATTGGAATTCAATGGTAAGTCGATTTTGGTGGAGTCAACATCATCAACATAGGACACTACCTTGGTTCAGTAGAATAAATGTGCACATGACATCCAAACAGAAAGGGGGTATGGATTTCATATATCTCAAGACTTTTAACGTGGCTAACCTGGTTACACAAGAATTGAGACTCGTTCACAATAAAATATCATATCCAGTACACAAAACTCTTACTTTTGCAGGGTTTAAGAGAGGTTATGTACGCAATCTTACCCTCAAAATTATTTTTTTTTCCCAAATCAGAAGCGGTTCCACATTGAGTTCAGGGTGGTCATAGGACCACCTTGATCTAGAAAAAAAAAATTATTATTATATATAAATTTTAAAAAGTTATGATTTTTTTTATCTTTAAAAAAAAATTTGTGACCAGCATAAATTTTTTTTAGGCACAACATAATTAAACTTTGGACAAGGCTAAACTCCACTCAATAGTTTTTTACTGGATGTGAATTTTGACAAATCCATCATTTGATTACATTTTTTATATTCTCCATACTTGAAAATTTTCAAAAAAATCAAAGATCAATAGTTATATTATCAATCAATTGTTTAAATTTTGAGTTTTTGTAGTCTAAAATTATACATAAAAAATAAATTTATGGAGCAAATAGTAAATAAAATCCAATTGGCATGAAATTTGACATATGTTTTAAGAACATAAAGAATATGCAATTCAATAGTTAGATTTTTAAAATATATAGCAATGTTAATTTGTTTAGTGAAAGCTGTAAACTTAGGCTACAACTAAGTTTGAAGCCAAAATTTATCTTTAAACTTTGGTCCCCTTAACAATATATTTGGACCTTACAAGCCAAAAAAAAAAAAAAAACACTCAAGAAAAATTTTATTTAGCTAAAATTTTTTATAAAAGATGTAACTTACAGAATTGATAATGAGACTATAATGCAATGATTTCACAATAAGAAATTTAGTAGAAGGAAATTATAAGACTGTATATGTGTGTATGTGTGTGTTTTTTGTTAATATATGAAATTTTTTTTTTATAGATTTTGTATAATTTAAGCTTTTTAATGATTATACTGAAAAAAAAAAATTCTTGGAGCCGTCACTGTTTCGGATACTTCTTCACAATACTGATTCTTTATTTTACCAGGCCTATAAAGCAAAATATTTCCCCCACTGCTCTTTTTTGGAATCTCCTGCTCACAGGAACTCTTCCATTGCTTGGCAAATCAATTCAACTAGTAGAGTTTTTTACTCAAGGAGGGCTCTTACGCAACCTGTGAACAACCAGGATCTGTAATAATTTGCTTGACATTCTATGGTATTTGTGGAGACTGGAGAACAAGAAACGAATTCAATAACGAATTGAGGGTCTACTGTTAGCACAACGGGCTACTGGGTTGTTGATTGATGAATGAATGATGATTGGGGCTCTTCAAATGTTGTTGCAAATTTGGCAAAAGGATGGGGATGAGGAATGGGTTGGCAGTGCTCCTTTTCTCCATTTCTTTCTTACCTATCATGTACAGTTTGTTATTACACAAATTAAATTTCTATATTATTTCATCCAAAAACCAAAAAGTACCACCCCCCCCACCCCCCCTCTTTTTTTTTCTTTTTTTTTCTTTTTTTTCAGAAACGATACTAAAGAATTGTACTAACCTTTTTTTTTTTTTTTTTTTGGGTTGAAAATTTTATATGGTCTCCCACCCGTTTGTAAACCAAATCCAATTCTCTGCTTTGAGAGAGAGAGATGATTTTTTTTTTTTGGCCGAATAAATAGAAATCTTTGTTATTCGTAAAAAAATTTAGGACCTAAAAAGAAAAGAAAGTGGAGAGTGAAAGGTTAGACCTCACAAAGAGTCTCAGAGGCTGTTTGGATGAGTGATTTTCATAACTCATAACTCTGTTTTCATAACTCATAACTCAAAAATGGTGGGACCCATAGTTGAGAAGTCTGTTTGGCATCACATAACTCTGTTTCCAGTTTTTTGTTTCCATCACTCAATTATTTGATTTTTGAGTTATGAGTTATGGAAACTGAAAACACATTTTAGCTGTTTTCAGTTTCCATAACTTCGTTTTCAATGGCATTTTTTGTAATTAAACACACATGGAATGACCCACTGTCAGGGTCAGCCGCAACTTTTGACCATTTTTTTTTTCTTTCTTCTCCATTGTCTCCGTTGGCTGGGTTCGTTCTTTCTTTTTCTTTTTTCTTTTTTCACTGGGTTCAAGTTTATGGGTTTTTTTTTTTTTTTTTTTCTTTATCACCTCTAATTTTCGGTCTTTAGTTCTTTCTTTCTTCTTTTTTTTTCCTTCTTCTTTCACTGGGTTCGAGTTTCTTGGTTTTTTTTTTTTTTTTTTTTTTTTTCAGTAGGTTTGGGTTTCTGGGATTTTTTTTATTTTTTTTTATTGGGTTCGGTGAGTTTGGGTACTGGGAAAAAAAAAAAAAAAAAAAAGCTGCACCGAGTGACAAGTATGGGCCTACAAACAGTGTGAAAAATATTGAGTGATGGCAAATGAGTGATGGTGCCAAACGGGTAGGGTATTTTAAAGTGATGAGTGATGAGTGATAAATGACGGAAATTGAGTGACGGAAATTGAGTTATGAAAAAAAAGCATCCAAACAAGCCCTAAATAGGTCAACTAACATTTCATGATTTTTTAATGAAGATATCTACGTCCTTCCACCCATAATTATCAAATTATATATTTTTTTAAATAACTTTAAAAAAAGAAGGAAAAAAAAGGTTAAATCTCTAACATTAAATAGGCTTGTGTTACAAAAAGAAAAAGGCACTTGTTAACAGGTGCCCTTAGATGCTATTAAGATTGCATTAGAAATATACCAAAATACCCTTTTTTTTTTTTATGGGATTGAGAAAAGAAGAGTGGCAAGCACACATTTGTGTAATAAAAGCATGGAAAAATGGCTGCAACAGGATTGCAACGAGTTGTATTAAATGGCATTTGAATCCCATGCAATCACGAGGTTATTGCACATGATGTAATACCTAAAGGATGATTGGGAGAAAAAGTTTAAATTAACTTTTTTTTTCTTAATTATCTGATCAAAATAAAAGTTAAAAGGTTTTGTTTTGATCACGACTAAAGAGGAAAGTTAAACTTTTTAATTTTTTTCCTCCTAACCAGTGATAAGGTATTGCACCTCGTGCAATAGTTATTGCATAGGATATATATCCTATTAAATGCTTTATTATGAAATGCCTTAGAACACGTGGTTAGACCCAAAGAAAAAAGACAATAACATCTCTAATATCATTAATTGAAAGAATAAAGTTTAGCTCCAAGCATGTTTAGAATTATCTTATTCAACTTATTACCTGATGATTTCTAATACTTTCCATGACTCATTAACAAAGTCATATATATATATTTAAAAGCTAAATCGTACTACCTTCGTCCTAATTTGTTTGTCCTGTTTGAAAAATCAAACTTTTTGAGGGAATATTATTTATTGTCTTTTCTACCTTATTAAAATGTATAAGTTTACAAAACTACCCTTAAATAAATTTATCAGCTTTTTTTAAAAGAGTGATTCTTAATGAGGCAACTAAAAAGGTGCTCCAATTAGATTGATTTTTTAAATATTTGTTAGTCTTTTTTTCAAATAGTTTTGAAAATAAAATAGGGGTATAATAGGAATATTAGTAAATTAATGATTTTTATTTTTAGAAAATGAAAATATTTTGGGACATCCCAAAATGGAATAGAAGACAAACAAACTGGGACGAAGAGAGTAGTATCTATTATTGTTATGCCCCTGTTGGGCCATATCAGCAAAGTATTTTGGTCCATTGCGGTCTACTTCTGTCAAATTCAGTCCATTTCGATCTATTTTAGTCTATTTCAGTCCATTATGATCCATTTCAATCCACTTCGGTGATGCTTTGAGAGGAGATTTTGTGTAGAAAGAGGAGTTATTTTATTGACAATTATGTTTTCACTCAACATAATGTTGGTAGGTTCTTGATAAATTTTTTTTTTTTTTTTTTTTATGTTATTAAATTCTTGTATGTTTTTTTTCCTACTATAAGTGATGGATTCACTTATATTGTCTTTCTCTTTAGGTCATTCAAGACGTATAGAGGATAAACCGTTTATAAGGAGTACTAGAAACAAATTTCACTCACACATTACATTATTTGCGAAATATCTCGCCTTATATAAAAATTGAATGCAAAATGTATTATGTTTTCTTGGAAAAAAAATTACAAAATTTAAAAACAATTTCAAATAACAAATATAAATAGCTTAATATGAAAACCGAATATACTTTGATAGAAAATAATTGCATCATTTTAAGAAAAGTTTGGGATTTACACTTAACAAAAAATAATTGTCAAATTTTTTCGCGCATTATGCGAGTCTGAGACTAATGTGACTAAAATTACACATAAATAATCTCTTCAATCATCACATAGTGAGTTGGAAAAAGATATATGTTTGGATAAAATCTTTTTCCTACTAATTGAAATAGCAAGCAAAAAGGACATTTACTATTTTAACTATATATTTTTTCAACACTCCAACATTGCTCTCTATTTTAACTAGTCACCTTTCAAATATTCTTTCTTTCATCTCTTTTAATTAAAAATATAGAGTTTCTAAAAAAAAATATTAAAAAATATAGAGTACAAGACAGATACGCAGTACAATACAAAAGATCAATCATATAAAATTGGGAAAATTATGTATTTGGTCCCTAATTTTTACATCGTGTCAATTTGGTCCCTAATGTTTCAAATGTATCAATTTATTCCTTAATCTTTTGGTATTGTGTCAAAGTAATCATTGTCATTAAAGAAAACTAGCTTGTAACTCCATGCATATGCATGGATACACTTAAAAATATATAATAAAATGCATAATATAATTCCTATATATATAATTTAAATACTATTGATAGTCATTTTTATATTTTGTTAACTCTTAAAAAAAATTTGTAAGGATATTATTAGATATAAAATGTAAATTGTCCATTTTTTTAAATATTGTGAAGCACCTTTTTTTTATGATTCATTTATTTTAGACTCTTTGGTTTTTGTACTTAATAACTCACTTGGATGAATATTTATAATGTGGTCCCACATTTGATTCTAAAATTAAGAAATAAAACTCTTTAAGAATAAATAATTTAGGAGGCCAAGTATAAAATGAGACCATAAATTTTTTCTCTTCATATACTATATCTATATTATATATAATGAGAAGTGCTATGTTCACACTATTTTCAAAACAAATCTTAAGTGGCCTTATTGTGAAATGTTGTGAACATAACATTTTTTTTTATACAACAGTCTAAAATAAAATTATAAATAAAATACTACAATCATTGAAAGCATAAAAAAATATAATCAAATAAGTGAATAACCAATCATATATTTTTGTCAATTTAATAATAATGTATTATATTTATATGCTATATAGAATATGGTATATTTATCATTCATCAAAATAGTAATTTATTTAAAAATAAACAATACGAGAACCAAAGAAGGAAAACCACACACCTGGGGACTTGTGAAAGAAATGAGATCAAATTTTCTTTTGAAGTGTATTGTTTTTAAACCATACGCATGGTGATCTCTTAGAATTAGAGAAAATATTAAAATATTTTTGGACTTAAAAGTCTGTAAAGTACAAAAGGCTTCAGAAAACAAGTTACACCAAAGAAGAAAAAATTTCACAGGCACAAAACTGAGACAAGATACAGTCAAGCTCATAACGTTCCTGTGAATTCATAAAAATTTTGGGAGGACCAGAGCCCTCTTCAGTCTCGACGTGGCTCCGCTAAGCACACCATGTTTGCCGACCATATTTCCCACGAAACCAAGGAAGAATTCAGATCACAAAATTGAAACAAACCCACGTCTTCTTTAAAAGCTCTCCCTCAAAAAGAACATCTTATTTGCATTCTTGTGGTTTTTCATTTTTGTTGAATTTCTTCCACTCAAATAAAAAGAATTAAGAGTTACCCAGAAAGGTAAAACAATGGAATGTGATTATGTGAACGCAACCCAGTCGATCGATTGTTTTGTATTTTTCTTTAAATTTTTTTTCCCTTTTCCTTCCTCTTCTCTGTGCTGTATACTATATACGAAATGAGTTTCTTTTTTTTCTTTTTCTTTTTTTGAAAATATTAAAGTACACTTCTTCACGGTTGTATTGCTATTGATGATTTAACGTTTGATTTTGGGAAGGGGCAAAAGAAAAGTTTCTACTCTGAGCAATTCAACAAATATTTTTTTGGCAAGAATGTCCTGTTGGGAAGCTTGAAAGGCAAAAGCTACTTTATCAAAAAAGGGTGTGTTGTATGCGTTAAAGGTCTCAGCGACAAAACCAGCATGTCCTACCACCGTTAACAAGCTCCTCCGGCAAAACAAAGTGAAGAACTTGTAGTTGTAGGTTCTATACTTATATAGTTTTTTGTTGGCAAACACGTGAACACAAACTTGTCTAGATATAGCTCATAGAGTCTATAGAATTGATTAGATAATGCTCAAGAAGCTGGTATTCAATGTAGAAGAAGAACAAAGAAGCTATAAATTCAAGGAATCAAGTTTTAATAGTTTCGACCAATAGAAACTAAAGTTCGACCAATCGAAAGTCGAATCTATAGATTTTATTTTGCAGCCCATTAGTCCATCATATGTTTAAGGTTTCAGACCTACTTCACTAAGAATTTAAGGGAAACTGTATGTTTTTGAGACTTTGTAGCAGCTCAATTTGAGATCTAGAGGTTTGTGTCTATTGCTTTTTCAAAATCACTACCGGTGATCTCTCACACACTTGTTAAACCGGTGAAATCAAGTTGCTAACCTTCAGCTATCGAGTGTACTGGAGATTCAAATCTTCAATGGGATTTTGAAGTGCGTGGATTGGAGGTTCATATTGCAACAGTTCACTGTAAAAGAGATCTATGAGATTCAAAACTTAGTTTGGTAACTGAAGTTAGGTTTACTGTAAATTGTTTATTCTTAATTGCAAACCTTCATCTTATAGGCTTATGGTGGAACTGTTACCTTAAGATTGATTAGGTCAAGTCCTCCCAAAATTTTCCTTTGGAACAAGATGTTTTATAAGATTTTCTAAGTAATCACATCCTGTGTCATATTTATATTTTGTTGTATATGATGTGAATGCTTGGTTGTTTAACGTAAAGCTCTCATAATAGATCTAATTACCAACTTGGCCTTAAAAATGGTTAAACACTAATTTCAAAAACATCCTTCTGTCAGCACACAATATTTGAAACAAAATAATTATACCAAAAAACCTGTGTGACTAAATGTTGGGAAAGGCAGAAATATAGAGAGGGAGAGTTTAAAGAAGAGGTGGGGTTGTTTCAATTTTGTGATCTGCATTCTTCCTTGATTTCGAGGGAAGATCTGGTCGGCAAACAGGTGGATTGGTGGTCGGTGATAAATTCTGCACTATATATAAATATATATATATATATTTATATATATATAAAAGCCTAGGTTGATGTGACAGTATACACGGCATTTGTCATGAAAATAACTTACATTTTATTTTAACCGTTAGTTATAACATCATTTTTTATTCATCACTTAACGGTAGAGATTATTTTGACACAATATCAAAATGTAAGACTAAACTGACACATTTAAAATGTTAAAAGTCCAAATTGACACGCAGTGAAAGGGTTAAGGAACAAATTTGTAATTTACCCTATAAAATTTTTGGCAAGTCTAAGTCTGCTAGCCACATTTGGCTGACTCTTGTATCAAATCATCAATCAATATAGATATAAAAGCAAAGATCTCATATGGAAAAGCATGAGATTTTGTCAAGTGACGCAATTTATGTAAAGAGAATTCAAATATTCTCAAGTGCTACATCAAATATAAGAACAAATTAAATATTAACTTTTTGTTTCATTTGATTCAATATTTCAAGACTTTTCTAACTAAAAAATAAATATTCTTTGTATCTTTTGGCTCAATATTTCAAGACATTTCATCCCTCACACATACACATAAAACTCTTTACATTTTAATTCACCATTTTCACATCTTGCACTTTTATCCCTTTATATATACTTACTCATAGCCCTTCTTGTCATTCCATGTCAAATATGCACTAACAAAAAATGATATTATTTACCTTCAATCTTTCGACCTACCTCACTCTAATATGGTTGTCACATCTAATCTTAACCCGTATGAATTAACTACAACCAAAGAAGGGGGGTATACATTTTATTTTGAGTGACAACAACAATTACGATTTTGATGTTAAGGTTAGATATTGTAGATTTGTGAATTTTGTAATGATGCGATTGACTGTAGATGTTTGGAATGTGTAGTTTGATTTAGAATTAAAGAAAAAGAGATAGACATGTTCTATATTAACTTTTATTCTACAATATTCATCCAAAGTTTTTTTTTTTTTTTTTTTTTTCCTTCAATACTTTAATTGAATAATTGTAATGGATATGTGTACAATTTATAATGGTTGCTTTTAATGATAAACTCATCAATATATATATATAAAAGCAGAGACCTCATGCGGGAGTGCATGAGGTCCTGCCATGTGTGGCGCTCTAACAGAGTAGTTTTGCAAAAACATGGGCTGGCATTTAAAATTAACAAAAGGTTTTGTCCAAAATCAAAGTTCATAGCAAGCCGAGGTCCATTTTCAACCCCAGTCGAACTTTAATAAGTAATAATAACTACAATTAACACCAGGTAGAATTAACGTAGTGGCTTTGAAGTTCTGACACAACCCTCTCCTCTTCATGTCTCTTACAAAAGCCAAACGTTCTCCTCAATTACACCAACTCATCACTTTCTACCTCTAGCTATTCTGAGTTCCGACCTTTCACTTTTCCGTTTCAATCTCAATTTTAAAGCAATGACTTCAAAGGGCCTCAAATACATGACCAAGATGTTCTCTATGCTTGGCATCGATTTCGCCAGGTCCGTAAATCTCTCTAACTCTGTTTCTCTTAAAAATAAAATGTCCCTTTTGTTTCCATAGAAAGTAGCACTTCAAAGATTTTTTCAGAAGTTTTTTTTGCCAAGACTAAATGGAATTTGAACTTTGAGTTTCTAAGTGGTCTTTTAACATTCTGAATAATGATTCCAGGAATTAAGGACCAACCCAGAAGATCAACCTCAAGCTAAACAGTCGACCTGTCAAGGTAAAAAAATAACCTACTTTTGAGTTTTTTATTTTATAATTTTTCTTTTTGCATGGTGTAGTTAAATTCTTTAAAAAAAATTCTTTTAATTTGTTAATCCATATCCATCAATATCCAAATTTATGTAAGTAGAAATGGATCCCATAGATTCAGGATTGAAGCAAAACACATAATCTGCTCATGAAATATAAAAACTGAGGAACAAATACTTGAAAGTATCAAGAAGAATGTAAGGGCTTGAGTTGAGTTTCTTTTGGTGCGGGTAGTTGTCCAAGGCTCCAAGTAATTGGCAGTGATCTTGGGTCCAGGTAACATAAGTCACGTAAAATAAGCGTAGGGACGTAACTAGAAATTTAAGACTCTTATGGCCTGTTTGGATGTTAAAAAAAGGAGGGGGAGTAGAGTAGAGTGAGGGAGAGTAATTCAATTACTTTGTTTGGAAGTTTTTTAAGGAAGGAGGGAGAGGGGTTAGGAGGGGTTTGGAGGGGTTTCAATTACCTCTAACTCCTCATTTTTAATTTCCCCAAATTGGAGAGATTTGGAGGGAGAGTAGAGTGTTAAATTATTGACCAAATAAATTCTCTAATTTACCCTTTTAAAATTAACAAAATTACAGACCGATTATATAAACTTTGTTTGTTTTCTGAGAAAATTGAAGGGGAATGAAAAAAAAAATGAATCTCACTGTTTCACACATCCGATTCAAACCACTCCACAATCAGACAACAATGAATTCACACTCCACAATCAGACATATTACAATGAAAATCTCACACGCACACAAATACAAAAACAAGCGTAGGGACGTAACTAGAAATTTAAGACTCTTAAGGTAGTGTGTGCAATACAACATGTGCAGAGGTATATGTGTTCACAACTTTTTTTGGATGTTGAAGAAGCCACAAGATTTTCTGTGTAGATACTAGATACAAGAAACTTTCCCATCCAGGGCTTAACATTTGCAAAGTCCAAAATTAACTTTGCTACTCTTGATGTATATATTCCACTCCATGTCTTCCCTACTCAAAATTTTCATGTGTTTTATGGTTGCCTTAGAAATTTTAGTAATTTTCTGTTCTAGGTATGTGTATATATATATTTGATGGATCTGTTCTAGGTATATTACAGCTTGCCAGATGCATATTATCAATTTGGTTGTTAATATTTTGGCTCTATAAAGATTCTATAAACTTGAAAACTATTAATATTAGTTCTTATCCTTCTAATCTTTGAACCTTTTTAAAAAAAAAAAATTGGTTGGATCATGGTCCCCAAAGACTCAACAAATTTCCAATAATTGTATTGTTTGTAGTTGCACCTATCTTAGTTGTGCATAAACAGTTGCTCAAGATGGGAGGGTTGGCATGCCTATCCACTGAAGGTTACTAGGTTCGTGCTTTTTATCCTCTTAAGTTTAGTCAAGCAGCCTAAAAAATTAGTGCAACTATTGATTCTTTATTTTTATTTTTTAATAATTATTTTAGTTCTAGACTTTGAATCAGTTCAAATTAGAAATTGCAACTCAGCATATGACATTCTTTGAATATGTTTGAAAAAATTACTACCAAATTTTGTCACTAATGCCACTTCTCTTGACTATATGAAATTCTTTTCAAATTTATTAGTTCTCCAACTTGGATCATGATTTTAATAAAGTTGATCTATTGATGAAATTCACAGTCTCCTTTTTAAAATTTTCTTTTAGGCCTTAACTACAGTGTTTGATTACTACAAAGACAATTTTTCAATAACTAATGACATATTTGTGCAACACTTGGATTGAAAATTCATGGTGGCAAAAATGTCCTTTATGTGTAGGACATTTCCAGGGTATTAGATCTTGGTATGTATTCAGTAAATTCTTGAGAAATACATAATGAGAGTTCCAAGTAGAAGACTTGGTCTTGGTGCCAAAGGATGTATTTCTTAGTGCATTTTGCCATAGATAATGTATATTAAAAGCTTCAAGGGTGCTAAAAACTCACTATAAATGAATCCTTACACTTCTATTGATAAGTTGAACAATGGTGAGATATCACCCCTTTCTTTTTCTTTATAAAGATGGTTGTGGTTAAAGAAAATTATCTTCCTTCTCGATTCTATTCCATAGTGATACAATGATTGGGAAATTATGTGTTGTGCATAATTTGGTGTATCTTTGTTGTAATTAGTTGAAAAGATTTAAGAATTACTTGGAGGAATGTATTTCATAATGATTTGGCAATTTAAGGGAATTTTTGCCTCATGTTGATGAAATATATAGTTTTGATATCTATTTCTCAAACCATTCATTGATAGGTAGGGGGTAGGTTAATACTCACAAACCAAACCAATTATATGCTTGCTCTCTTTCAAAGGATGTGAAAATAATAATTGTGTAGGTAACTTAACCGAAATAATTAAATAATTGTGAATTCGCTCACGCGCTCACGCAACATGCATATTCTTAATTATGTTATAGTATTTATCAAAAAAAAAAATATTTATGTTCTAGTAATTCATGTTTCTTTTTTATTTCCCACTTTTTTAATATATAATATAATTGATGCTAATTATGTAAATATTATACCACAACATTAAATTTTTTTTTTTTTTTTTATGGATCATAAAAATTAGTTAGAAATTATTTCAAAATAAAATTATAAATTATCCGCGCAACACTCAGGACATCATCTAGTTACTAATAAAGTTCTATAACAATAATGCTATGCTATAATACATGTAAAATATTCTCCCAGACTATCTTAAATCAAATATTAAAATATTATCCGCACGATGTACGGGTAACTTACTAGTTTCTAATCCAAAATAGCTTGCCAACTCTTAAGGCTTTTGAAAATGAGTTTTAAGGAAATAGGCTAATTAAATTAAACAAAAATAAGGTAGTATAGCTAGGCTGTTGGAGATTCCCTAACGTTACCTCCCCTTGTGTAATCCACACACCTACCGTAATACAGAAACAAATTGAGGCAAGCAATTGTTTATTAGGGTTGGTGGTGTGAACTGTTGTGCAGGTCCGGAAAGACGGTGGCTAAGATTAACATAAACATAAACTTTGCTATAGAAAGGCCTTGTTTTGTTCTACAAACATAAACTGTGTGCACGCTTCAACACCAAGATTAACATAACCCTTTTCTTTTTATTGAGAATATAAGCATACAACCCCTAATGAAATCTGAACCTTCCATTTCACAATAATCTCACATTAATCCCAGATAAATCCATATACATAAATTAATAAGATTTGTAAAATTCTAACAGTGAATAATAGGATATATGGTCACTTTTCAATCTTTAACTCTAGCTATGACTAGGATAGCCTAGTTAGTGGTTGGACACGATCTCTACAACACAGTAGGGTTCACTCTTCACTGTAAATTAGACTGAAAAAGCAATGAGATCAACAAGAACAAGCCATCTTAAATTTATAGACAATTAAACCCCGTGACAAAAATTGTCACAGCCCAACAAACAGCAATGTTACAATAAAACAATCGAAGAACAGCAACTGAAATTGAAATTGAACTAACAGACTTTTTTACGTACAGCCGAACAAGCAGCAAAGGGTGCCATATAAAGTCTTCACTTCTTTTTTCCTGCCTCATTTTCTGTTAGCACTAGACACAAACATGGCAGCTGTGCCAGCTGCACAGTTTATAATAATTAGGTGTTGAAAAGGTAAAAAATTGAAAACTCACAATTTACAGATTTCTTTTTTCTCTTTAAAATTTTCTATCCTAAAGATGGGGGTGGTGCTCAGAAGCATGAGGCTAGTCCAACCAAGACTTGGAGGAAGAAATTAGAGCTTTCACAATGGGAAGGAGATCACAGCTCAAAGATACAAGATGTCAATAAATCAATGGGACTTCCCAAATAGCACCATGGTCAACCCCTTCATGTGAAATGGTGGCCAACAAATTCTGGATAACCTAGCAAGAATTTGAACACATCACTCAATGATATTATACCTTCCACACGATTGCTGCCAGCCTCCACAATTATAAGTCTCCTAACCCCTGAAAGGATACACATGAACAAGCTACTTAATTGATCAAGGGGAAATAACATAAACCATCTTGAAGAGAGCTAAGCAAATTACCAGGATTTGCCAACCGTTTCATCACTTCATGCAGGGGATCAGATCGCAAACACATCTGACATCTCTGTCCATTGAAGACCCCATGAGGTGAGTTTGCATCTTGTCCCAATCGCAATGCCTAAACGCATAGAAAATTGGCACACTTAGAGAGATAAAGTAAAGCATTGTGCCTGAATTAACTACTAGTGTAAGTAAAACTACTTGCATTGTGCCTGACTTAACGACTGAACATTTGACATCCAGAAGTTTGGGCAGACACTGCAGCAACTGGCTCAAGTAAATGATGAGAATATGCAATTACTGATTGATCCTCAAAATCAGTATAAAAATGAAAACTCATAGTTGTTTTCCAACCAAAGAATAAACTACAAATTTTTAAAAATTTTGCACTTGGAGAATTTAAAAATAAGCACATTCCTCTGGGAAATTTATATCAACAAATGTAGCTATTTAGACTTGTTACCCAATGAAAAAAGACTCCAAGCAAGCTCAGAAAAGAAGTAAGTGGAACAATTCATTGCATTTTGGTCAAAATTATTTGATTAGTAAGTACCAAATGCAAATAACCATAATCAAAGCAATGGGAAATCCTCACTTCTCTGAGTCATCAGGATAATGAAAATTTAGAAGAGATGGTGAGACAGTAGCTGCCAGTTGGGGTGGGAGTAAGCTTGTGAATAAGCAAGCTTATCCCCATAAAACTAAGATATTCCATTATTGTCCACAACAAATAATGCTTTTTCAAGAAAATGTAACAACCATCAATAAGAGCAAGAACAATAAAGTACATTACAAATATATTTCTCACCAAGTATGGCTTGCAGGGCCTAACAAGAGTCACAACTTAAGAAGCCCAATCACCCTCATAAATATTATAAACCATGAAACTCTCCCTTCATTTTACTGCTAATAATAAGTGATGATTCAGTGGCACTATGCTTACGTGTTTTTAACTAAAAAGCCCAAAGAATATAAAATTATCTCGTATCTTCTAAGCTTTATCAAGCAGAACATTTTTTCTGAGTAGAAGATGCATTGGATTGAACTGAATAGATTCTAGGTCTCATCTGAAACCCAAACACTAATGTAATAATGATAAGTCAAAGTAATCACAGAAATTAAAATTTTTCATCAATTAATGCAATCAAGGATATATCTTCTTGGAGCAAAAAGCTCACTTAACAAAAAGAATATTTTCTTTCAAAAGAGCTGGCTGGCTACCATATCTACATGCCTAATGCAGTTGGATAAGTGTGTTTTTTTTCTTGTAAATTATTTCTTGTAAATTAAGTACCGCAGTTGGATGAGTGACAATGAGAAACTAACCTCATAAATACTAAATTGTCATACATCATACATTATGCAACCAAGGAAATATCTTCTTACAAAAGAGGTGGCTAGCTACCATACAGTCTATGTGCCTAATGCAATCAGATGAGTGCCAATGAAAAATTACCTCAAGAATACTCATTTCATCGAGGCGAATTTGTGCATATACTTTATCTTTTGCCAAAGCAGTAATATCACTGAGAAGGAAATAGCACACATCTGTGAATTTGTGCATATACTTTATCTTTTGCCAAAGCAGTAATAAAGAATACCTTTATACAAATTCAAAAGAGAGATAGCAGATTACCTCCGTGAATAAATATCCAGCAACGAGCCGTTATCATCCACAATCGGTATTGAACTAACTCCAGCTGCAAAAGGGAAAATGTAATAACACAAGGCCAACAGATGAGGAAGAATAATTGAAAGGAAACCAGCTTGCTGCTTACAAAGTCAAGTGTTATAATGCAAAAGCTAATGAAGTTAAAATCAGGAGGAACAAAGCATTCTCAGCAACTAGAATACTCCTAGCCTGGAAAGAATATCATTCCTCTCAAACATTCATCAATGGATATGCAGAAGAAAGATGCCTTCTCATACAGATACGGTTGGATTAGCACAATCCTCAAGAAAAACTTGAAGGCCAAAAACAAAGTGCAGTAAGAAGAGGATTAAGTACAGGTATGTGATGCAGAAGACCAAAACAAACAAGCCAATTCTTACAAGATAAAAATAAAAGCATGTGATTGATTTTTCTTTTCCTCCTAAAAATTGGGGGGAAAAAATTAATCCTCCAATCACAAACCTTAGTTTTTACAGTAAGATTTTATTATTTTCATTCCAAGAACATCACCAAAACCTTCATGCAGTTGTTACAGAAGAGAAGGAATATCACCTTGAACCAACAAAGCTAGAGCAGCACTAAGAGAGGCATTTGGCCTTAACATTGCAAATGGCTTCGAGTCACCAATTTTTGGAACCCATGTTCCACAAGGAATTGAACAAATCGGTTGTTGAAGAATGGGCAAGGAGCTAGACGAATGTCTAAAATACCTGTATATACCTGAAAATTAGGCCCATGGATTAGTTTCAAAACATGTAACTTTTAAGTGACAAACCTGGAAGAAGCTTACATTTTAGTATCCCAGACAGGGAAGCAAGATGTAGTAGCTGCGGAACTGAACCATCCTGCGAAGAAAAATGGATTATGGGAACTGTCGCCACCTCGTTTTGCAAAATTTTCAAAGCAACATCTTTCAGACAATCATTTGGCCCAGCCTGTGGAAAACAGAAGTAATAAATATTAGACTATTGAGACAGCACATTCCAGCATCAAGATATTTTGAGGTAACTGAATCCTAGTTCTCCCATCAATCAGCAAAAAGGATATTTGATTATAAAACTCATACTTTAAACAATCAATAAACAGTTTTAACATCTTTAACCAATCAACAGAACTACAAGGTAAATAGGTTAACAAATACACATAGCCAGCTAACTACAGAATGGGGGGAGAAATTGCAGAGGGGTGATACAAATGCTAGGATTTAAAGTTGTTGCAATATATGTTGATACATATTAACACCAGAGTCCAATATAAAGTCTGGCTAAATTGCACAACATGCCAAAATATACAATAGACTCCTTTGCACCATCTGATCAAAGACTTTTTTGAGGTAAACCTCCAAAAAAAGTTCAACATAAAAGGGAAGTCCAACCATCTGACAAAGTGTAAGGTAGTGTAAATTTATTTGACAGGAAGCACTGATTGTCGGGACAAGTTAAGCAAATTCTCTCCCTCCAAATCCCATCAACACTACATACGGTTCTTACGGAAATCTAAAACTAAAGAGGACACTAAAGAAGCTGCAAATTCTGGCACCCTCATCACATTTTTCAAATTTTTATATCTAGATCTTTACGAGTTAGCAATATGATCACTGCATTCATGTAAGGGCAGAATATGCAGTCAAAATGCAGCTAAGTAGCACCTTTTTTCGAATAGCTCAAAAGATGATAATCATTAGAAAATTAAGTTTTCAGACGTGCTTGCTAGATCCTTTTGGCACAGAATCTCAACAAGCACTTACATGAACAAGATGTCGACGAGAAAATGATGCCCCATTGCCATCCATTGTTCTAGTAAGATGTAGTTTTCCCCCCTCTTTCCAAGCTGCTATAGTATGTGTTTCAAGCTCTTCCTCTGTCAAGTTTGATCCATGACTCCCAAGCTGAAATTCAGAGGGTTACACATGTTAAAAGGACCTAAGGTATGCTTTCATCTACAAGCGCAAGTGTTTGTTTGTTTTTCAAAGAAAACATTGAGGAAACAAGCATCCAGAAGACAAAATAAACTTGGTCGATCAAGCAAGCAGTCAAGATATAAGAAGGGATGAACCACAGACAATATACAAATATATAAGAATGAGTTTACAAATGCTTTTCTGTAGGATTGCGGTAGGTTAAGTTATCAAAATAAATAAATTGGGATTGGCAGCCATGAAAATTCAAGAGCTAAGGATAAACATATTGATGAGCATAACAAAAGCTAACCATGCTAAGGTGTACAGCACTACAGGCCAAAATTCCAAGAAGGATTTTCCAAATCATGGATCTTTTTTAAATGGTTGCCCAAACTACCTTTTTGATAAGTAATAATGCTTTATCGAAAAATTAAAATAATAAAAGGAACCAAAGCACACGGGCAGTGTACTAAGGTACCAACAATAAAACAAAACTATGATGCATGAAAACTACAACTATCAAGCAAATGATTGCCCAAACTACTTTCTCCCAATAAACTCTAGCTCAAATGGCACCTCCTCTCCTCATAAGAGCAATCAAATAATAGTTTTTAAAGCAGGTGGATGTATACCCATTAAATAATACTCTCCTTAACATACAAAATAAGCTACTGAATTTAATCTTAACTAACTGATCTTTCAAAGATGCTTTTTTTTTTTTTTTTTGATAGGTATCTTTCAAAGATGCATAAATCAGAAAACCTTGTAAAGTGGTTTATTTACTAGAATCATAACAAATCAAGTGACCCAGAGGCAGTCCCCTTTTTACCCAAGCTCATGATACAGTGACTTGTGATGTCAGCAGATGAAGAGAATATAAAATAATTAAATGAACAGTCTTATGGCAGTAATGTAGCACCGCATTGGTGCTACTTTTTAATTTTGTGGTTTCACAAGACTAAGAAACATAGTGTACCTTGCACAACCACAAGTCCTAGGAGAGTTGTAAATTTTCATAAAATCAATAATATTCTAATACTTCTTATGTAAACCCTAGTACATTCTTTTTTTTTTTTTTTCAAATTACAAATGTAGTTGTCCTTTATAGCTATCACCAGCACAGAAAAGTTTCTGATATTCTGATGTCAATCCATGTACATTTTAAATTTTAAAACAAAGGACAGTTTTCCTTCAATACCACCACGGCACAAGGTAACATAGAAGTTTACTTCAAGCCAAGGATACCTCTTTCAATATTAGGATGAAGTCCAACGCACTAAGAACTCCAACAAACTGGCCCTTGCAAAAATCCCAGAGAGGAGCCACAGAGATTCCCTGGAAGCAGCTTATATCAGCAAAGACGTACATCTAAGCTAATAATCAGCAATTCAGTACCCAAAAAGAAAGACTAATAATCAGCAAAGACACACAAGTAAAAAGATCATATGCTAGAACAAAATAGTAATTAAAAAAGTGAATGACAGCAAAACCTAAAGACAGGCATTAAAAAAAAAAAACACCAAAGCTGCTAATTTACATTACCCAAAAGAGAAGGATAATAAGCATCAAAAGATCAACTACACCCCTTGGAACACCCTTTTTATCAAAATAAAATGAAAAAGCCAAACAACTCGCATAATAAAAAGACAGGTCCTAGAAACTAATATAAAGCAATTGGGTTAGTTCAACACCCCCCCCCCCCCAAACCACCAATACACACACACACACACACACACACACTCTTCTGTCAGTGTATGTGCTCTAATTGGTTAAATGGGTTTCTGCATGTAAAAGGACAGTCACCTGCTCATAGAGAATATGAAACGCTTGCTTCACAGGTAAGTTAACATCCAGGGCAATGATCTGCACAATGAAAGATTTAAGACAATTGAATTTGAAAGCGATGAGTTTACCAAGTAAAGAGTGGCAAAATCATAGATAGTTAAAACATAAATAGCTCCTTAAAAGGGTAAAAGCATTCAAACCTTGCCTGACTCAGGAAGCAACTCATAAGCATTATGTGTAGACAGGAACAAAGATATACGGTGTCGAGAAACCTCCAAATCAGTCACTGATATCCTTGGAACTGCTTCCTGCAAAGGACCATGCAACAAAGTGACCTATTTTATATTACCAGATAATAAACATAAAGTATTAAAACAAAATACTAACAATGACATTAGAACTCCCCCTATAAACTAAAATAAAAAATCTTTTTATTAAAATTAATACTAAATCCAAGAAACTTGAACAGCGAAAAATATTACCATGAAACACTATCATGATTATCAACAATGTATATAGCTCTTTGGATTGTTCTTTTCTGGCAAGCAGGAAGAAGCAAAATCAACAACAGATTTTCTGGCTAATCAAAACCTAAAAAGACTTTTCAGAAAATTTTCAAGTCCCTTAATTCTTCATCTTTTTTTAGGGGAAAATTTATCTCTGCAATTTATTACTTTGTCTGATCACCACATTATGACACTTGGACAGTTGCAAGCAAAGTAAGAAATTATTATCACGAATTATTCATAGGTGTGAAGAACTTTCAAGGATGTGGGGGAAACTTACGTCTGATTGCCATATTATGACACTTGGACAGTAACTATAGTTAATGTCGCAACCAAGAAAAATAAAACAGTTATTGGAACGCAAGCAGCATTTGAGAAACAGAACTTAAATTTTTTAATATATATATGTTGCCTTACCGGGGGCATAACGACATCATAATCCATGTCCATGTCAGGTGGTTGATGACTATAAGTAGAGGGAATCATATCCGGTTCCCTTATTAAGATGGTATTCACTAACCCATAATCCCCTGTTATGAAGGGCTGACTCTCGTCATGCCGCCACACTCCATCAACACAAAACTTGTACTGCATGGGAATGAAAACAACAAATCTCAGCATCAACAGCAGCTTTCAATAACTATATTATGTATTAATATCCATTATTACTCAGCACAACAATGAAGACCTCTAAAACAATTAGAAGTATATATTTGTGCCTCTAAGAATATATAGCAGCACCTTAATGGACAAAATCTAAAGAATAACAAAAGATTACGTACAGAAGGACAAAGACTCGAAGAAATCAGCAATGGAGTTACTACTAGTAAAACCCATGCACAGCACCAATCAAACAACAATTGAGAAAACAAAGCTATCAACTGAGCCCTTGAATTTTTGATGTCCTTAAATATACGACAATTTCGTTCCCTCCACAAAGTCCACATCAAATAACAGGAAAATATTCCAAACATCCAAAGAATGCTTGCCTACCCAATTCTGCCAACTAAACAAAAAGTCGGGAAACTTTTCTGGGAGCACCCACTGAAACCAGAAAATATGAAAAAAGAAGCTCCACTGCTCAAAAGCAACCTTATAGCGTAACAAAAGATGCTCCAATGTCCACTACAACAGCGCACACTACACCACCATATACTTTTTTAAAGGCCATGCTTCATGTCTAGGCCAGTCACAATTATGGCTACATTTGTTTCTTTGTAAAATATTTTACAATTCCTGAAAATGCTCTGGAAAACATTTTCCAGTGTTTGTTAGGTTGTATAATGAAAAATATTTCAGTTGTAAAATATTTTTACGTCCGAAAATTATATTACAACGAAACAAACGGAGCCTATATCTACAGATCCTACAATCGTGTTTGGGCTTTAGAAATAATGACGAGAGGGGTTTTTTTATTATTATTATGTTCAAAACACACACCCAAAGAGTTTTGAGCAATGACCTTACCTCCAACCACTTTTATAAGGAGAGGAGGTACTGTTTGAACTAGAGCTCATTGGAGGGAAGAAATGTTTCTTTGACACCATCAGTGATGCTAAGAATCTGTTGGCAGCTCTTCCAAACATCTATCGGCATAGCTACTAAGCCTTTGACTACCTAAGTTTTCCCCGAAAGCAATCGAGCCTCCTTATGGTATTGGGCTTATCCTCAATTGTTGATATCTCAAAACCAGTCATAGTAAATAATTTTCTCTACTATGTAACACTATTTAAAATTCCACCAAGATTTTACATCCCCTTACTCTTCAAATAAAAAATTATTTAAATAAAATAATAATAAAAAGCCCCAGTTGCCTACTAGGCTAGGATTAAGGATGGGAAAATTAAGACTATTTGATTGATTGTAGGGAAACTGTAAGCTATGAAGTGAATTATGGCTTAGAAGAAAACGGTACTCAATACTATGTAGCAATGGAACGGCAGATAAAAGTGTCTAGCACACAGTGATCAGGAAAAGATATGGACCTTGCAAGCGAATATGAACTCCGACTCATCTATTACAAAGAACCATCAATGCCCAAAGAGGCATGCTTCAAACTTCTTCAATCATTTCCACTTCAAATAAAATATTGGGAAGGCTGTAGATTTCATGATCCTGTTATTGCTAAATTTCAAAATGTTTTCCATTATATGTCTCTACAACAACCACCAAGCCTCACCCCCCAAAAAAATAAGAGTCAACATTCAGAAGACATACCTCAACTTCTTCTCTTTTTCTTTTTTTGGAAAGTGAAGGCTTCAAACTTCTACAATCATATCTACTTCAAATCTAATATCAAGTAGGCTGTAGGTTTAATACTTTAGTTCCATGATCCATTTTTGCTCACAGTGGAATGACATGTTTGGCATTATATATTAACCTCGAAATAAGTTTAGTAGCAGCTTTAATAGCTAAAATTGACTGTTAACTCTTAAGCATCTTTGATTTTCATGTTCAAAAATCCAATCATATTGACTTCTACGTTACAAAAAAATGTTAAGACATAACAGCAGTTAAAAATAAGGGGTATGTCTGTTTCCTAGAGCCTAGTATAATCATATCAATCACAATAGCTCATTAACCTGGTGATTTCCCGGTGTCAAATTGCAAACAACTTGAAACACGTCATCGCGTCCCTCCACCGGAGACATAGGTATACTTCCTGACCACCTAATCAAACAATAAATCCAATAAAAACCCCATATCACATATTTAATCTATATACTATAAGCCACATCCAAACAAATGCAAATTAAACATATTTTGATCACCAAAAGATGAAAAACCTTTAGAAGTATCAATAACATAAAAAAATACAGATCTGGGTATTAACATAGACATCAAAATATGATCATTTTTAGCCTCCAACCTTGTGAAAGTCCCACAAAGTGCCACGCTTCTTCCCCCATTTCGCCACAGGAATGTACAGGGAATCAAAACCGGAACCGAAATTCCACTGCTATCATGGCCTCTGTCCGGAACAGAACCAAACATTTCCACCAAAATCTAATACAAAACCCACAAGAAAACCAATCCACAGGAAATATACAAACCTTTTCAGCTACTAAACCACTTGACTTTCCACCCAGAACTCAACCAACATAACAATTTTCATCACTCAAATTCACACACAAACGCACATGCCTTCAGAGAATCCCAAACTTCAAAACCCAATTTTTATTTTCTCTTTTTAACTTATTTTCAATAGGGATCCTCCACAACTGAGCAGAGGAGGACCCCCCTAAGGCTTAGACATGTAGACCCTACCAAATCAAAACCAAACCCTGAAAAACCCTAATTTTTACTCTTTTTTAATTTTCTATATTCAACAAAACCAAACCATCAATCCCCAATTTCACAAAATCACTCAAATTTCCACCAAAAACCACAACATGCAAAAACCCACAAAATCCAACACCTCCCCCAAATCAAAAAACAAAACCCCACAAAAAAAAAAGTTTCAAACTTTTCCACAAATTTAGCTCTGATCTGACAGGAAATGAAGAATTCAGAGCTGAATCGAATCCGAAGCTCCGAAATTTTGAAACTTGACGAGGAATTAGAGGTGGGAAATAGAGAAAGACTATTTTTTTGGTGTAATTATGATGAAATTTGGGGGTTTACAAAGTGTGACCTAGAGAGAGAGAGAGAGAGAGAGAGACAAACACAGAGAGAACCCTAGTTTTGCAAAAGGAAGCTGAGAGAGAGAGAGTGTGTGTGTGCGCGCGCGTGTGGCATTGTTGGATCTTCGAGGGGGTTTTTGTTTTTGTGGGCTCTGAATGAGGAATCTGTGTGTGAGAGAGAGAGAGAGGAAAAAGTGTAAAAGAGAGAAAAAGGAAAAAGGGAAACAAAATGCCAAAATGCTATTAATTAATGGGTTGTGTTAACGGGCACCGCAGGGTGCCCGTTAAGCACAAAATATTTTACTTTTTTCTGACACAGTTTTTGTTTTTTTTCAATTTATGTCAATTTTTGAGTTTTATAGGTACTATTTGAGATTTTTTTTTTTACTTTTTTTGACAAATTTTTTTTGCCTTTTCTGCACTTAACCAGCACCAAGCAGTGCTGGTTAACATTCTCCTTAATTAATAACTACTCCTACTAGTTTTAAATTGGGTATTTTACTTTTATATCCTTCTAAATTTATATTTTCTTATTTTATAAAAAAACAATTATATTTCCAAGTGTTTACTTTTGATTCTTTTGAACCTTATTTATAATTTGACAGGTTTTTCAATTTTTCACAAAATGTTTTTAAATATAGATGATTAATGTATGCTTTAAGGGAATACATTAATCAGACCCTTTATAATTTTATTATATGAATGTTTTTTATGAAACATAAAAATTGGTACCAAAAAATTTGTAGTCCACTTATACTTTTTAAATTTTAATAGTAAGAGCATTCATGTCTGGTTTTGTATTCTTTTGACCATATTGTCTCTCTAAAAAACCATATATGTTTATTTTAGTTGTCCACTACTAGTTTTAAATTGGTTATTCTACTTTTATATCCTTCTAAATTTATATTTTCTTATTTTATAAAAAAAAAAAAAAAATTATATTTCCAAGTGTTTTCTTTTGAACAGTGTTTATAATTTTATATGGATTTTTTATGGCACATAAAAATTAAAAATGTAAATGCACTTTTGGTCCCTACATTTTGGGCAATTTCTCAATTTGGTCCTTAAAATTGATTTTGCTCCTAAGTTAGTTCTTGATTTTTTTAAATCGTTTTTAAAATGGTCCCTACCATCAACCCAGTTACGGAAAATGCTGAAATGGCAAACGGATTTCACTGTTGGCTGACGTGGCTAATAAAATAATAATAAGAATATATATTTAACATTTTTTAAATGTCATGTCAGCATTTAAATTAATAAAAAAAGCTAGCTAAGAAAATTAAAAAAAATTAAATTAAATAAAAAACCTAAAATTTAATTTAAACTAAAATCATTTCTTAAAAAATAAAAATTCATAATCGTTTTAATTCTTTTTGCTTTTGTTTTTGGCAGCTTAAACCCATAAATTGAGATGAACATCAAACCCAGAAATTTACATGAAATCCAAAAAATGAAGTGAACATTGAACCCATAAATCAATATCAAACAACAAACCCATAAAAATTACATCAAACCCGCAAATTTACAACCTAGAAATAAACATAAAGAGAGATAAAGCAACAAACCCACTGAGATGAACAACCCAGAAACCATAAGCAGCTCCTTATTTCAGTCATCAACAAACCCAGACCTCAAAATCTCTGCTTCGGTCATCCACTTCGTCAATGGCCAGATCTGAAAGGTCACACTGAGTCACTGAATTGCAAGGCCAACAATGATGGCTTTCGTGACTCGATTTCAACGAGCTCAGTTTGGGCTCACCCATTTCATGGCTTTCATCTCTTCAGAAGCACCACTTAAGACCCACAACCAGCAGCATGATCAGCTGTCATCACCGTTTCCTTCTCCACGGCCACAGCCCACCCCCACTGAAACCTATAAAAACCCAGCCTCTCCAACCAAACCCAGTCATCTCCATCTCCATCCCCAACCAAACTCATAATCCAAGACCCATGGATTACCAATCTCCACCACGACCACCCCAACCACCCCGACCACTGATCTCCACCTCCATTACCGACCACCCCATGGAAAACTAGAAAAACCCAGAGATTAGAGAGTCGGGTTTAGAGAGAGAGAAAATGTCAGAGATTAAGAGAGAGAGAGGGATTGAAAGCTTGAACAAAGAAAGATACAAACACAAATACGCACCAAGGGACAAAGAAAGAAAGGATCTGAAAAAAAAAAGGAAATGAAAAGAAGAAAGATACAGACACAAACACAGAGAAATAGAGGATCTGAAAAAGTTTTTTCTTTTTTTGTTTTTGATTTTTAATTTTTTCAGTTTAATTTTTTAAAATTTTTTAAATTTTTTTTATTAATTAAAATGCTGACTTGTCATTAAAACGTTGACATGGATGCTGACGTGGTATTTTTTAATATTATTTTATTAGCCACGTCAGCAAACAGTGAAATCCGTTTGCCACTTCAGCATTTTCCGTAACTAGGTTGACAGCAGGGACCATTTTAAAAACGATTTTAAAAAATCAAGGACTAATTTAGAAGCAAAATCAGTTTAGGGACCAAATCAAGAAATGACCCAAAATGTAGGGACCAAAAGTGCATTTACGCCTAAATTAAAATGGAAAAAATTGTAGTCCACTTATAATTTTATAACAGTCTAGTTTTGTATTCTTTTGGCCATATTGTCTCTCTTAAAAAAACACAATTGTTACTTTAGTTGTCCACTTTTACAATATACCTTACATTTCATGTATTCCTATTAAAACATTTTAAAATAATTCTATATTGTTTTAATAGTTTTTTACCACGTTCCCCCATTGTCCAACCTACAACCACAATCAACAACTTGTTGCTACGTATAACTGCAATCAATGATGGTGCCAAACAACTAAATCGAGTGATCGACCACCATAAACAATGTTTCAAGTCAACACCTAGGGCAACACCCACAACGCAATGACCACCTCAACACCCCATGACCAAATTAACCATTGAGAGAGAGGTGAATATAAATTTAAAAAAAAAAAAAAAAGATAAAGGATTTACAAAAGGCTATAATACTTTATTTTGAGAGAGTAAGAATGTACATTAGCTTTTTTATAAATTTCCAAAAAGTATTGCCTAATTGGGTGTGGGAGATTTTTTGCTACGTTGTGGCTAATTTAGCTAAAATGCTAGATTGAAGAGTCGTATGTGAGTGATCAAAGTATTCGTTTGGTATAACTTATTCTTATTAGTTTGTTTTGCTAAAGCTAAGTATAGTCTCTTATCTATAAAATTAGAGTATTGTATAATGAATATTATCTACACCAAAAAAGAAAGTCATTTGTCTTTGTCTAATGCCCTAAAATACTGCTCTCTCTCTCTCTCATGGTTACAATAAGTAGAAGAAGGGGATTTGAATCTTAGTTCTTTTGATAAGGGAGGCCAAACACAATACCATTAAGTTATAAGGCTCTTGACAAAAGTATACTATCTTTTGTGATGAAAATAAGTTAAATCAAATAACTAAGAGTCTTATAATTTAATTGATTAGTACCTTCCAATGTGTCAATGACCTCCAAAATTCTTTCCCCCTTCCCTCATTGTAACTAAATATATACACACACACACACAATAGGATGATAACTAGTTTCAAAATTGATTAATCTACTTAATCTATCTTCTTCTTCTTTACTTAATTTTGGTATTTTTAACCCTGTGACAATGATTGAAAGAATATAAATGTAAATATATATGTAAAATGACAAAATTGTCATTGAGGTTTTATAGAAGTGTAAGAGTTTTTTTGTGTGAGATTTTGATGAAATTTCGGGGGGGTTTTAAAAAAAGTGTGACCTAAATGGATTCTTCAATATGGTTTTTGACTTTTGCAAAGAGTAAAGTAACACCAATCTTTTTTTGGAAAAATTATAAGTATTGCCTACGAAACAAGTAACTAGTTTTACTTAATATAGATGAACGGTTAGGATTTTATACGTACGGTGCCTTTTTTTTTGTTGTTGCTGAGAAACAATACGTACGGTATCTTCAAATAATATGTTATGTAGAATGATCAATTTTTTCCTCCCCGAGGAAAGATCTATGGCTCTATGCTTTTAAAGATATAAGAAGGGGAATAAATAGTTTTGGGGTTCACAATTCCTCTATGTAACCTTTTTTTAAAAAATTTATGGGACTCTATGTAACCTCATTGATTAACCAAATGTGTTATTTATTTATTTATTTTTATTTTAGAAACTTAACCAAATCCAAATGTTAGTTGATAATCCCTTATTATTATCTTTTATTGTACCAAACTTGATTTATCATTTTCATCCTTTGGGCAGCCAACAATTACGAACCACAAAATATATTTCTAATTACTTTCCAATTTGTTGTGCACATATGAATTGAACTATTTTTTAGAGAGTTTTAACTTATGGCGTCCGCTCCTGATAATAGCTATTTATTATCAGACCAAGACACCAATCAGTTTTGGTGTAGGCGGAGATTGAACCTCAGATCTCTTATACAACCATTAAAGACTTTACCAGTTGAGCTAACTGGAACCCACAATTGAACTATTTAAGAAACCATATCATATAAGCTAGTATTTTAATTTTAATTTTAATTTTATAAACTATCATATAAGCTAGTATAGAATATGGAAAATGTTTACTTATAGATTAATATTGTTAACAAGTGCTCTAAGAATATTAGCTTTTGTTTTTTTTTTTTTCTGTTTTTCTTTTGGGAGACTCAAAGAATATAAGTTAAGGTATAATTCACTATAAAATACTTTTTTTTATTACTATCAAATATATCATCAAATTGTATAGAAATAAAAAATAAATTACATATAATCATGATCTTAATTTGTGTATGTAGACAACTTAATCATTAAGAAATCAACAGTGAATATTCTTAATTCTATGCCTTGAAGACAACCGTTAATACCCATGTTTCTAAGAGATGAATAGTAATATACTATTTGATGCCAAGACCCATAATAATCATCATGTTATTTTCAAAAGAAAAATTATACATTTCTCTTTCAAAGAGAAGTGAAAGACAAAACAAAGGGAGAAGAGTCAAGGGACTGTGGTCTCCTAGGAGGTGAAAAAGACTGCGGGCTCTCTTAATCGAAGCCCAATATCCAATCAAATTCATAGCAAAAAAAAAAGTATCCAACCAAATTACCGAAGAAGAAAAAAGAATAGTGGACTGGTTTATGAGATGTGATGGGCTAGGGTAAGTTGATTTGGACGGTGATGAAGTGTGATGCGTTACTGGGCCCCAGAGATCATGGCCATTTATGTGTGGGCCTTAGGCTGACCGTGATTCACGGGTAGCTCCATCACTATGGGAAGAGAGAGAGAGAAAGAGAAATAATCTTTAGGTTTTTTAATTCACAAGCAAAAGGTTTTTTTTTTTTTTTTTTGATCACTTTGTTTAGTTATAAAAAGACTACTAGTAGATGTTTACTAAAGTGGAAATTTTTTTATGGTTAGTTATATGTAATACGCATATAAGATACTTTTGTTGCCAATGATTTTTATCTTTTTTATTTATTTATTGTAAATAAAAGTTAATTTTAATATTTAGTATATGTTTGGCATCAGCTTAGAAGCTCAGTTTTTAGATTTGAGCTTTTATGTACAACCTTTTAAAACATTGTTTTTTCTTGTATTTTTTTTTATTTTTTTCAATTTTTTAAAAGTACAAGTATAATTTAACACACTTTTAATAAAAAAAATTTATTTAACAAGTTAAATAAGTTGTTTTCAAACTGGACACTTACTATGAATAAGAATAGAAAAATCAATTAAAAGTGGGACTCAATTGTGGGTTGAAAGTATTGTTATCAATACATTGATCAACTGTGCAATAGAAAATACACCATTCATTTGCTTGTCCTACACTTTGACAAAGCCAAAAGGTTGATTGGACCAACTTGAAGTGTGCCCATCAATATAGGATACTGTTTTCAAGTTATTTGAATTGTGACTGCTAATATTCAAAGAATGACATTTGATATTTGACATTTGAATCTCTATTATCTCTAATTCAACACTGCTTAGACTTCTCACCAAAGTAATCTCAATCCTTTTCTATTCATTTTTTTTTTCAAAGAAAATATTAAAATTTTCACATTGCAAGGCCAGAGGTGCTCCTAGACAAGTTTTTATTGTACGATTACAGGGACATGGCCATCTTTGATATTAGAAGTCAAGCTATGAAGTGATAAAGTTTTAGTATTTGGTGTGAAATGTCACACTGTCTTGGAAGGGTTTTCAAGCAATTTGGTCGGGTGGTTAGAGGACATGAAGAGACTCTGATTGAAACCATTAAATACGAGATTCCAATCTTATGATTAGACACTAAAAAAAGACCCTTTTCCCAAGTCAAGTAATGTCTATTCCACAATCATTAGTGAAAACTATGGTGGCTTTTGTATAGCATCCATGATTTTTTTTTTTTTTTTTTTAATTTAAAAATAATAGTATAGCATTCATGATTTTGATTCAGTACAGTAGTACACATATATTTAATTTGTTTTTCCAACCTAATAAGGTTGAGAAATAATTTTTCTTGTAAACGAATCTAGCAAAATTTTATATTTAAACGATGTTTATTTTTTTGAGAAAAATACTAAATAATATTTTAATCCTATTAACAAGACACGTATACCACATTTTTCCAGCTCTGGATTTATCAATTTTGTCTAAATTTTCTGGTATCATTGATTAATACAAGCACAGCAATAATCAATTAGTTCTCTTGTCAAAAAATATAATCAATTGGTTCTAAAATTTTGGGTGAAACAATAATCAAGCCTTAATTCTAAAACTTTAGGTCTATAGATATCAACAAACTAATCAAATTTGATTACATGGAATTTTTCCACCATTCTATACTATTGGTTATGTATGTTTATTTATTTTGAACTGAGACAGTGAAATTAACACTGAAAACTCAGTCTAGTTAACTTTCAGCGAGGTCCACATGCCAGTGGGTTGGAGACACTACACACAATTGTAGGGTGGTATCTATTGCAAATTTTGAAAGAGCATATATATATTGCACGTCTTGCTTAAATACAAGTTTAAGAGGGAAAGAAGAAACATACTACGCAACTTTTCATGGAAAAACTAAAAACTCCATCTGTTGCCATCTTCAATTTGGGAACACTGTGGTCAATGTTACAGTGTTAAGTATTTTGTATAGATATATTCATATATAAATGTTCATTTGTTTCTTCTATCGTATCCTAATGTGTTAACTTTGAATGTGTGATAATTATTTGTTTTTCCTATCTAACTAACTTCTTTACACTTGTTCGTTTCCTTTATCAAAAACTATGATCTTGATCACAACTGCACAGTAAGAAAATTGAACGTGCTGCAACCTGCAAAGAATAACATGCATCAGAATATTTTAAAAAAAGAGAGAGAAAGAGTATAGTAAGATCACATACCTAAGGTCACTGTCCCCTTCATGTTCAAAATTATTGTGTCCAACCTCCAAAGGGATTAGGGAAAAGAATTGGTAAAGCTGAGCTTGAAAATTCTGAAAGATGTGTGCATAACTTGTGGAACCTCAAAACCAGAAGCAGTCAGACTCTACTTGTAAAACTCTGCATCATTTCAAAATTTCCATTTCCGTTATTGATCCTTATTTTCAACAGCTGCAAAGGCTGCACGGCGTATAACCTCTGAAAGTTCTAGTACAAGTCTGGACCACAATCAAGGCCTTATTGCATTATTCATGTCAGACCTGAAAGCCCACAAATTAGAATCCATAAGACTTGCACATTAAATTTAATTTGTATATATGCAGTGTTACCTTAGAAAATCATAACCAACAGCAACATCTCTCTGTCATTACCTGCTCAGGTCCAGAAATTAGATTGGACTTCATTGCAGTTTCTCTGCTTTCATGAAACTATTCCTCAAGCATGGATGCTGATACATGTTTATAAGTTGGAGAGAGAGAGAGAGAGAGAGAGAGAGAGAGAGAATACACTCTCACCAATCATGAGAACCCTACAGCATCCAGGACTTCAACTGCTACTAAGAGCCTCCACTGCAAGGTGTACTAGCCGTAAAAGTTCCTCTACATCATGGAAGCTGAAATCAAGGGTCCTTTTAATGGAAGAGATAACCTCCTTGTTCCTTGTCTTTGCAAGTACTACATTAGCAGCTGCAAAGGAAATCTGGGATTTCCTTGAGGCCTCCATTGCAAAGTTTACATCTTGTGCCTGCAAGCAGTTCACACAAAGACCATCAAACTATTTTTAACATTTATAGTCAAATGCAATGTGTTGTTCCCAGAGGTTTGTGTAAAAAGAATTACTAGCATGCAAGGTACGATGCTAGGAACTTGCCAGATATATCATAAGGCCAAGACCAAAACTTTCCTTCTAACCTTTTCCTAAAATCTAAGTCCTCTAGGCATTGCAAGATTCTTTTTTTAAAGTTTTAATAATCCCAGACCCGCTGGTTAGGATAAACTCCCATGCAACTCCCAAGGACCAGGAGTTCGAAATCTGGTCCTTCCATTTATACAATGAGGGTGCTAACGTCATTTGATCTAAAGGTCCTTGGTTGGGCACCTAAGGATCCTTTTAAGCCTTACCATCCATAACTGGCAAATGCAATAGCTATTTTTGAAGATATTTATTTTTTTCCATCCAGCACAAGTTTTTTCCTTTAATAGAATTTCCATGATGATAAGGAAACAAGCAAAACTAATATGACTATACATACAAAGTCGAGCAGCCGCACAAGCTTGGGATGGTTTCTGGCAGCAATGACATGATTACCAGTAACCTGCAATGAACTACCATCCTTGGCTATATCCATCTTGTCCATCATTGTTTGATTATATAAGTTATCAACATCAGAGGCAGAGGATGATGGAGACTGAACTGAAAACAATATAAAAATTGACAATATTAATAAAATATCATAAGGAAAATTAGTTTGAATGATAGCAAGATATATAAGAATTTACTAACAACCCCCCCTCCTCCCTTTCTATAAGTAACTTTTGGTCCTAAGCAGAGGGGGAAGGGGAGATTCGAACTAGTGACATGAGGCATGGTCCCCAGCTGATTGTGCTACTCCTTAGAGTTTTTAGCCTTTACTACCCCTTTTTCTTTAAACCTTTACTTTTAATTTTTTTTATAAGCACGCATTTAGTACCAATTTCAAAAGAAGAAAAAGCACTTAATTTTGCTCAACAAATGGATTGACTTCAAGGGTAGCTCCAGCTTTTGCAGTAACAATTTCAGGCCAGGAGAAAGGAAAACCATTTTAGGCCAATAGGTTGTCCATAGACCAGGCAGAGCACCATTCATTAACATTTACAGTGCTGAATTGAGTCAAGCTTGGGCCTATGAAGCCAACCGAAAACCACACTTAGAAGAAACAAGGCCCTGGCCCAGCCAGGCCTGGCCTTTTGAGGACTTATATTGTGCATTCTGATACTTCTTTTAGATCATCACCTTATGCTCCATCACTAATCAAACTATATAGCCGAGTTAAGGGTGAGTTGGATAAGTACTAGTTCCATATAAATTAGAAAAGTTTTTTCATTGGCATTTCTACCTTCCTTCTTTTACAAATTTTTGTTAACCTAGAAAAAATCATAATTACCTTCCAACCACAGCATCCTTATTTTTACCTGGAGAAACCATTTGTAGTGTCTTTTGCAACTCATTTTGGTCACTGCTTGCAATGAAGTGATTAACATAGATCATTCGCATGAACGTCACTTCCAAGCATTTGTATGCCAAGGCAGCAGAAGCCATGTCTTTGCATCTCTCATATTCACAGGCACAATATCTGTAAATTTAAGCAGCTCAAAAACATCAACATGTAGCTTTGAATGTTCTGTATACACCCAATTGTGGCATACATCATAGCTTAGATAATTACAAATAATATAAAATCTTAAGGGTGATGCAACTCAATTAAGTTGAGAAGAAACATATCTACCTTAAACACATTAAACCAAACCCTGGGTAACTCTTCATAAAATATTTCATAAGTACTCTTGAGGAGTCACACGTTTGAGAATGTTAGAGCCTTAGGATATTTGTTTTCATTGTTTTTGGACATATCAGGATTTCATAATATTATCATTACTTTAATGCAGACTCATTCCCAGTTTTCCCAAGTATATTACGCTGCCTTCTGAAATAATACTAATGCTAGCACCTTAAAATAACTTCTATAATTTCTATAATCAAAATACTGCAAAAGCCTACAAGGAGAAATGCTGCTTATCCCACAATCTATTCTATGGCCCTGCTATTTTCATTTTTGTCTTCTTTGTCTCGATTTTCTAAACTTTCAGTCCTCCCTTTCAAATACTTTTTTCCCCTTCAGCAAGAGAGAAATGAAGAGTCTTTGCATGGATTGCATTCAACACTTACTCAAATAGCTTTGCAGTAGAACTATATGCTGCAGTTGATGTCATTTCCCCATATTTGGCACTCTTGCTATTACAAGGATCTAACAGTGATGCCCCATGGAGAAACTTCAGAGCTGCCTGGAAGCGTGCCTCTATACTTTCAAGTTCTGAACCAGAAATCTAAAAAGCAAATAAAGAACATACAAAAAGTTAGGGTAATGTTTTTTCCCCATATGTCCAAGTTGGGGTAATGTTAACATTGAAAGATATAACCATATGAACATTTAAATAAACAACAAAAAATCAAAGTTGCAAAATATGGACAGACCTTAAGCTGATCTGCCGAATGCTTAAGATCTTCTGCTTCTTTTAAAGTCTTATTTGCTGCACGAGTAGAGGCATCCTTTCTTCTATGACTTGGTGCAACTATATCCCTATTACATGTGGGGTGTCTTGAACTAACATGATGAAGTTTATTTTGGCAATCATCCTTCCCAAGTTGTTGTGAAGCCTTCACTGAATCACCTCCATTAAAATCATCAAACGGCAATCCATCAAAGTCATCACTGTTCTCTGTAGCTTCTTCTTGAAAGTTTCTTTCTGAAGGGAGCCATTTTAAATATTTCTCATCATTATGATTCTGCAACAGATTCTGCCTGCTGGCAGTAGATTCTCCACCCTTAGGAAAAACAGTAATAATTTTCGAATGTGGGTCCTCAAGTCTATCGCATAGAGTTTGGCTCTCTCTTTTACTACTGTCACTCAAACATTTGCCAGCAGATACTTTCTTTCCAGCATGATTTTTCTCAATTTTAGTAGACTTATTTCCCTGAATTTTAATTTTTCTAACCTTTATATCTTTCTTGTAAGGTGCAATATCATGAGATCCATTCTCCACCTCATAGTGAACATTATCCGATTCTTCCAGCCTGTTAAATGACTCAGAAATCCTAATATTGCTTTTATCCAAATCAGATATTGGAGTTGAGTGCCTTTCTTTGGCCTGTGAAGAGCAACCGTTTGTAGATTTCTCAGGCAGACATTTCTTTGGAGAGCAATGGCTGTTAACTCTTGCCATATCATGGAAATGGTGATTCTTGCTTGGTTCATTGGTATGTTTGTCATTTTCAATACAAACATTCAACAGGTGGGAGTTTCTTATGTTCGAAGTGTGGACAGTCAATGATTTAGCTTTCCCATGTATTTTGTGCTCAGTAAACCTGCCTTGATAATCAAATGAGGGGGACACAGAAGACCCATCTTGAATCACAGTGAAGGCTTTTTCCTTCCTTATGGACTCATAATGCTGGCTTCTGCCATCTTCTTCACCCACTAAGTATGTTCCTGGGCTATTAATGAGAGCCAAACCTACATCTGCACCGCCATCCTTCCCTGAAAGGCTCCTTGTATGATTTTCCGGGTTGGAGATTCTCAAAGGAGAAGAACAAACTGATTCTGCAGGCGAACCTTTAAACTCATTGAAATTCACTTTAATTTTACCTGTGCCTGAAATCATGGATGAACTAGAGGTGGCTGCAATACAAGGATGTCTAGCTCCAAAGTCCCTCCTAAAAGAATTGTTACCATCAACAGTCCACTGAGATAAATTGTATCCATCAGACTGCCCAAAATGCTGGTCCTTCTTTGAACTTTTTCTGCCTTCATATGAACCAGTTCTGTCTAAAGGATTATTTTTGCTACTTGACAAAAGGATCCTGGTCACTGTACCTTGTTTTTCTGGTTCACTACTGGCCTTCCTAGTATTGGTTTCATTTCCTTGAAGCTTCAATGCTCTGGCTTTCTTTTCTTTTCCGCATTGTCTCCCACTCGTCTCCTCCATAGAAATCTGTTCATCCTTAAATTCCTGTCTATTACTAGGAAGGTCATTCATATGAATACCCTGCCGCTCATTCAACTTTCTCTTCTTTCTAGCAAAAGAACTCTTATCATTATCTTCCACAAAAGTCCTGTGACCCTGTTTCTTAGATTGTTTAACAGAAGGAAATGAACCATCCTGAGGAACACCCTTTATATCGCTGGAACATCTTTCATTATATTTCTGAATATCAGTTTCAACTTCCTTCTTTGACAATCCACCAGGATTCTGATCTTGATTGGTATAATGTGTGCTTTCTGTCTTTGCTTTCTTAGAAGGTCTACAAACATCTTGACCATACTCCCTCCTGATATTTGTTTTCAGTGGCTTGGCATTACCTGTAAAAAAGAAACAGACATCAGCAAAATAGTGGACTTCAAGAAACATTTAGGACACCACAGCTCCAGAAAGAATCTCTGAGCAGTCATGACCATAAACACTGCCAATACAAACATGGCTGCGTTTTAGTAAGGAGTGAGAAGAGATGGGTGAGGAGACTGAGAGAGGGAAGAGAGGAATGTTTGGGGGTATTTCTGTCTTTTTATTACCACTTGTTGACTAAAAGGGCATTTGCATCTTTTGCCACTTAATGGTCATGTGCATGTCATGTGACTGTTAAATTTAAAATTGATTTGGATGAGAAGGTGCTGATCGGCACAATGGAAAGGATCTACCTGTTAACTTTAACTGCAATCTTTTTAGAGTTTATTGTGCGCATTGTAAGTATCCCATAGTTTAGGGTGGTTATCTGCATTTAACCTTTTTTTTTTTTTTTTTTAATCAGTCATATTAAAGGCATCAACATTGGGAATCATTCATCAAATAAAATTCACTAAAAACATTAAAGTCATCAAAACATGCTTATCTACAAGATTCTGAGAATTCACTATCCTAAAATAAAATTTTATAAGTTCCATCAAGTCAATTCACTATATGTATTGATGCTTACATATGGAGTTCAGGAAAGGCAACCGTAAATACTAGATCTTACACGTTATTTACAGTATGCCAGCAGTTAGTAGTTCTTACTAGGTCTTTCCTCTGATTTCGATTCCAGGGAACATTGGCTGAGATTCTGTAAACCTTTGCTTTTAACAGGGACCTGTTGGTTCTTTTTGAAGTTAAACACATCCTTGGAACCAATATGAGGAGCTTCATTTGATACTGTTTTTGCTCCAAGTTTGTTCTTTCCACCACTAGTCACTGCATTGAAAACAAGATCTTGGCAGTTTTGGTTAAGATGCAGGGCCTCAAGCAAAGTTCCACCAGGTGCAGTTCCAACAGGATAAGTCTGCTGATTATTTTGTATCTGAGAAATGGGAACTTGGTATAATGCATTCAGAGCATTTGTTGTCTCCTCCTCACTGAAACTACACCGATTCATTCCAGGCCTGAAACAGTTTTATCACTCAATCATCGGGAAGAGGGCAAGAGAGAGGATTACAAAAAAATCTCTATCCAAACTTCTAGATTTGTACTCTACTACTAGACTACTACTATCTGCTTGCTACAAAAAAGGTAAAGTTAGTAAACATAAAAAAATCTCTATCGAAACATCTAGATGGGTACTCTACTACTAGACTACTACTATCTGCTTGCTACAAAAAAGGTAACGTTAGTAAACATATTTCCAAGACCCAATATTGACTTAATTGTAGACTTCAACACTTATGACGTGAGTCGTGAACCGACCTTGCAAGCTAAATAATTAATTTCCTAGTGAATAAAAACAACAGGGAAAGAAAAAAGAAGCATTTCAGATATTGCAGCCAAAGCTTGGTCATTTTCCATGTTATAAAATCTCTCTTGACCAAGAACTCATGCACTTTTCATGAGATCACAAATCACCACAGCATAATTCTCAGTTTGTTCATAATCACAATTTATCCATAATCATCATTCAAAATTCATACAGTTTATCTTTTACATAAAACTTCATAAAACCAAGAAGAGAACTTACAGCCAAGTAAGCATGCTGCACAGCCACTTCTTTGGCAGGTGGTCAGGATTTGTACCATATGGTAGAAGCCGCCATTTCTCACACTTGTCACAACACACCCAATTTTCCTCTATGACTACCGGAGCAACCTCAGAAGGATGAGGATCAGATATCTTAGTTGCATCTTTCATGTGTCCTTTCAGATGCGCTTCAGAAGATGATGGGAAATCATTCTGTTTATTACCTGATCTCTCCTTTAGTTTATGACAGAATGCATAGGATTCTTTCTCAGAAACATCAAGCTTATGGTCCTTCGCAAGATCTTTACCTAAGGTCTCCTTAGATTTGTTGCTGATTGCATGGTATCCTTTCCTGGATAGTTCTTTGACTGATTTTTTCCCAGACACTTCAAGCTTAGAGTCCTTTGCCTGATCGGTACCTGAACCGTCCCTTGATTTGCTGCTGGATGCAAGGAATTTTTTCTCAAAAACCTCAAGTTTAGAGTCCCTTCCCTGATCTTTGAGAGGATTCCTTGATGTATCACTTACACATTCTTTCTTAACTAGTTTTTTGTTAGACATTCTATCACTATGGCTATCTTTAGCCTTCTCCAAATCCTTGTGTAATTTTTCATCTCCTTTACTTTTGGATGGAAAGCCACTTTTGTAAGCGACATTATCTTTTGACGCGGAAGAACAACTAACCTTCAAGTTCACTTTTGACTTCCTGGTAGCTGAGCTATCATGATTTTGGATTTCCTTAGACTTCTTTTGTCCCCCAGCTGATTCCTTCCCGTGAGATATGTTCACTCCATCCTGTTGGTGGGTGGCTTTGCTCTCACAATTCTGTTTTATGGGAGCTGCTGTTCCCCAATCGCAAACTTTGCTTCCCTTTGGCATGTCACAATTCTGTTCAAACAAATTACAACTTCTATCATCTTTGGTTCTGCCATCTTTTCTCATATCATAGACTACATTTTCATCTTTCTGGATCATTTCTGCCAAACCATTCTTTGCATTCTGCTCACCACCACTCCTGCAAGCTATTGACCCCAAAGTTTCCTCTTTTACTAAGTATGAGGATAATTTTTTTTCCTTTGCCTTACCCATATTGAGTTCAGATGCAGCCATAGCAACACCATTTCCCATGCCACCACCATTACCATGTTTACTAGATTTAGGTGGAAGCTTCAAGAAATCAGATGCAATCTCCTTGCTCACTGAGATCTTAATTTTTCCTTCATTCTTCAAACCAGTATAAACAGGATTAACAGGATCCTCAAAATTCCCATTCTTTGATTCTACAAACCTCTCATTTTTATCCCCAAACTCCTTTTTCTTCTCTCTGACCACCTTTTTACAATGCATTTTTGAAGCAACCTCATTTTCAAAGACAGCATCCATCTCTTTAAAAGGTGGAGATCTACTTCCATCTAAGAGATTTTTTTCTTCCAATGGGTGAACCAAATTATCATGAAGAGGCGACAATAGCACACCATTTGGAATAGGAAAAGAAGTCATGATCTGCTTCATCACATTGGCATGGCAAAAAACATAATTGAATTACATGAACATCTGCCCGAAGAAACACATGAAGAGATAACAAAATGGTGAAAAAAGGTTCACCTTAATAATGTAGGAGGGAGATTCACTCTGTTTACTATGAGAATCTGGAGAGTTCCCTTCCCACTCTGTATGGCTGCCATCTGATGATGAGGATGGAGACATGTCAAGACCAAGATTGCTGTAGATTGCAGCACTCTTTTCAGTCAAAATGTTGTCTGACCCCACTTTGATCCGGAACTTCAGTGTTTTTTTATCAGACTGATTGATTGACAGTTTGAGAGGTTTGTGATTTGAAATATAATTCCTTGAATTACAAACTTTGGGCAAACTATCCACAGAAGAATTCCTTAGTTCAGGTAGTGCATGATCAGTTGAAGCAAGTTCAGGTCTCATGATAACTGTTGAATTCTGTGGGGCACCCTGCATGATCATATTAAGCAAAGAACTCAAGTGTCTAGAATAGTAAGAAAAATATAAAGGAAGAAACCAACCATTTACCTCTAAGGGCAAATCATGAGAATGGTTGTTTTGAGCTTTTTGTGAAGTCTTTGAGGAAGTAGAAGGAGACCACTGATACGTAGGTAAAAATGAACCGTATCCACCAAATCTTGCCCCTGTCAATCAGTTGTCTCCCATTATCATCATTTTGAACAGTGTTGATACTAAATTTAATCATAACATTGTATCTTAACAGATGAACATCTCCTTAATTCATCACTTACCCAAGTTTTCTGCAGAAAGTCCACCCTCAAACTCTTTCTGATGATGTCCCAAAACATCTTGAATCCTCTTATCCTACAAAAAAATCAGAACCAAACCTTAATATTACTTGAAATACATTGCATAAAAAATGTCACATCAAGAAAGAGGCCAATTACAAGAACCACCATAGCATAAAATGTGGTGAAGCCTTAAAGTTATAGAAAAGCAAGTCCAGTACATAAACCAATGAGATTGTACATTAGACGCTATAATTGGAACTGAAATTATTTATGCTTCAAATTAATCACTTTTGAATGAAAGTTTTGACATAAGGTGCATCATAAATGGTCAGGAGCTAGTATTATGTTGTTACACTTAAAAGTTAAAATGTAAAGAACTACGATGTGGTTTCTATTATTTAAGAACTTTTTTACATCATATATTGGCACTTCAATATGGAATATGTTCAGAAAGTACAAAAGAACCATCAGGTTGACAATCAAAATCAGAGAAAGGAGCAACTGGAGCATATTTGATGAGTGAATAAGTTCAGATGGAAATTTAATTGCAGTTGACTACCAGATATAGAGGAAATGGTTAAACCAACAAATGATGTTCCCTATGCATGTGGAAGCTCTTCCTGTTTTCATTGTGTCTCTTTATGATTTAATTCACACCCAAAACACCTACATTCCTCATGCAGCTAATACAACCACAGCCTAACTTGAGACATAGTGATCTATATTCTATGCCACAAGTTTTAGGTTTGGTAACCTAGGCTCTCACCACCAAACCCATATCAAATATCTCTGTTGGGGATCTAGGCTTGTGGCACCCCTACCATTTAAAGACTGTTCAAAGTAAATATCTCTTTCCTTCTTCTGGAATCTAGTCAGTGTGTGACAATTAGGAAATTATGGCTATTCCATCCTCAAGATGATAATTTGTAACAGCAAACATATCTTTTGATATTTTATATTTGGAGGTATAAATCCAAACGGTTTGGACATAGCCTTAGTTAACTTTTTGATAGATATTAACAGAAGCAACCTCATTCAAGCTTGAGATGATGATCAGCCTTTGACTATCAAAGCAAGTAAGAAGTCCCAGCAGAAACAATATCCAATATAGATGGGATGTAGTATCCCATTATCTTAAAGTCCAGCAAAATCACATCAATTGAACTATTAATCAAGCCAAAAATTTTTGTAAATCACTTGAGGCATCTAATGAAGACCGACATTGGTATGAACTCTAAAACCAACATTGTCTCTAGACTCAAACAAAAATAAAAGAAAACGTGTTCTATTCCCATGAGTTAGTTGTATTCTATTACACAACTAATTTATAAATGCTTTTGCCAGCAGAGAAGATGGAGGAAAAGAGAAAATAAATAAATAAAACCTAGAAATATTTTTGATTTATAAACTACACATCAACAGTAATAATCCTTGAAACAATTCCTTGATTTAGCCTAGTCTCATAATCATCTATTATCCATGAAAGAAAAATCCTGCCAACCCAACAATTTGTTGACAAGAGTCTGCTGAATAATGAAAAACCAGTACATGAACAATGAAAACCAAACATTTTCCTTAGTTATCTCAGCAAACAAATAAAAGGAAATAAAAATTCCAATGCATGTGGCATTTAGTGATCCATCAGAATTCTCAAAACCACCCAACCATCAATCACTAGTTCACACTCCAGCTCTATTTTATATTTTTATTTTCATTCTTTGTTTAGGACTTTAGCTCAAGCTTAAAAGTGCAGCCCATGATAACAGCATCCTAAGTTCCTAACACAAATTCTCAAAAAGCAACCAAATTTGCATTGATCACACCATAAAAGGATCAACATAAAACATCAATAAAAGAACCCTTACAATGTAAGAGAAAGCAACATCAATATCGATGTTTTGATCATTGTCTATGTAAGAAGAACAACAAGCCGCTCCCTCTTCAAGCTCAGTCTTCCCCATCTTCACTAATACCAATAGAAAACCCTTAACACTAACCTAAATTGAACAACAATAACCCAATATTTCACTTGCCCTCAACTGAATTATGATCAAGGCCACAAAATATCAAAAACCCACTTCAGAAAATCCAATACCCAGTAAAACCCAATAATCAAAACCCCTTAAAATCACCAAATTCAGTTCTTGATCATCCAAAAAAAAAAAAAAAAAACCTCCAAAAAATATCACTTGCCCTGAAATAATAGTTGATCAAGACCAAAAATATCAAAAACCCACATCCCAAAATCCCTGAAAATCACCAAATTCAGTTCTTGATCATCCAAAATTTCCTCCAAACTATCAGAGGCACTGAATTGATATTTGATCAAAACCACAAAATATCAGAAAACCCCACTCCGGAAATCCAAAACCCAGAAAAACCCATGAAGCAAATCCCTCAGAATCACCATTCTTGGACCTTATTCAACTTGCCCAATCAAAACCCACCTTTCAGATACTTTTCCAAATATACACAAAAATCCCAAAACACGTTTCGTAAAAGCACTTTAATACGCAATCTCTGTACACGGCCAAGCATTTAATACATCAGTGAAAAAAAAGGTTCTCTATAATGCGGTGCTTAAAAGTTGGAACTGACTAGGAGGGATTTTTTTTTTTTTTTTTTTTTTTTTTTTGAGGTTGTGTTTTTGCTTTTGGAAAACAGAGAAAGTGTTTTCTATGTTTTCTTGCTGTTTGTTCATTCAAGATTTTTCCTTCGATTATTAAGTGAAGAAATTGGCTTACCAACCTCATTGACAAAGTCTCAAAATTGGGTTACAGCTTACAAGTATTTTATTTTTTATTTTTGTTTTTGCTAATTAAGTTAAAATTACTTAAATATTCCTTTATTACTTGAAAAGGAAAATTTTAAATCCCAAAAGAAAATATAAAAAGATTTTATATAAAAAATTATAATAAATATTGGAATGGTATATATAATAATAATAAAAATAATAAATACAAAATGAAAATGTGGGCAAAGTTTTTTTTTTTTACTTTCATATAATCATATAAAACTCGCATGGTAATGTAATAGATACAATGAATGGTGTAATTGTGTATTTATTAGCATCTTTATGATATGTTACATTTTTTTCCTTATAATAAATGGAAATCTTTTTTAGGAATGAAGGAATTCTTATTATTATTATTTTTATATGAACTATTGAAATTATTTTACTAGTATTTGGTATGAAGAATTAGTCATAATGTAATTTTGGAAAATGTGTTGAAATATATAATTTAGCTTTTAGAACTGTTTTGTAGTAAAAAATATCAATGAATTGACGATTTTCTTTTTAAAGGTTGTGTTTTTACTTACGGAAAACGGAGAAAGTATTTTCTATGTTTTCTTGCTTTTTGTTCATTCAAAATTTTTTTTTATTGATTAAGTGAAGAAACTGGCTTACCTAAGGAAAATTTTAAAATTTTCAAGAAAATATAAAATATTTTTTTGAGAAAAACATAATAAAATATAAGAATGATAAATAATAATAAAAAATAAAAAATAGTAGGTAAATTGAAATTTTCCCTTTTTATATATATATATATATATATATATTACAGCTATGAGATAAAACTCTCATGAATGGTGTAATTGTGTATTTATTAACTTTAATATTTTATTTTTCCTTATAGCAAATGGAAATGGGAACTCTTTTATAGGAAAGAATTACGCGATGCAAAGTTAGAAGGCTATTGACATTATTTTTCTAGTACTTTATAGGGAAAATTTCATAATATGATTTTGGAAAATTGCAATATTTTAAAAAATATAGACCAAAACATAAAAAGACCAATTGCACGTATGATATAAACATAGGAGGTCCTTGGGTACCAAGAAAATTTTTATACTAAAATGATTCTAGAGTTTTCAAGAATAATTGAAACCTTTTGTTCCCATGATGTCTTCTTTGTAATTCTTGAGTTGCAAAGAAAATTCTAAAAAGTGAAAGTCTAATAATTATGAGGATTATTGTTTCTTTTTTAATTAATAATTTTGAGGATCATAATTTTCTTTAATATATAGATAAAATTTTAAATTATGATGTATATTCTATGAATATTGTATTCTATCATTAGACCAAGACACCAATTAGATTTTTTTTTTGAAAGAATTTCAACTTATGACATCCGCTCATGATGAGATAGCTCTTTATTATCAAACTAAGACACCAATCAGTTTTTAATGTAGACTGTAATTGAATTACAGATCTTTTATTCAACTATCGAAGATTTTTTATTAGCTAAATTAACTAAAACCCATAACAATTAAATTTTAGTATATGCAACGTTTGACCCCAAATCTCTTATTTAAAGATACAAAATTTTTCTTTTTTTTTTAGGGAATGAATCACAAATCTTTTATTTAACAATCAAAGATTTTTTCTGACTAAGTTAACTAGAACCCACACCAATTAAATTTTAGTATATGCAACGTTTGACCCCAAATCTCTTATTTAAAGATACAAAATTTTGCATTTTTTTATTGAAAATTTTTATCAATTAAACAATTTGAAACTCATGCTTTTTTTTTTTTTTTTTTTTTTTTGAGGTAAAAGATAGAAATATTATTGATTAGAGAAAACCAGATACAAGAAAACATATAAGCCCTGTTCAGGCACATCCGAAACTCATGCTTTGTTGATTGTGAGGGCAAAGTGTTAGTCCATTTGCCAATGGATAACGGAATTGAAATGTGTCTAGCTGAATGTGGCTTGTTTTTTGTTTTTTGTTTTAATGAATAAAAAGAGAGTATCATAGTAGGTGCAATACATTTATTGAAGTGGAACTACATAAATTATTTGACTCCTACTAAGCATCATGTGAAATGATACGAGAACTCATACCATGAAACCAAAATTAGTAGGGGCAATGAAGAAGGGTTGCTTAGCAGTGGAGGAAAGTGCCTATTCTTGAGTTTCGTAATGTTTCTTTTTCCTATATTTAATTAGACATTGCAAGAGAGTTGCTCGTGCTTTGCTTTGGCAAGGACATCACAATATAAGGAGGGCTCCACCTAGGTTTTGCTTGAGGGTTGCCCTCACAATCTGATTTACATTCTCAATAAATTGATTATCATTTGCTATAAAAGAGAAAAAAGAAAATTATTTTGTAATAACGACACAATCTTAAAGAAGTTGCAACTCCTAAACCCTAAAATGATTTACAAGTGCACAAGATTAGAAGCACCATTTAGTTGATAAATCACTCTTAAAAGGAGTTACCACTCTACCTTTATAACATGGAGTTTTTTTTATTGTTATTAAAGTAATGTTATTTTAAAAGAATATATTTTTTAAATAATTTATTTGGGTTTATTTCATAAACTAATACCGTTCATATGATATGTGGTGTTCATAATTTGAATTAATATTTAAATCCAAATATTTGAATTTTATTTAGTACACAAAATTCATTTATTTATATATTAATAGCAACAAGATATATATATATATACTAGCCTCATCACACGCGCTTTGCGTGTGTTTAGTGTCATAATTTTTAATTTATTCCAATTTAAGGTTTATACATTTTCTCAATAATATTACGCATTTAGAATTTATAAGTGAATAAAGTAATTTGAAAATCAACAGGAAAGTGACCCTATTTTGAAGGCAATGTTTTAGTGGAAGTTAGAGTTATATTTTTACCGGATTGACCTTTAATTTTGTCTTTACTTAAACATAGGGGTGTAGGGGTATTTTTGAACAAAAAAAAAGGATCTCAAACAGGGAAAACCCCTTAAATAGTAGTAGTAGTAGTAGTATATATATAAATATATATATATAAATTATAACTTTACATTTTTTTAAGGTGAAACTACACTATTGGTCCCTAAAGTTTGCCTTATGTGCGCAATTAGTCTCTTAAGTTTCAAATGAGTGGTATTGGTCTCTCAAGTTTAAAAAATGAGTGATGTTAGTCATTTTGTTAACTGATTAGTATTATTGCATATGTGGTTAGCATAATAATGACGTGACAAGTTTTTAACTAATATGACATTTTTTATTATTAAAATATTACAAAATTTACATTGACAGGAACTACGCATTTTAGGATAAATTGCAAATTACACCCCTAAAGTTTGGGGGTGTTTGGATTTTACACCCTTACGTTTCGAAATTTGGATTTTACCCCTTGATGTTTAGAGGTGTCTGGATTTTACATCCTGACGTTTCAAAATTTGGATTTTAGCTTCAATATTTTAGGGGTGTTTGAATTTTACGACCTAAAATTTCATAATTTTGGGGTGTAAAATCCAGACACTCACAAACTTTAGGGGGTGAAATTCAAATTCTAAAATGTTAGGATGTAAAATCCAAACACCCCAAACTTTAGGGGGTAAACTCCAACTTCTGAAACTTCAGAATGTAAAATTTAATCACTCACAAACTTTAGGGGTACAATTTGCAATTTACTCCGCATTTTATTATAAGAGCTTTAGAAACTTATGTGGCGTAATGCCACATCATCTACTAAAATACTAAATTCACACATCAGATTTTAATGGAAGCAATCGTCCCTACTGTAGTAAAATAAGAGCACCTGGCTCTGCCTATTTACGAGGACTCGATTCTATGTCCAAACATCACATGCCAGCAGATGTAGTCCAAGGAAGAGGCACGATAGCGAAGATCAATTCATCTCAATCTACAAAAAAACATTGCCTTGGACATGCAACCCAAAAAGATAGAAAAGACTACTCACTTGAAGAAAACTATTTTAGAGCCTGGTACAAGCCAAGCCCCCTTGATTCGGCAACAAGAGTCGGTTATGGAATAGTCTTAGATATATTATAATTCTAAACACACAAAAATCACCAAAACTGAATAATAAAAAATTCTCATGAGACTATTCATCTCCTTTATCGCTGGCGTCAAAGCTTGAATCTATGCTTCTCCGACGTCTAAGCCTCCACTCCTCTTGAGTCATCAAAGCCCAACAAAACTCTCCCTCCTACTTCTTTTTAGGCTAGGTGCAGGGGCATTTAATCATAAACAATAGAGAAATAGCCATAACCATGGAATTCCTTATGGGTTAACACCGAATTGAATGCTACCGGTGTGTTTGGGAATAGTTTATTGCAGCTTATTGAGTTATAAGCCTACAATTTACCTAAAAACTTTCAGCTTTAAATTAGTTCATTTCAAATCTTATTCTAATCTAAATGTCCTATTTTGTTTTGATTTCATTAAGGGGTTTCAAATATAAATCTCCCGTGTTTCTCAAAAAAAAAAAAAAATAAATAAATCTCCCGTGGCTACACAATTGTAGGGTAATTATTGGGTACTCTCGGAGTACCATAAATGCGTACTCTTTCCTTTCACATAACTATGAGTCTCAGTAATTAAATTTATGGTGAGACTCACAATTCATGTGAGAGTGAGAAGTATGCATTTATGATACTCCCAGAGTATTTAATAATTTTCCCACAATTGTATTTGTTGTGGATAAAGATAATCTAAACTAAACCCACCCCACCCCACCCACCCCACTCCCACTTTCTCCCTTTACACTACAACAAAAATAGTGAAACTTGAATTTTTCTTTTTTCACAACCAACCACGGTTGGCTTCAACATTAGCAGTTTTAGGTAGATGGATCACTTGGGCTTGATTTTTCACAGTGGATCTCACTTAGATTGTTTTCCTTGATATTCGAATATCGAGAGGCGACCACTGTAGATTGAGCAGAGACCGAAGACGAGAGAGGGATTAAGGATGGAAACAACAAGTGATTTTATTTTATTTTCTATTAGATAATAATTAATGAGGTGGAAACTATGTTAAATTCATATCGTTGAATTATACTAAAAAAGAGTCACATCAGTTAACAAGATGCCACGTCATTATTCCGTTAGCCACGTAGGCAATAAAACTAATGACAATTAATAAAAGGACGAACATCACTCATTTTTTAAACTTGAGGGACCAATAACACTCACTTAAAACTTAAGGGACTAATTGTTCAGGAACTAATAGTGTAGTTTTATCTGTTTTTTTTTTAAGAAAATATTGAATGTTTAGGCATTATCTTAGAATTAGTATTTTATTTTATTTTGATAGTATGATAGTTGGGTCTGATTGGGGCCTTAGACTGGGGGGATTTGAACATTGGATGTCTTAATTGGAAACACTAGCTAGGAGATGCTAACCGATTGAGTTACAAGGCTTTTGGCAAGGATATTAATTAGTTGAGTAGAATTGCTCATGTATTATTCCATTTTGGTAAAAAAGAAAAAGAAGAAGAAGCTTATTTAAGGCAAAAATTGCCAAACAGTATAATATTGGGAAAATTTTAGGCAGATGACATGTGTTCAAAGTTTATTAGTTAGTTGGACTCTTTTTTGGAAATTGAGTATAGCAAAATCGACTTTCAGCCCAAAATCGCCAAAATCGAGTTTAATATACTCGACTTCCTACCGAAAATTAGCTCTGAGGTGGATAAAAAAGGAAGTCGAGTATAGTAAACTCGATTTTGGCTGGAAGTCGATTTTGCTGTACTAGATTTCCTAAAAAGAGTCCAACTAACTAATAAACTTTGAACGCATGCCATCCGCCTAAAATTTTTCCAATATTATACTGTTTGGCAAATTTTGCCCTTATTTAACTATTTATATACTTAGTTTATTTATTTCAAACAACATACACTTTGTTATTGTGATAAAATTGAATTCATTATAAAAATCTATTGAAAACTTGAAAATGTAAAACTAATTTTTGGACTATGATATTATCAATAAGATTTTCATTGAATTTTGTATTTCAATTCATTCTCCAAAAAAAAAAAAAAAAAAAAAAAAATTCAATTAACGATAATAAAATTTTAAATTAAAATAATTGGACTAAGATTCACTCCCATTAAAATTCCAGTTTTTAATTAGATGTGAGACACATGGAATTTATTTGAATTTGTGTAATCTATAAAAATTGTAGAATTTAAATAAAAAGAGATCTTATCCTAGTCTAAATTAGAATAGATCGGCTTAATTGGAGGAATCCATTAGGGGGCCCAAAAATTAAGGGTAGAGATTCGCACTCAATATCTCATAGATTTCAGAGGCCTTTAAAACTACTAGGCAACTACCAAGGCTTTTTGAGGTTGGGTTTTGATGTAATGGCAAGTGTCCTCCATCAAAAACAAAAAGTAGCAGTTTTGAGTTTGAGAATTAGCCTCTCTAAAAAAGATTCGGAGTAAGGCTGTATATCCTGACCTCTCATAATTTTTACAAAAGTGGGAGGTTTTTTTTTTTTTTTTGGTATCAAGTACCACTTTTTTTAGATATAAGCATGTTAATTCCAATATGAAATCAACAAAGTGGATAAATATAAATTAGGCTATTTGTCAGCAAGTAGATTACTAAAGCTGCTTGAATTATTTTATTTTTTAAAACTCTATGAATTTTAAAGAGTTACTGGGTCAATTACTATTGGTGTTCAAATGAAGTCATTGCAATATAATTATAGTATACAATAATGTAATCATTGGTGTAAATTATATTGATTTATATAGATTTATGACACATTCATAATTTACTTTTGAGTCGTTAAGACTTAAAAGCCTTACAACATTGACCGGTCATCTTTATGAAGAAATTTTAGTGACATTAATAAGCAAAAATGACTGGTAATGCAATGGAGTTAAAAAAAAAAATAAATAAAGAGACTGGTAATGCAATGGAGACTACCCGTACATGGCTGATTTGAGATATCTGTCATAAGAGATACTTTCCTGTTGACCAGAAAATACTACATGCAATGATAGAAAGTTTGTTCAACCCAAGCCATCCAAAAATAAAAATAAGCAGTCTTATTACAGTCCACTCTAGCTGCCCAATGGAAATCAAACCATGGTTTTATCATAAACCTGATTGCCATTTTATTCAGTGACTCCAGTCTCGGTGACAAGTTTGTGCATTCAAATGCTATATAGAGCGTAGAATATCCTGAATGTTAATCAACCAGGATAGAGTTAAGATAAACTAAGGAGGTGAGACAGACTCAAAATTCACCTGATTTGTTTTTCTGCATCAATAATTGTCAGCCTATCTTCTGCTGTATCAGAAATGCAACTCAAGGCAATCTGCGCAAAAGCAAGAAAATGTTCCTAATTAATTCCTTCTTTTAGTAACATAGGATCTATGATTTCAATCAACCAATTTTGTTCATCATATGGGTTCACCAACATTGGTAGAAAGGAGGGACTATACCTGTACTGTGGAGTACTCAACATCCATCCAGCCAAAAGCCCAAGTAGGAGCACACCATAAATATACACATCAACCTTCTCAGTTATATAGCCTGTAGCAATATATTCAGGTGCACCACACCCTATTCTCTCACGTGCGGCATCAAATACATGCAGTTCACCTTTAGGAATAGATAAGAGTGAGAAATCAATCAGTTTGACAACATTGTTCTCTTCTAATATAATGATGGCTGACCTAATATCTCTATGAATAATAGACTTGGAAAATGAAGTATGAAGATATGCAACAGCATTGACTATGCCCTGCGTTTCCATGTTAAGTGCTCAAAGTGGATTGTCCCAGTTGGGTTAATATAATTGGAGAGAATTTTATCCCAGACAAATTCATACTCTGGAGTCGGATATTTGGTCTCTAGCAGCGTCTTAGGAGTTTTAGAACATTTTGGTGGACACTCATTTGCAATCCCACCACAATGTCTTTAATAATGCCAAGCGTAACTTCTTCCATAACAGAAAATCCCTTTTCTTTTGTGTAGTACTTTTTAACTGAAAGTAAGTGGTCTTCTAGAGAACCCTTGAATAACTTAAAATCACTATCCAAAATACATTGACGCTGGTCATAGTTGTTTGTTGCTCTTTTGAGCTCCTCAGCAGAGAAGACACGGATAGAATTGCTTTTCCCATTGAAAAGGCAATTAGCTCCTCTAATAATAGTCTTCCATTCTTCATAAAAGATGTCTCCTATTTTGCTTTCCTCTTCATTTTCAAACACAAATTCATCTTGTCCACCAAACCTTTAGATTACAGATAGAAATATTAATATACACATAATATGTTATGACATGAAGAGGCTATAATATTGCTGTAAACCAAGATGCTTGGAGGCCATTAATCAATCTTTTTTCTTAGAGATCAAGGGTCATGCACAATTTAGAGTTTGAAACTGGTTGTACTCTACCACTACGTAAAAAATGAATCACTAGAATTTGAAACATATTACACTATAAGAAATCAAACATGTTCTATGACCATTCTCATAACTCATGATTTACATCTTTGAGCAATTTGGACATGTACGAGAGTTTAGACCAATTAGGTCATTCTGGTTCATTAGTTCAATCAACAAATGTTTTGTACCTTAAGAAATTTTCCTTGGACACCTTGTCCATTGAATTCTTAAGTCTTTTGAAGCATTATATATGTCAAAGCTTGGTTTCATGCTATAATCATATACACTACTTTTTTTGAATTATTTCAAATTCCAATCAGCCTAGAGTCATTTAAAAAGAAAAAAGAAAACAGAGAGAAGGGGGGGGGGGGGGTTTAAGTACATCAGCCTAGAGTCATATTAAGTTTTTTGAAATATAATAATTATTTTACTTAAATATTAAACAAAAGTGATAATTTGAGACATGAATCTGTGAGTTTTGACATTTGAAGCTGAAATGTGAACCTAGATCCACCTCAAACAATACCTTTTAGCAGCAAATCCGTAGGACTAGGAACACAAATATTAAATTAGCATGATCCAAGAACATAGATCTCAAAATATCATGATCTATTAACACAAATCTTGAAACTCAATCACGCTTCATAGGCATGGAGGCAAATATAATAACTGAAAACTAACTGAGGGTTTCAAAGAGAATGTACCTTATTCTACCCAGAGAAAGAGAGATGCAGCTATAACATAAGAAGCTCCAGAATTTGGTAGCTTGTGGATCTGGAGCCTTCCTCTTATTCACTTGACAATATCATTATATCATGAGCTCTATTATATGGTACCTATTAAAAAATATTTTCAAAGAGTCAAGGAAAGGCTTACTAGTAAACTGATAATGACCAAACAGGAAACTAGTGGGAAATTTCATCACAATGACTTGGCTGCTTCCTTGGAGTTGGAGTTCCTCTTCAACAAACCTGTGTGCCGGACCAGGTTATAAAACAAACCCAAACAAAAAGTAAAAGAATATAATGTGTAAAGAGATCAAAGTTGTTGACCAACTTTCTAATCAATCTTTTAGTTGGAAGTGAGGTTTTCAATGTTGGTCCTGTTTCTCTCAATTGCATGGCTCCAACAAATAGAAATCCAATATCCTAATATTTACTTCACATGCTTTTTTTTAATTGCATGGAAGTGCTGGCAACTAATTATTACTAGTATTACTCATTCGTGGTTAAACTTGGATAATTTAGGGTACATTTGTCCACAAAATGTAAAATCTATTAATTTAAATAGAACCCTAATAGTTTCTTTTTAGTCCTAAGAGTACAAATTACAGAACTATAAATGTAGCAAATGAAACTTTGTGGATTAAATTTTGACACTGCCCAACCACAAGTGCTAAATTGTAATTTATTATTATTATTATTTGTTAATTCAGCTTATATTCATTGAAACAAAACAGAGTACACAGGAAAAAACCCCAAAACCAGAGAAGGGAAGGTACCAGCATAGGGAACCCCCCTACTACAGCACCCAACTTACAAATCTAACTACAAAACCAAAGCAATTAGCAAAGCAAAAGTGCACTAACAACACAACCTTCTAACTACCTTTAAAGCTAAAGATAACGAGGAGACTAAACAGCAAATCTGTAAAGCATCCAAACCAGCACTTCAGTGCAGCAGCACATGGACAGCACAATAGCACTCTGGCAACACACAACAGCACAAGTAATTACCCAGAGAAATTATTTTGGATTTCTGTGAAAGCATCCTATGTGGATTATCAAAGGAAATTGGAGGGTTTAAATTTGAGGGATACTTTCCCAGTCTAAGTTGGATTTTACTTTAGATTTGAGACCTCCTATTGTTTTGCTCTGCTATATCAATTGTGCCTCAGGTCTAATTGGTTGATTATTAATTCTCACCAACTTCTTCTTTGGGGCTTGGCCTGGACTAATAGATCATATTGTTGGGATTGCTAGATTTAGAATTATTTTTGGTTTTATTGGGCAGATATGCTCACTTTTCAGTGTCAAACTGGTGAATAGTACCGCATCATCTCAACCATATATAATCTTGTGACAGAGTACCTTGAATCAGGGAATGAGAAACCACTATGACCATAAATGTTCCACACACCCCCCCTCGCTTCAGCAATATTTCAAAGGACCACTAATGTATTGGCTATTGAGCTGCCAATGGAATCCAACTAAGTTTCTAACTTTTAACTGCGTGTTCAATCATAATAAGGCTGCCAATTTTTACAACACCATTCTTGGTGACAATTTCATACCACCACATGCAATTTTAAAACACAAAGGTATTATATAACTCAATGACAGAGTTGCAACTTGGAACATATCTTTTTACTTGTAGTATACATTTGTTTTATCGTGGACCCTGAACAGTGATGAATTTGGATGAAAATAAGCTAACAAGGATACAAGATAGACCGATCAATTTGCAAAAGTTGTTTTGCCACATCAATCATTGTTGTTGGCAGGTAAAGTTAAGAACGTGGGTGAGGGCATAACCATCAATTATGAGCTGGAGGAGTGAGACCCAAAGAGAATACTGTGAATTTTGCAGCCCGACCCGCTCTACATTGGAGAATTCTCTGAGAATATTAGCAGAGGAGAGGAGGCACTTATGAAACAAACATCTAAAAATAGTTGCCTCAATTGGGGGTAAACAATACTGCATTCTTTCATCGAGTTGTTAAAATAGGAAATGCTAGAAACTCAATACTTTTTCTGAAGGATGATCAGGGGAATAGGATAACGGATCCTCAACAAGTTAAACAATTAGCTGTGGGTTACTATTATCAGAACCTGTTCGACGCCTCTAAGGGGCATCTGGCTCAAGAAATTTGGGTAGAATTTCAACAGGTTCTCCAGTTTCAAGTTTAGAGATCCAGCAGACTATGTTTTTTTGGATGGATAGAAGGTGTCAGGCCCTGATGGGTTCACAGCTTGCTTTTTCAAAAAGCTAGGCCAAGCCCATGCCATCCAGTCGTTTCTCAATTCAGGTAGGTTACTTGGAGAGGTGAATGCAACAATTATTACTCGTCCCTAAAGTGAGCAATCCTTCAAGCATGGGGGATTATAGACCAATTCTTGTTGAAATATAATTTATAAGTGCATCACAAAGAACTTGACTAACAGACTTAAATCATGCTTGAATGATATTATTAGCCCCAACCAAACTGCCTTGTGCCTAGCAGGAAATTAGCAGAAACTGTGCTAGTAGCTCATGAAATTGTTAAGAACTACCATAGAGGTGGAAATTTGGAAAGATTATGAAAGTGATTTCAGGCATGTAGATTAATATTCTACAGGTAAATTATTTTGTGTAGGTGTATTTGCTGGTCTAAACAACCAGATTTTTGGATGCTCTTCCCTTTAAGGAAGGTAGTCTCCCAGTTAGATATCTAGGTATGCCTCTAGTCCCTGGTAAGCTGAGCTATCATGATTGCATGCCCCTAATTGAGAAAATAACTAGAAGAATAAATGCTTAGAAATTATAATACTTATCCTTTGCAGGCAGATTGAAGTTATTACAATCAGTATAGTAAAGTGTGTCTTTGGAAGGTGAGTGAGTGGATGTTGCTTTTTTCTGGGTAATTTAACACAGGATTCTTGAAGAAAGAAACTACACTTCATACAAGTAAAAATGGAGACGGAATGACTCACATGCACCTGTCACATTTTTTGTTATTCTAAACAAATAATGTCTAATGAACTTCAATCTTAAGTGTGGCCAAAGCTGTGCCAAAGAAGACTGTAATTTGATCAAACACCAGGAGAGCAAGACACATTCCCTCCACCACATTGGAATAACTGGTAGATCCAAACCAAAATACAGATTTATATAGCAACTGGGTTTTTGATCTTCTAAGAAAAAGATCTCCATATTTATGACAAGGATACGTTCCGATTAACTTTTGTAAGGGCTGCTCTGAGCCTAAGTTATAACAATAGCGTTAAAAGTTGAACATGTATTGTTTATGTATAAGCAAGAAAAGTGAAAGGTATCATCTTCTGCACTGTAGACTTCAAAAAATGTACTCTGTTTTGTTTCAATAAAACAGAGTTTTACAATGGGTGGTTCTACATTTGTTTTCATTGAATCTAAAACTTTTGAGTTTGCTATTGAGGAAGGGGGTTCGTTTTTCTTATTACGTATTTATGAAAGAGGTAGGAATTCCTTACGTTCTATCTGTATGGGTAAGGAGAGTGCTAAGAGAATTCTGTTTCATGTTGAGGAGTTGATATCCAGGCAAAAGCAGGGTCAGTTTGCAAGAACGGTCAGGGAGGGAGATAGAGTTCTTATTCTTCAATTGGGGTCCAATGCCCATGGCACCTTTTTGTTGTTCTCTGAGTTTCATAAGTCTGAGTTTCAGCTTCTCAGTCCTAAACATAAACTCACTAAATCAAGTGAAACTCAGCCACGTATTTCACCTCACCCAAGTACCTCCTCTCTCGCTTGCAACGCTGCTCAGCCAAGTGTCTCGGGTCTGGGTCTTTGGCGTCCCATTCTTTCACCACATGCGACACACTTTTTGGGCTTCCTCCATTGCTCTCAAGCAAGCTACCAGATCAACCGCCTCTCTTCACACAAAAGGTGGGTTTTAACATTCCGATGAGTGACGCGGTAGGAAGGGGGTCAGAAGAGTGGAGTAGCGAGACTATTCCGGTGGTGTCACCTCAGCATGCAGAGGGATCGGAGGAATCAGAATTGATCTTCACCGAAGCACCACACAATTTTGGTCCTACAATTAGTGATTTTGTTGGTGATTTGAGCAAAACATGGGGTAATTCTAAAGATTGGATGCTCGAACTTCGGGATGGGAGGAAATTAGTTATTCCGCTTTCCGTATATCGTTCTCCTGAATCCGTGTCGGATCAGACTGCTTCGGAGGGTGTAGTTAATCCAGGTTTGGCTTCTCTTTTTAACGAGGGACAAGTTATTAGTTGGGCTCCTGAGTGTGATGGTGTTGGGGACTCAGTTGTCTCTGATTTTGGGTCAGAGGGTGAGGCTTGGGACTCTGATGAGGGGCTGTTGGATTGGGAACATTTAGGTGAACCATTAGAAGTGGCACCTCTGGCGATGGATAATTCAGTGGTTAGGGAGATTCCTAAAGTTGAGGAGATAGGGCGTAAGGGGGATGTAGCACCAAGTTGTCACAATAGGTAACTGATAGAATTAAAGTTTTCTAGAAATCTGTTGGGACCTCGCTAGAGGGTTTCAAAGAACAAGTTACAGGCTTGCTCTTAGCTTTAGAAGCTAGAAGAAATAAGCGGTTGCTTGATGTAGCTTCTAAGAGGAAGATGGGTAAGGCTAGGCACAAAGGGCATCGTGAATTAAAGAGTTTATTGAGTTCGTGGGGTGATGAGAACGAGTCAGAAAGGAACAGGAGTGCTAGTAGGGATCGGGCTGTTGTAGTGCATCAATGAATTTGAGAATTGTTTCATGGAATGTGAGAGGGTTGAATGAGCAGGATAAGCGGCTTCGGGTTAGAAATTTAATCCGAAAGTGGAAAGCAGATATTATTTGTCTGCAAGAAACTAAGATGGAGTTTATTAACAGAGGTGTCATTGGTAGTTTGTGGGGGAGGTCAACATGTAGATTGGCTCTACTTAGGCTCTGTTTGTGCTTCAAGTGGGGTTTTATTGATGTGGGACAACAGGGTTATGGATAAGGTGGAGGAAGTGGTGGACCGTTTCTCTATCTCTTGTAAATTTAAAAATGTGGTGGATCATTTTGTTTGGGCTTTCACTGGTGTTTATGGACCCAATAGTGATAGAGACAGAAGTTTCTTATGAGAGGAGTTATTTGGCTTACGTAGTTGGTGGGATGTGCCTTGGTGTGTGGGAGGTGATTTTAATGTGGTGCGGTTTCCTTCTGAACGTTCAAGTTCTGCGAATTTCACTTCAGCTATGCATCGGTTTTCAGCTTTTATCTCCGAGCAAAGCCTTATTGACCTGCCTTTGGTTAGGGGGAGTTTCACTTGGTCTAATTCTAGAGAGGTTGCTTCAAGATCTAGATTGGACAGGTTTCTAGTGTCGGCAGATTGGGAGGAGAAATTGTCAACGCGTATATAAGTAATAAAATATAAGAATAATTACATAATAAAATCCTCAATTTAATATTATTTTAAAGTTTCAAGTGCATATATGTCCACAATATATTTTTTTTAAATGTTACAATTTGATCATTTGTTTAGGTTTATATTAATTAATATATTAGAATTTACATGAGTTATACCTGAATCTAGCGATAAATTTTGAATTAAAAAAAATCACAAAATGGCGAAGTAATTTTCCAACTTAACCTCTACATTAGTGGAGAATGTATTTGGTATTAAATGATACCACGTCACCAACTTAACCTCTACATTAGTGGAGAATGTATTTGGTATTAAATGATACCACTAACGTGGTATCATTCAAGGTTTTAAAAACCGGTCCAACTAGTTGAACCGGGAATTAGAGACCAGTCCGGTTTGAAAAAATGCTTAAAACTGATCAACAACTGAAAACCGAAGGCAAATCCAATTTTGTCCCAGTCTAGTTTTTAAAACCATGAAATCATTTGATACAAAATACTTTTTCACATTAATAGCGTGCTCCCAAGCCCGTAGCAAGGGTGTGCCCACACTAGCAACTTGAAAGAAAGCCATTCATATGACAAATGTGTTGGTCACGTCTTGGAGGCACACAATCCTTTCTTGCGTCTCTGCTCAAATTTTGTTGTTAAACCTTATTCTGTCCATAAGTAAATACAACACTAAGACATGCATTAAATGATCTGACGATCAAAATTTGGAAAGAAATGAGCGTCTGGCTCTTATGCGTTTAAAAGAAAGTGAATTGACATTCTACTGGATCAATACAGATATCATTTTTAAATAGAAAAGAAAAAATACAGACAATGAAAAAGGATAAAACAGCAAACACTGAAGCCATTATACGTGTTCTACCAAAAACATGCTGGTGACAGATTGCAGCCCAATAATATGAAGAAACTATGACAAAACTGTCACACAGTGGAAGTTACTTTGTAGGAGAAACCAATCTCAAACCTAAATTTCCCACAGGCAGGTAAACAAAATAATGAAGAATACCTGATAAGTTGCGTGCCACGGTGCTCAGTCTTTTCTTTTTCAATCAATACTTCTGCAGTTTCACCCATCAACTTCCATTTCACAATCTGTAAGAGACACCAGAGAGAGCAGAACATCAATGGACCAGTTTGTTCAGGAGAAAGACCATTCTCTATGTAATAATAACCATTTCAGATCCCAGCATTAGTGTGAACAGATTTATCCTTTCCAGTTGCCTATGCACAATGCTGAAAAGCTCAAAACAAAGAAGCAGTGCATACCCAGTGTAAAGAATTTGGCAGGGAAGAGTGGATATAAATGTGAACTTCTTTTGAGAAAAAAAATAATTCCAAAACTATAAAACCAAAAAGTGCTTCTAGGAGGAAATAATTCTTACAATGTGCTACCTTTTGTAATCTTTTTCTAGGAATGCAATGGCTAATTCAAGTTATAACTGCAAAGACCAATTGTGAAAGCATGGAAAACTCAACCTGGTTAGAATACCTTTCACCTTACATGTTTGAAAATGGACCATCTTCCATAGCAAATTAATAATCAAACATCGAGTTGCTTCAACTTAATTTACTTTGCTTAGTTCTTCACCTTCATGTAAGATCAATTTAAGGCACTATCAGGAAGCCCAATTATCAATGACTATGCATTGGGGATAAAAAATTAATAAAACGATAGAAATACCTCAAGTAATTTATCTAGAGACCTGCTGTAAGTACTGAAAAGCTCTTTCTTTCTCTTGAATCAATAACCACACAACCTGGATCATTCAGAAAAAGTAAGCCCACATTTTTCACTTTGTATTAAATATATGAACTTTTCAAGCTGCTATCGTTGATAAAGAACAACCTTTCGAATGTACTCTGCATATGATATGCAGCAAAGCAACTCTGACACTAATTTAGAGTAGTAACCAATTCATATAATTAATATAGCATGTCAACATACAAGGGAAATTGCAGCATCTTTAAAGCTACCATACAACTTACTGCAGACCTGATACTCAAAATGAAAGTAAAACTTAGCTTAGCCTATGGGTTGTCTACAAGCCTTTTAACCAGAAAAGGAAGGTGATAACAGACAAAGAAAATGCAAGAGAACCATGCAAAATCAAGGAAGCTATTTTACACATAAAAGAGCATGCTTCCAAGATCATGGAAGCAAAGAATTGCATGATCATTGAGTGATTGAATGCTTCTTCTACCAACAAAGTGATGATCAAGGTACATAAAAAATCCTGAAAAACACTTTGTCATCACCTTGTAATTTCCCCACATTTGCAGAAGCTCTATAAGTAAATAGGTGTCGCATTTGTCATTTAGAGATGGCAGCACCTAATAGTACACTTGAAAGCAGGGTAATTAACAGAGAATAACAGAGCAATACAAGTTGTTGGGGTTATATGCCGTAAAACATTAGGGTAACCAAGGTGTCCAGATATTGCCTAGTTGAAAAAACCTTAGTCAAGTGAATTGGGAGGCTGATCTATATGTAGCTAGCTAGCCCTAGACATAAGGTAGAAATGCTCCATCTGCTTACCCAGTCCTTAATTTTCACCAAGATACTGTTTCATTAGAAAAGGGAGCTCATGACACAGACTAATGGGGCTACTGTGCTATCAAGTTTAGCTTACATTATGGAACCATCCAAGACAACATAAAAGACACAGTGAATATAAATATTCTTCAGAACATCAACAACCTTATTATTTGTAATGTTATCATACAAATGAAAATATTGGTTTTTCTTTTGTTGTTGTTTTGGTTTGCATTTTTTTTTTGTTTTTTGTTTTATGGTGTGGAGGGGAAAGTGTTCAGTAGCCAAAATTCTACCATCCAATTATGCATTCTGCATAGCTGATCTCATATGCAAATTACACTAAACTACTGAAGAAGTTTTCTAAACATTTAGAATCGCACCACTGAAGCAATGCTCTCTTCCAAAGCCATTTTGTATCTTTCATAAAGCTGCCTTGAATACTCATAAGGTTGTCTCTGAGAACACATAGTGTAAACACAGCTATCGACCAAGTGAAGGATATTCAATACATGTAAGGATATTCTAAAGAACTCTTCATGGAGAAGAATGATACTGTGACAAAAACCAATCAGAGCTCAACGAATATATAATTTCTTTAACATAGTCCTGGAAAGAGCTAAACAGCAACCTTTATGTTTTCTTTCAGAAAAAAAATAAATAAAATAAATAAATGTTCATTATAGCAACTTACGGTAATTCTTTACTTCAACCATCCCATAGTTAGTAATAACCTAATTATAATAGAGAATGTGAGCAAACAAACATGCACATATGTACATAACAAACAGACAAGAAACCATGAGAGTGCATCATAATTTAAGTAAAGATTACTTAAAGAACTTCATTAATGTAAGAAATTAACATGTGCGAACGGCAATAATAAATTACAAAGAAAGCCAAAAGAATTAATTAAAATTTTCACAAAAAAGATATGATTATAACATGTACATAAAAAATTAACAACAAACCATGACAACTCATTTTAGTTTTCATAAAGGATACTCCAAAAACTACATTATATGACAAATTAACATGCGTCTTACAACAAACTACTTCACATAATAAACCACGAGAGCCCATTATAATTTCAAAAAGGATACTAGAAAAACTACATGAATATAACAAATATGCGTGTACTCTACTAAAAATTACTTAACAAAACAAACCAAGACTACCCAATATAATTTTCAAAAAGGGTACTCAAAAGACTACATGAACATAATAAATTAACTTGTACTTTACAACAAATCACTTAACAAAGTAGACCAAGAGAACCCATTGTAATTTCAAAAAGTAAACTAAGAAAACTACATGACCATAACGAATTAAGCGCAAACATTACATAAAATCACTCTAACAAAAAAAATCAAGAGAAATCCATTATAATTTTCAAAAAGAGTACTTGAAAAACTACATGAACATAATAAATTAACTTGTATTTGTTTCAAGGGCAGTGAGTTTACAATCGTAAACACATTGTTCTTTTTCATCAATAAAACTCTTATTATCTATCAAAAAAAAAAAAATTTAACTTGTACTTTACAATAATTTACTTAACAAATCAACACAAGATAACCCATTATAATTTTGAAAAGTATACTAAGAAAACTACATGACCATAACAAATTAAGCGCATATATTACCAGAAAATCACTCAACAAAACAAATAAAGAGAAAACCATTATAATTTTCAAAAAGGATACTTGAAAAACTACATGAACATTGAAAATTAACTTGTACTTTAGAACAAGTTAATTTGGATTCCTTCTACAGTTTAATGGCTAGGATTTATGGAGCTTCTTTGAAAGGAGTTGGGGACGATAAGATGTGTTGGAAACCTGCTAGGGGTAAAGGTTTTACTGTTCGTTCCTATTACCAGGTGCTGACTAATAGTTTCGATCAGTCTTTCCCTTGGAAGACTATTTGGAAGTCTAAGGTCCCCTCTAGAGTTGCTTTTTTGTGTGGACTGCAGCTTTAGGGAATATTTTGACTATTGATAATCTTAGGAAACGTCAGATTTTGATTTTGGATTGGTGTTGTATGTGTAAAAGAAATGGGGAATCTGTTGACCACCTCCTCATCCATTGCTCTATTGCTTTTGATTTATGGTCTATGGTGTTTACCTTGTTTGGCATTCATTGGGTTATGCCTAAAACAGTGGTGGATCTGTTGGCTTGTTGGAAAGGAAAATTGGGGAGGCATCGGAATTCGGCTATTTGGATGGCTGTGCCCCATTGTTTGATGTGGTGCGTTTGGAGGGAGAGGAATAATCGGCATTTTGAGGATTTAGAGAGATCTGCTGCAGATCTTAAACTCTTCTTCCTTAAGACTCTTCTGGATTGGGTTACAGTGTTTGGCTTTCGTTCTTTTTCTTCAGTCCATGGTTTCATGGACTTTTGTACTTTATGCACTTGATTTGTATTTGTCCTTGATGTATACTTCCTGTATACTCAGGTGACACCCTTCGTCTCTTTAATATATTCTTATTACTTATCAAAAAAAAAAAAACAGTTTAATTAACAAAGCAACACAAGAGAACCCATTATAATTTTACTCGAAAAACTACATGAACATTACAAAATAAAAGCGTAAATTACAACAAATTACTCAACCAAAGAAGCCAAGAGAACCCAATAAAATCTATGAATAGGCTGAGCTTTTTCTGATGGTTGGTGTTTATTTCACTCAAAACAAAGCAAAAAGGGGTATAAAAGTATTTATTCGCCCTTGTAACAAATATTTTTGGCTTGAGTAAATTTATTTCACAAAAGACAATACGAAATTGTTAAGAGATATTACAAATGGATGTGAAAATGAATATCATTGGTAGATTTTAACAACATAATAAATAATTGTTTGAATTACAATTTTATAATTTGTGACCCTTTTTTTTTTAGAATCAGTGACCCACTAGCGGTAAAGGTCATGTAAAAAAATTTGTAGTAACCTTAACATCACTCAAAGACTATAATATACCATGGCCATATTTTTCTTGCCTTAGGTATGTTCGATTGAGATGATTTTGGGGAGGATGGAAAAAAAAAAAAAAAAAAAAAGTTGAAAATAGGAGAGAAAATGGGTGGGAGGGGTGTTTGTTTGGGAGGGGGAGGGGGAGAGACATGTTCCTCAAATAAATAAATAAAATTAGTGACTTCAATGGGTAAGAATTAGACTACCAGAACTGGATAAAGCATATGGTTGATTTGGTATATTTGTTATAAGAGATACTTTCTCATTGACCATAAAATATTACATGCAATGATAGAAAATTCAACCAAAACTATCCGAAAATAAAAATAATAGGTCTTATAACAGTCCTGTATTAGTTGCCAAATCATTAGGTGAATGCAACAATTATTACTCATCCCAAAAGTGAGCAATCTTTCAACAATTATTACACATCCCTAAAGTGAGCAATCTTTCAAGCATGGGGGATTCCAGACCAATTTCTCATTGCAATTTCATTTATAAGTGCATCACCAAGAACTTGACTAACAGACTTAACACTTGCTTGAATGATATTATCTGCCCCAACCAAACTGCCTTTGTACTTGGCAGGAATATAGCAGAAACAGTCTCATAAAATTGTAAAAACTACGATAGAGAAAAAGGCCAAGGCAGATGTACCATCAGGTGGACACTAGGAAAGCATATGATTCAGTGGAAATGGTGGTCTATCAGTGACTTAATGTTGTGGGTGTTCCCTCAAGATATGTTAATTGGGTGAGGGAGTGTATTACCACCCCTATGTATTCTGTGGCTGTAAATGGGGGACCAGCTGGTTATTTAACTTATTTTCGAGGAGACAAAGGGATCCATTGTCCTCTATTTTCTTCGTTTTTTTTTTGCTAGCAATGGAGTTCCTAACTCAGATGCTAAAAAAAAGGATTCTTGGTTGCAAGGACTTCAAATTCCATCCCAGATGTGAGAATATGCAGCTTATTAATCTTTATTCTACTAGAATGATTTTAACAAGAGCTGATCTACACCCTGTCCAGTTAGTGAAAAGTGTTTGGAAAATTTTATAGTGATTTCTGGCTAGTAGATTAATACTCTAAAAGTCAAGTATTTTGTGCAGGCGTATATGGGTCTAAAGAACTAGATTTTTTATGCGCTTTTACTTTAAGGAAGGCAGTTTCCCAGTTATATATCTGGATATGCATCTAGTCTCTGGTAAGCTGAGCTATCATGATGCAAGCCCCTAATTGAGAAAAAAACAAGAAGAATAAATTCTTGGACATTTTAATACTTATCCTTTGCACGCAGATTGAAGTTATTACAATCAGTCTCGTATTGTGTCTATGGGAGGTGAGTTAGTAGATGTTGCTTTATTATAGGTAATTTAACACAAGATTTATGAAGAAAGAAGCAACGTTTCACACAACTAAAAAACGGAGGCAGAATGACTCGCATGCACTTGTCACATTTTTTGTTATACTTAACAAAATAATGTTTAACAGAGTACAATCTTAAGTGCAGCCAAAGCTGCAAGAAAGAAGACAGCCATTTCATGAAACACCAGTAAAGCAAGATGCATTCCCTCCACCACATTGGAATAATTGGTTGATCCAAACCACAATACAAACCTTTATAGTAATTGGGTTTTTGATCTTCTAAGAAAAAGATCTCCATATTTATGACAACAATATGTTCCGATTAAATTTTGTAATGACTGCTCTGTGCCTAAGTTATAACAATGGCGTTAAAAGTTGAACTTTTACTGACTGTGTATAAGCAAGAAAATGAACCCCAAAAAAAAAAGTGTAGAGATAAAACTCCAAAAGGTGAAAAACTTCCAAAACTTAAAAATAAATAAATAAAATAAAATATTTTTTGAGAAAGATTAAAATATGATTTGCTAAAGAATGTAATTGTAAGAATGAAGGTACCTGAGAATAAGATGTTGAAAGCATTGCTTCTCTAAATTTCCACCCAATATATTAAAATATTGCTAATGAAACCCACTGGAGAATAAAAGACTATCTGCATTTGCACATTCAAGAAAGAAGGAAGAGAGTGTAACCCAAAAAGAGGGAAATTTGATTCAAAATATGACCAAAAGGAAATTACAATAATGTGGCAGAATGAAATTCAAAAATTGTACTAATGCATCACTCAAAGACCACACCCTAAAGCTTGGTAACTTTGATACAAGCAAATTTATGTTTTTAGTATAATCAAATATTATAGCTTGTGCTCCAAATGAATGCCAATTGGTTCCTTAACCTCACTCCATCTCTCAAAGACTATAAATAATTGCGCAAAAATAAAATATTATAGCTTGTGCTCCAAATGAATGCCAATTGGTTCCTTAACCTCACTCCATCTCTCAAAGACTATAAATAATTGCGCAAAAATAAAATAAAGGATAAAATTCAGATTAAACCAACACTCAGTCCAAAAATTAGATTTGCCATGTCTAATGATAAGTCTGCTCCTACTAATGTCCAGAGTAGTGACCTACAAGACGACATGGCACCGGAATCCATTACGTGAAAAAGTTCAAATTAAATACAAGTAATTGGAAAGAAAACAAAAGGGAGGAAGAAAGGGTCCCAACATAAATAAGTGTAGCAACTTCTAGCATGTGTGCTTGATTATGACATAGACTAAATACCAAGTTGTTACAAAATGAGCTTACACGAGTGATACAGGCAAAATGAGAGAGCATATTTGAATTTGATGGAAATGCGATCTCTATTTTAATACAAAGTGTGCAAATAGCATTCTTGTCCTAACGTTAGCTAATAGCATAAAGTTTCAAGTATTATATTATATGTGTCAAAAAACTATAGAATCGCTTTCGAAAATGCTTAATAAGAAGAAAAATATATATATACCAACTTCATTTAATTTGAAAATTGTAAGTAAAACTAAGCTAATCAATACTACCAAGCTCAAGAACTTCATCCTTGATATTTAACAGACCATTTAGCATAAAAGGAATGTACCTTTAAATCTAATCAAGCTCACTACTTTCAGTTTCAAAATGATTCTCCACGCCTTCTCTGTTAACTACAAACTTGAGTTGAGCCTCCATTCTTGAGCTCTTTATTATTTACAACCTCAAGACGAGTCTCTGGTTTTAGGCTTTCATCATTATCTACAAAGCACTTGGTTTCTACTGGAATAAAAGAAACATTCCATTCAGTTTATTCTTGCAGGTTCTGCCCATGAAAAGATTGACTTCAACATTGTGGGAATACCACAAGACAATGACCAGTCTAGCTGTAAAATCCTACAAACAATACAATCTTTGGAAGCGTGTAGGCAAATGATGACCAATAAAGATGGTTGGAACTCGTCTATTTATATGAGGGATGTTTCTAATTGTTTATTATTTTTAAGCAGAAAATCACTCAACAAATCAAATTAAGAGAAACCCATTACAATTTTCAAAAAGGGTACTTGAAAAACTACATGAACATAACAAATTAACTTGAAATTTACAACAATTTACTTAACAAAGCAACACAAGAGAACCCATTATAATTTTACTCGAAAAGCCACATGAACATAACAAAAAAACGCGTAAATTACAACAAATTACTCAACAAACAAAAGAAGCCAAGAGAACCCAATAAAATCTAAGAAGGGATACTTATAATACTTCACGTAATCTTCACCAGAGAACAAATCAGAAACTGGAGGGTGGTGATGCTCATCAAATTATGAAATCAGTTGAGGTTGAGGACGAGGAAGCTTGTCACAGAGCTAGTATAGACCCAGATGCTCTCTGGTATTAGAAGGCTGCCGCAGCAATTTGAGAGTGTTGAAACCTCTTTCACACGGCGCGTGAACAACCGAGCTGCTCACTCTGTCTGTGACTCAGTATGATCGGAATATTGACAGTATGCATTGAAGCAGATGATAGACTCAGCCTTTTCTGATGGGTGGTGTTTCATTCACACAAAACAAAGCAAAAGCAAAAAGGGCTATAAAAGTAAAAGTATTTCATTCGCCCTTATAAAAGTAAGTATATTTATTTTACAAAAGAAACTAAAAAATTTAGGGCATCAAATTTTTTACAATTTCTTATCATAATTTTAACTTGGTAGGGTGTGATTAGTGAATTTTCAGCCAATAAAAAAAAAGTGTGATTGGTGAAAAAAAAATTGTATGTCTATGTGTAAGTGATGGTCATATCATAATTGTGACAAAAAAGTTATGAAATAATATATAGTCTTAAAACTACTCTAAAAAAAAACATGTTAAGAGATATTACAAATGTTATGTATTACATTTTAAATTAGTAGATTTAAGCACTTACCGACAGATATAACAATGAATATCACTAGTAGATTTTAATAACATAATAAATAAATATTTAAATTACATTTTTGTGTTTGATGACTTTTTATTTTAAGAAGTGGTGATCCATTTGCAGTAAAGGTTATGCAAAAATAAATTTGTAGTAACGTTAGCATTTCTCAAAAACTGTAATATACTATGGCTATCTTTCTTGACAAAATAAAATTCTAATAAATTGTATTAACAGTTAAATTTTGGTGACGTGTTCCACACACCAAAATATATATATGGCTTGAATGGGTATGAATTAGAAGGATTGGATAAAGTAAATGGCCGATTTGGTATATTTGTAATAAGAGATACCTTGTCATTGACCATAAAATATTACATGCAATAATAGAAGATCAACATAAACTATTTGAAAATAAAAATAATAGGATTTACTAGTATTAGTTGCCAGTGAAAATCAAACCTAGTTTTATACCAATGCATTAAGTAGTAATTTGAAACATGGCTGAAATTTTATCCAATGATTCTACCCTTTATGACAAATTTTCCCTTTCAGACACAATAGAGAACATAGAATGTCCTGAATATTAATCCACTTGCATAGAGGTAAGCTAAGGAGGTGAGAGGTACTCATAAATTACTTTAAGTTGTTTTCCAGCATCAATCATTGTTGGTATCTTCTGTTATATCAAAAATTTTAGTTATTTGGTTTTACCAAAAGTTACTTTATCTATTTTACCTTCTTATTTTACAAACCACCCAACATCAGTGGTTTTATTTTAGCTTTCAACATAATAAAATAATTTATCTATTACAATAAAATAATATATCTACTACAATAAAACAACAATCACAGCCACCGTCACCGCCATATGATAGCAAATAATCGTCTAGTGTAACAATAATATTTTTTTAACCCTAAATTATATATATACAATTTTTTCTTTAATTTTTTTTTACTAAAACAATTTCTCAATTGTCATGATAGCAAACAATTGTCTAGTGTAACAATAATATTTTTTAATCCCAAAATTTTGTAATAATTTGTTGTGTTTTAACACAATTGTAATTTTTATTTAGTAAGTTTCATTATATGATGGACAGTATCCCACTAACTTCCTCATATTTTTTTTTTATTTTTTTTTTCCTTCACTTTTTTCTTAGAGCATTTTCAACAGGAGAGCTAAACACAAAATCCTCTCTACTATAGAGAGTAAACCCACAAAATAGGTTTCCAATGGACTCTCTATACCTGGAATTTTTTTTGGCTCATGAACAGTAGCTCATCAAGTTTGATGGGCTACTATTCATTCTTCAAATGTTTTTTTCCTATTATAATAATCAGGTATTGAATAAAAAAATGTTGGAAGATGTGTCGTTATTAAAAAAAGAATAAATAATGAATGAAAAAATAATATTTAAATGAGATAGAGAATCTGTTGGAAAGTATTTTTGCAAAAGTGGGTAGCTAAAAGGTAAAAGTCACTATTCATTCTCCATACAGTACAAAAATTTGCCTAATCTGCTGGAGATGCTCTTAGCCACCCACGTTTCTTCCCCATTCCTGGCAAAAATGGCCTTCTACCACTATTCATGGAAATATATGTGAATATATTACTGTTTCAGAAATATGTAGAGACCTACTACTTTTTTGGTACTCAAGTTTAGGGAAATCAAGTTCTAAATAGTACTCGAGTTCTTTGAAAAAATTGCCTTCAAAATAGCTGAAATTTTTTTGATGGAACTCGAGTATCAAAAAAGTGGTAAATTATAACTTATTTTCAAAACAGGGGTAGATTTCCATATATTTTGCCTAAAAGTGCTACAGTGCCATTTCCTCCTCCATTCCCATCAAATATCTTTTCTTTCCCTCCGCTCACCATCTTGTCTCTTCTTCAGCTCTTCTTCTTCGCCTAAAAAGCTACACTGTAGCTCCACCAATGTGCTTCCATTTTTGTAGTTGGTATTCTAAAAATAGCAATTTAACTTTTTAGCACCACCAATACTAATACTCAAGTATCTTTTCTTTATTTTTTAGCTTCTTAGCTCCAGTTTTATTTATGCGTTCACACTGATAAAGAATATTTAAATAATTTATTTTCCTTTTTTCTCATTTATTACCATTGCAGCTCTCAATCTCTCTTCTCTCTCAAATTTCTCTCCTCTTACTCAGATTCTTCTTTCTTTTCCTTTCCTCCAAATTCTAACCAACCAAACAGACTGCAAAATTCTAAATCAAATGTACAATTTTCAATTCCAACATAAACCCACTATTGTTGCGGGCTTTTTCTTCTACCGCGAGCTTCTTCCTCTTTGGCTATGGCTTCTTCGTCTCTCATTTTGTGTGTAATATATCTCTTTCTTCTTGTCTTTTGGGTGAAGAAGAAGAACTATCTTTTAGTTTTAGGTGAAGAAGAAGAGCTGAAGAAGAGACAAGGGAAGGGTTGGATACAACGTTTTAGGGGCTGTTTGGATGGCCTATTTTCGTAACTCAATTCTCAGTTTTCATAACTCATAATTCAAAAATGGTGGGATCCATAGCGAGAAGTCCGTTTGGGAAGGCCATCACCCTGTTTCCATAACTCTGTTTCCATCACTCAATTCTCTGATTTTTGAGTTATGAGTTATGGAAACTGAAACACATTTTGGCTGTTTTCAGTTTCCATAACTCATAACTCAATAGTATTTTTGTAATTAAACACACATGGTGGAACCCATTAAATTGTATTGTCAACTCAATTTCCTGACACTGTCTCCTTCTTTTTCTCTTTCTTTCTTCTCCTGGGTTCAGTCTCCATTGATCTTCCTTTTTTTTTTTTTTTTCTTTTTCTTTCACTAAGTTCGGGGTTTTTGGGTTCTTTTTCTTTTTTTTTTTTTTTTCCCTTTCTTCTGATCAGCTCGTCTTCTTCAGTTCTTCCTTTTTTTTTTTTTTCCTTCTTCTTTCACTGGGTTCAGGTTTCAGGGTTTTTTTTTTTTTTTTTTTTTTTTTTTTTTTTTTTTTTCTGATCAGCTTGTCTTCATCCCCTTTGCCTAGCCACGCCAACCAAGCCCCCACCTCATCCAACTTGCGGCGAACACGACGGCGAAGTTCTGGGCTTGGTTTTTTTTTTTTTTTTTTAATTTTTTTTTTCCTGATGATCAGCTCGTCTTCATCCCCTTTGCCCAGCCACGCCGACCGAGCCCCCACCTCATCCAACTCGTGGCGAACACAACGGCGAAGTTCTAGGCTTGGGTTTTTTTTTTTTTCCTTCTTTTCTTTCCTTTTCACTGTGTTAACATGGATGAAGAGAAAAGCAAAGAAAAACAGAGGAAAACAAAGAGAAAAACGAAAGGGAGAGGCAGGGGAAAAAGAAAAAGAAGAAGAAAAAAAAAAAGAGAGAGAGAAAGTCAACTGACATTGGGTTAGTGTGTGGAGCTCACAAATAGTGTGAAAAATATTGAGTGATGGGAAGTGAGTGACGATGCCAAACAGCCTTGGTATTTTTAAGTGATGAGTGATGAGTGACGGAAATTGAGTGACAAAAAAAAGCATCCAAACAACCTCTTAAAGTCTGCGTTTTCAAGCCGTGCGTTTCAACTTTTTTTTTTTTTTCCTGGACGTGCGTCTATCACTGTTCATTATCCATGAACAATGATTTTAGGCTTATGAACAGTAAAAAACAGAGTGAACAGTAATTTTTCACACATTAAAAAATTATTTTGCTACAGTGTTTTCAGTTTTCAGTTTTCAGTTTCGGTAAAAATAAGTTGTATCCAAATGGACCCTGGTGAGCGGAGGAAAGAAAAGATATTTGATGGGAATGGGGAAGAAACGTGGTTGGCTGAGAAAAAAGTGAAGGAAAAAAAAAGTAAAAATATAAGGAAGTTAGTGGGATATGTGATCATCATGTAATGAAATTTACTAAATAAAAATTATATTTTTTTAAGAGAATAAAAATTATAATTGTGTTAAAACACAACAAATTATTACAAAGTTTTGGGGTTAAAAAAAAATATTATTGTTACCTTAGACGATTATTTGTTATCATGACAATTGAGAAATTGTTTTAGTAAAAAAAAAAAAAAAATTGTATATATATAATTTAGGGTTAAAAAAATTTTATTGTTACACTAGACGATTATTTGCTATCATATGGCAGTGGTAGTGGTTGTGATTGTTGTTTATTGTAGTTGTCACGCCCCGAACCCAAGTAAGAGCTAGGCACGTGACAACAGCCACACACTTATAAAATTTACACCCTACAAGTGTGTAAGGCCCTTTTAATAATTAAATGATTATCCTCAAGGGAAATTTCATCAATAAATTTTCAAAATATTCTCAATAATACAATTCTCAAAAGATCTCCAATCATAGTCTTCCAACATCAAAATAAAAATAAACTAAATCCTTAAAATCTAAAAGTCTACACAAATGGAAATCTTAAACATAAAAGTCCAAATCTTATTCCATTGATTTCCTAAACTTCACTTATGCGCACATCCCAACAGAAGCCCAAACATATGCTACTCTTCCTGATCAAAATCTGAAAGGAGAAAGGAGGGGGGGGGTGAGTTGACAACTCAATAAGTAACCAAAGTCCTAATAAGTTCTATCAAGCAATAGATCTGTAAAGTATAAGATGTAGTATGTGTTTTCAGAAGTTATAATATACTATGAGTTTTCAAAATAACTGAAGAAGTTTCATAGTCTTAAAATAATAAGTTACACATAGATTTCATACTTTAAACTTACAAATATATCATAGATGGTTTAGAAAATAGTCCGTTTTTCATATATCAAAAGCTATAACTTACAATAGGTTCCAAAACACATAAGTAATTTTAGTGACTCAAAATGGTTCAACTACTCATACTTTGCCAAAATCACATATGTAGTTTTAAGGACTCAAAACATTTCAAATATTCAAACGTAATTCATATTCTTAATAATCTTATGACTATGGTCACGCTATATCCCCGTGACTGGGCGTCAGAGTACCAATGAATAACTCTCATTGGCTGGGTATCAGAGTACCAATGAATAACCCCCATTGGTTTGGGTATCAGAATACCAATGAATAACCCCCATTGGCTGGGTATCAGAGTACCAATGAATAACCCCCATTGGTTGGGTATCAGAATAAATTAATAGTCAAATTGTTCATAATCATATATATGAAATCATAGTTTCTAACAAAAATATATCTTATTCAAATACATATATATAATCATATATTCAATATTCAAATCTATTTGTGTTATTTCTATAATTCTTTACTTTAAATCAATATAGCTAAAAAAACAATTAAATATAATCAATCTTATATTCAATGCTCGTATATATTTGTGAAGATTCTTTATTCTTTATTTTGAATCAGTATAGCTAAAAACATATAAATAAAATACATCATATATTCAGTAATCAAATATATTTTTGATAATTCCTTACTTGAAATCAGTAATATAATAGAAATAAAATTGTAACAATTGTAAATAGTTTTCAGTAGTTAGAATACGCAAAATAAATCCAATTAGGATAAAATTACTTACCTCCAAAAGCTATTCCAAAAAAATCTTCCCTAACACTTCCTCTAAAATCCTTAGATATCACCTAGAACAATTTACAAGCACCATTTACTCAATAATCAAATAATTCAAGAAAAACTTATAACGGTACCTAACAAAAAAGAAAGACTATTAAAAAATATCTCATAATTATCTACTTATCTCGCGCCAAAATTCACCTAATCATAATATATATATATATATATATATATATATTCTGCCACTATTTATGCCTTAAAAGATAAGGCTATAGCACCTAGTCCTATGTCACTCTAGGAAAGACAAGGACGTGTGCTACACTTACTTTACAGTATTCTTCTTCTTCATTCCTTTTTTTTTTTTTTTTTTTTTTTTTATAACTTGTCAGACCTCAAACCTAAACCCATGCTTTCTTGACTTTTTGTTTTTCCCCAATTCCATCAATTCGGGCATAGTTTCTTAAACAACAAAACTGTGCAGAAAGTTGACCCTTAGACCCAATACGCCTAAAATCTACAACTTCAGGCTACGCTTATCGCAACGGAGCGTATGTGTGTATATATATATATATATATATATATATATATATATATAAATTTTTGAATGCTGATCACAGAAAAATCTGTAGGTAGAAGCGTCCAATTGACCGAAATATAAATCTAAACTTCTCTTCGATTGCATCATTAAAACTCTTGAATAATTAAATAGTTTCACTATAAGTCAAAATACCCACATAAAAAAATACTCTAATTTTAAATAAAACTTAGATTTGACAAGAAAGAGATTTTTAGGCTCTTACCTTAATTGTGCAATCAAACCTTCTCTACTTGAGTATTTTGGGTAGTCTCATCGCTCAAAACATCTGTCACTATAAGCTGACTTAAATTAGACTATATATAGCTAGGGTTTCAATCTTATTTTCTAAAAACTCCCTTATAATTATTAATTATAAAATTGTCCCCATAAACAAATTTACTTAAATAACCTTCCTTTTAATTATTTTTTTTTCGGGGTATTACAGTAGTAGATATATTATTTTATTGTGTTGTTTATATTATTTTATTATGTTGAAAGCTAAAATAAAACCACTGATGTTGGGTAGTTAGTAAAGTGAGAAGGTAAAATAAAAAAAAATAGATTTTAGTGAAGCCAAATAGCTAAAATTATGGCTCCACCAATGTGGATGCTCTTAGCTCCACCAATGTGCTCCCATATTTGTAATTGGTGGTGCTAAAAATAGCAATTTAGCTTTTTAGTACCACCAATACTAACACTTTAAGAGGAGATAATCCTCTTATCTTGTGAGAACATGATTTAGTTGTAAAATTTCAACATTACATAAGCCATAGTTGAAAATGAAGAATAGGTATATGGCACTTATGTTGGATATGGAGAAGGTATATTGTTAAAATGGAGTAGTCTTTCCTTCTCTAGTTTCTACAATGTCTGGGTTTTTGCAAACATTGGATCAAACTTATTGAAGAATGTATATCTAACCCTGTTAGCTTAATCTAATAAATGGATCTCCTTCCAACTTTTTCAAATCTTCAAGAGGTTATTGACAAGATGATCTGCATTTTCCCATCCTTTTTTCATTTTAGGGACTGAATTGATGTCTAGCCTTTTGTTGAGAGCTAAACAGCTAGGTAAGATACAGGGGTTCAAGATGTCTAGCACAAGACTTATTGTGAGTCACTTGCAATTTGCAGATGATTTACTGATTTTGTGTAGGCTGAAGCTTCCCAGGTGGAGGAAGTGTTGAATTGCTTGGCTAGATACCATGAGTGGTCAAAGCAATCCATTAATGGATCCACATCTTCTATGATGCTAAGCAAAATTGTAAATAGTAGGACATCATCTGTGCATTAGAATTTTAAGCCTAAAGAAAGCTCCTCTCTATTCAAAGTACTAGGAAGTCTATTCTTGTGTTACAAGGTATCAAGAAGCAAGTCTTCAGTTCAAGTGTATGCTATGATGTCTCTTTCTTTTTCTTCCTCGGGTTGCAATGAGATAGATAGATGCTACTTTGAGAGATTTTGGTGGGGGAAATCTTGTCAGAAAAATAAGTTGTACCTGAAGCGTTGGGGATTTATTTACCAACCTAATGGTGCAGGGGGATTGAGGCTGAAAAGAATGAAATATCTTAACAAAGCTTTTGTAGCCAAGCTTAGTTGAAAAGTTCTCACAAATGGAGATAAACCTGGGTCCAGATCTTAAGTGCTAGGTACCTAAGGTGTTCTACCTTCTTCCGAGATTCTCATGGAAATTGAAATCAATTCTATCTAGTAAAGATCTATTGCACAAGGGGCTTGTCTTAAGTTGTGTGGGAGGACCCGTGAAATCCTTCTCTCCCAAACTTTAACCTTATGCCAAAGTCACTAGTTAACAAAGTTTTTGAGCTCATAAGTAAATATTCAAGGGATGGAACCAAAGTGTTTGAAGAATTTGAAATAACATCAGCTACTTGGGTTTCAAATATCAATCTTCATCTAGAAACCTTACAGGAGAATTATTTCAAGCCCTGGAACCCAATGGGGAATTTTCAACCAAATCAGCAATTAGAGTAGACCAAATGATGCAGGGAAGCATTAAAACCAAATTCATTTAAAATTTAGTAAATCTTAAATGAATTTGATTTTAATGCTCCCTGCATCACCAAATCTCGCTGTTCAATTCTTTTAGCCCACTTCAAAGAACGGATTGGAATCGGCTGTGGAACTCAAAAATCCATGAACGGTTAAAGGAACTCATTTGGAAAATTGCATGTAAAGCGAGAGGTAATAAGGAGTACATTTGAGATTTATGATGTTTAGCACAATCACATGCTCAAAAGTCTCCTTCTTCTTCTTCTTCTTTTATTTTATTTTATTTTTTATAAATATATGTCTTATACATAATAATCATCATTTTAGGAAGCCTCAAATTCACTCAACACAAACAAACAAATAAAAACAAAACACCAAAGAACAATATAATAGTTATAACTGGTAGTGAATGCAATCCTCATGGCTTGGGAGCAAGACCGGCCTTTAGAGCTTGAATGGTGGCAACATCTGTCTTGAAGGATTTATTCAAGATATTGTCGTCAATGCTAGTGTTGAACAAAGTGTTGGGAATTGACACGCTTCCAGGATTTGAACTCCCAAATGTTGCAATTGCTAAGGCAGGTACTCGTGCATCAGGGTTGTACTGGTAGTGCACGAGTCCCTTTGGAAACACAAACATGTCACCTGCTTGTAGAGTCTGAGAATAGAGCTTGTTGGTTGTATCAATGAGACCTACTTGAAGGGTGCCTTGAAGCAAGAAAAGAAGCCCAGTAGCACAAACACGGGTGTGAGGTGGGTTAATGGAGCCAGCCGGGAAGTAAAGGACATCAATGGAAACACTTTGTCCATCGAGAGCTGGGAATTCAGCCTTGCTTGCTTTCCAAGCTGTAAAGGCAGTAGCGTTAGTAGGAGGGTCTGACCAGATAAGTGCACGCATGCCAGTAAATGTGAAGAATTTTTCATCAATTGTAACATTTGCTGGGACTATGAAGTCAGAGTATGTCTGGATCTCCAGCTATTGCCATTTGGATTATAGCAAATGAAAAAACTAGTAGTGAGAAAAATGTCATGGAGAAAGTTTTAGAGGCCTTGAGTTATAGAGAAAGGCAAAGTTACTATGGCAATTACTTCAATGATGATTGATGTGGTGGAATGAGTAGCTTAGGCTTAGAAGGGATAGTATTTTATATAGGGTGTTGGCAACATAGAAACTTAAGGAAAGGTGGTTGAGTTTTGCACTCTTTCTACAGCCTTTTGGATGACAACTAAGTCATTCTTCTTGTATCTGCAGTTTTCTGTTTTTGTCATTAGGCTGTTAAAAGAAACCAAGACAGTAACAGATTCTGCTTATCTTCATAATTGATTTGCAGTTGTTAAAAAGGACTGAAAAAAGAAAGAACCTTTGTAATTGTAATGCTTTTTTTTAAAACTAGCAATTAGCATAGAGTGTTTTAATTTGCTAGAATTTGAATAAACGATTCTGGAGATGAAGTGATTCAAAGTGACAGCATTCATGTTTTTATTGTAGCCGTAACTGGATCTACACTCTGACCTTCTAGTAACTATGCCCCTCAGATAGAGATTAAAAAAATATTCTCACTAACAATCAATCATAATATTGAACATAGGGATGTCTGTTTCATTTTTGATTTTCTAATAAGTATATTCTTGGAGGCTCCAAATTTTCATTTTAAATTGCTATTATCTGGGTGTGCCTAGAATTCAAAGCTAAGTTTGCTGAAATCCTAATGTGAAGCTTGTTTTTAAGCGGGTTATAGTAAGATAACAACAAAGTAGCTTATCTTCTAGCAAGGCCATTCTGATAATGTTTTATGTCTTATTGGGCTTTCCCTGTGGAGTTTGCTAAGGCCTTACAGGTTATTGTTTTGTTCTTGGTACTTTTCTCTCTCTCTCTCTCTCTCTCTCTCTCTCATCATTATTCATTAAGCAATATTACATCATTTTATAATTTTTTATTGGAATAAAATTTTAAAATCCCACCGCATACCCTTAGTACGATGGTCACTCCACAAATATAAGTGCTTGTAGGGTGTGGGAGGCAAGAGCCGGGGTTCAAGTCTCCAGGAAGGAGCTTCACACACATATACATTTAGATTATGCTAGAGTAGAATTTCTATCTTGTATATAAATAAAAAAAAAATTTAAATCCTACCATTCAATTAAATGTTCTTTATGTTCTTAACATATATGTCAAATTTTATATCATGTTGATGTTATTTATTATTCAATCTAAAAACTCATCTTTTATTCATAATTTTAAAATACAAAAACTTGAAATTTAAATAATTGTTAAATGACATAATTATTGATCTCTAATCAATTTAAAATTTTACAAGCATGTATAGTAAAAGAAGAAAATGTAATCCAATGATAGATTTATCAAAATTTGCATTAAATAAAAAATATTGAGTATTGTAATATTACTAAAACTTAACTTAAATTCTAATCTATATACACATACAAGAAATAGATAATAATTGTCCAAACTCATTTCTTCTACGTGTAGAAGAATATTTAATGGTAAATGTAACTTTTTGGAGGAATGTTTATATGTAAGCGAGAGTATTATGATGCATGAAAAGTAATGATGTGGTTAGCTATTATTGGAGGTTTAAAAAACAGTTTTACATTCTTATTTAATTTATTTTCGTTTACAATATAAACACTTGGATATAAATTTTGTTCCTATTGGAGAGTTAAAAAAAACTATTTTATATAATATATATATATTTTTATATATAGAATATAAATACAATAGTATTTCAATTTATGATAGACGAGACTTTACTTATTTATAGGTTTATGAAATTGCAAGATGCCTAATTTTCTTTTGCCAAAGCTCGTATAGTTGGCTCAATAAACCCTTTAATTTTAAGTGGGTTGCGATTGAAAGAAAGTTACAAATTTTATATAAATAAAATGATGTTGATTCTTTGTTGAATTGTTATAATGGTAACACAATTTCTTACCTTTTTTTTTTTTTTTTTGAGGAACCTCTTAAAATTTCTTACTTAAATGATGTGAGATTTAGTTAAGATTTAGTTTTTCCTCATCCCATTCTACTTAAGAGGTATTTTAATTCTTTGGATCCCTGTAATCCACTCCTTAAGGACTACACATTTCTGTGTAATGGGACCTACCCACCATCACGTCGTAGGAATAAGTCACGTTTTTTCTCACTTCACATTACCATTTAATATATATTTGGTTTTCGAGTTACAAAAAATGTTAAATTATAAGAAGTTATTTTAATTACGACTTATTGTAATTTTAGATAGGCAACTTAACCCTAACAAATTTTGATTCAATTTTCAGCAGAAAAAAAACTTTGATTCAATTAATTTTGTATTCTCCAAACAGATTCAAATAAATTATTAGGTAAGTTACTTTTCTATAAATTCTTTAATTTGAAATTTATTTAATAATATTTATTTATATATATATATTGAAATACTTATCTAATAATAAAAATATTATGACTTTTAATAATAAAAATTACTCATTCCTTTCTTTCTGAAAAAAAAAAAGGGAAAGAAAAAACTCATTCAAAAAACCTTGCTGTAATAGCAGTCTAGCTGTTTGCTATTTTTTATTTAAAAAAAAAACACACATGCTTTAAAAGTCAAAAACCCAATAATTTTCCAAAACCCAAACATTCTGACAAAACCTTTCTCTCTCTGTTTTCTTTCCTTCTTTCATCACTCACAAGTCAGAACCCAAAAAAAATTCTCTCATCTAATCAATTCGCATTATTACAAAATCCCATAAATAAATAGTAAAATTAATTAATTTACTTAGAGCAACTGAGTTAGGGTTTCCGAGTCGCCATGGCCGATTTCCAGACCTCGACTCACCGAGCCAATTGGATCTTCACTACTCAAGAGCTGGTAAGTCCCTTCCCCTTCTTTACACTCGTTATACGTTTGGTTCCTGAGAAAATGTAGGAAAAAAAGAAAACAGTAACATTTGAATGCAAAAGAACTAATTTTTACTATCATAAATATATAAATATAAAAAACCCCGTTTGATTAAGTTTAATGGTTCTGTTTTAAGCTTGGTTTGAGTGGGAAAAACAAATTATTTCTTTAAGCTTCGTTTTCCGTTTGGTTCCCGAGAAAATGTAGGGAAGAATTTGTTCACAGGTCCCAACTGAAAGACTCAATTCTTTAGGGAGGAATTCCGTTCAACAGGGTCTACGGCATGCATGTCTTTGAGTATCTCACTTTGGACCCCAGGTTCAATCAGATTTTTAACACGGCAATGCTCAACTACACTAATATTGTTATTAAGCATATTGTTGAGTCTTACAAAGGCTTTGAGCAACTCAGGCAACTTGTTGATGTTGGCGGTAGCCTAGGAGTTACTCTAAAACCTCATCACTTCCAAATACCCCCACATCAAAGGCATTAGTTTCGACTTGCATCATGTTATACAACATGCCCCGCCTTATCCCGGTATTATTTAAATTCGTAAGTCTCCTTTCTTTCACAATGTTGTCATGTCAAGGCATTTTCTTATTTCACTACTTTGAAATTTGACGAATATACAATTTTTGTGGAAAAATAATGCTAATAACATAATTTTAAGGGCCTGGATCGCATAGGGTTTATAAATACACAATTTGTGCAGATAAAGAGAGGTGCAAAAAAAAACTTATGTTGCAGGTGTGGAACATTTGGGAGGAGATATGTTCGAAAGCGTTCCTAAAGGGGACAACATTTTTATGAAGGTAACTTTTAGATTTAATTTGTAGGTATTTTGTTTTGATTAACCTAAAGCCATGGGTTTTTTTTTTTCATACAAATTTGTAGGTATTTTGTTTTGACTTTTGATTAACCTAGAGCCATGGTTTTTTTTTAATTTATACAAGATAGAAATTTTACTCTAGCATAATCTAAGACTTGAACTTCAGCTCTTACCCCCTACACCCCACAAGCATTTATACTTATGGAATGACAATCACACCAAGGGTACGTGGTGGTCCTAAAGCCATGGTTTTAATTCCAAATTTGATATAGGAAATGCTTTTATTTCCATCTGATTGTCTTAAACTCTTAATTAGACTTCATCAAAAAAATCTTAAGGGATTGGTCTAGTGGTTCTTAAAGTTCCATGAGATCGATGAGATCTTGGATTTGAAACCTCTAATCAACATCTTATGGTCACTCTCAAGGAATTTCTCTTTATAATTATGTGGTGTGTGTGGGGTGGAAAGTATATAGTACACACACCGGTGAAATAGTCAAGTGTTCAAAAATCTTTGTCACCCTCAACAATAATAAATAAATTAATAAATTATATCATTTCCAATTGATGTGGCAATGGCATTCTTAGGAGAAATGGGACCAAATTACAAGAACTCAATAGCCACATCAGTTGGGATAGGGATTAAGTTATGACATATAATCTTGCTTTATTAGCATTATAAACAATTTTATATATATATATATATATAAATATATATAAATATAATTATGGACGATTTCTTTGAATTTGTTTTTGTGTGACAGTAATGTCCTTTAAAATTAAATGTTTCGCGCAAAAAAGAAAAAGAAAAAAAGATTTCAAGACAAATAATATCATAATTGGTTAATTTTGTAGTATATGATTGGGATGATGAACATTGCCTAAAGCTGTTGAAAAACTGCTACAATGCTACTCCACATGATGGAAAGGTAATAGTCGTCGAGGCAATTCTTCCAATTACGCCAAAGATTAGCAGTTCTACAAAGAGCACCTCACAAATGGATTTGATTATGATGACTCAAACCCCAGCAGGGAAGGAAAGGACCCAACAAGAATTCATGGCCTTGGCAACCAAAGTTGGATTTAGTGGCATTAGATATGAATGTTTTATCTGTAATGTTTGTGTTATGGAGTTTTTTAAGTAAGGCAGCTGGCTTGTAGTATTAAAAAATGCATGGGCATCATTCAGTTCTCTGAACCTTAAAATAAAGATGCTTGCAAAATAAAATTGCCCCTAAATTTCTTAATTCAGGTTAATTATGTCGTAAAATGAAAGCCCATCATTTAGAAATGCCTAAATTTGAACCTGCCAAAGGCATGAAAAATCAATGCTGTACTTCTCATGGAAGAGCTTATTCCACACATTATGATGAGCTTTAACATAAACATAAGTCCCATTTTTTGGGAAAAGTCCTCATTTCTTGGTTGATGAAGATGCTTAGAAACATATATCACTATCTTCATATGACTCCATTACATTTTAATCTGGCTCATTGAAGTTGGATCTTCTTCTGGATTCTCTAAGCCAAACAAAAAGGAAGTTACATCATTAGCCTTACCATTGAGCATCTAAGTAGACATATTATTTTTTCCTCAAAAAAAGAAAAAAAAAAAGAAAAAAAAAAGTAGACATTATTTGACCCATTGATAAAATCCATGTGCCCGACGTACTTCACATTCTCTGGATGAATGATACAGCCACATTTTTTTTTATAGGAACTGATACAGCCACTTTGAGGCAGAATTTTTTTCTAGGGTTCATTGCAAAGAAATTGGAATACAAGTATATAAGTCGGAAGAGAGACAACTCTAATTAAAAATTTTATTTATTTATTTATTATTATTATTTTAACTTTTGAAAAAGGAGGTAACTAAACTCTTTCGAATATTCTTAAAATTTAAAAATGACATTATCTTCAATTTTTCCTGTAGTTCTCCTCCCATTCTCTCCACTCACTCAATCTCCCATTTATACAGGATAAAAGGATTCCTTCAAGTTTGCTTATGGAGGATTTACCTCCACATTTTATGGCTGTAATAGCATCTTGATTATCTTATAGTGTTCTTTAATCTTTATCAATAAAACTTTCTAAAATCTTATTTTAAAAAGTTTTCAAAAAAAAAATCTTATTTAAGAAATATAAATAAATAAAAGGACACCTTGTTGTGCAAGGCAACTTAAATGATGAGTAGATATTTTACATCCTTTTAGATTTTATCTAGCTTAAACTACCTTCTTCTGTTTCCATTTTTCATGTTATTTTCATATAAAACAAATTGTTTACATTGGAATGTAAGCAAGAGCAACCAGGGTCTGGCAGCAAAGGATGCATAGGAATACGAAGTGTATTGCAGGATAAAGCACTGTTTTCTAGTTTGAGAGGAAGGAAAGCAATGCAATTTAAGATAGAAATGAATGAAAAATAATAATTTTATAATATTCTTTTCACTTTTTTATTTTGAAGTTTTAATGGAGAAAATGTAAAAAAATGAAATCAACTTTCTATTTTTTTATGATTATTTTATTTTATTTCTTTATACGAAGCCTTAAATACTTAAAAATAAGCTATATTTACTGATCAATGCTAAAAATTAAAATTCAAACTCTTTATTTTTATTTTTTTTTGGCGAAAACACCATTTTGGTTCCTACATTTTTAGGTTATAGTCAATTTAGTCCTTATATTTTAGTAGCAATCAATTTGATCCCTGTTATTTTTAACTTACAACTAATTTGGTTCCTACCATCAACTCACTAACGAAAAATGCTTACATGGCTAACGGTGTGTATAGTTGGCACACTTCACGCCTACATTGCTTATAAAATATTATTAAAAAATGAAATGTAAGCAATTAAATTGAAGAAAAAAAAAATCAAAAACAAAAAAAAAATTGAATTAAAAAGATAGAAAAACAAAAATGAAAGATCATTTTTCAGATTTTCTTGTACTTTCTTGTCAACCAAACACAAAAACACAAAACTCAAACCCAGATTTGAACAAACAGCAAACCCAAAGGTCTCGTTTTCCTCCTCTCACCGTCTGTTTCTCTTTCTTTATCTCACTAATCTCCCTTCCTCACTTGCAAACCCAAAGCTCTCACTCTATAATCCACAACTGAACCCTCCTATGGCTGAAGCACAGACCGGCCTCCATAGCCAAAGTCCTTACTCTCTTCCCATCTCTGTTTCTCACCCTCTTAGTCTTGATCTCTACATGGTCCAGAACTCACCAAGCAAGTTAAAGATTTGAACCCAACAGTGGTGGGATGTCATCCGTTTTAAAATATATAACTTTTACAAAAGCTTTGAGAGAGATACATTGGAGGGAAGCCATCTATGCTTATGCCGAAGAAAGAAGAAGACAAACTTTTTTTTTACCCTAGGTAAAGACAAACCTAGTTGGATAGATATGGCTTTGTTCAAAATTGCTTGTGTTTTTGGTAAATTTGATTTAGTTGCTGGTTGATTTTCGTGTCTGAGATTTATAAATTTAATTTGTTTTAGTGTTAAATTTTATTGGTTGTGTATTTGTATGAGCAAAACATACGAGAGTCATTGTTAATTGCTGAGTTTGTTAGATCTAGTCCAAATATCAGTTTGAGTTTTTTGTTTTTGTGTTTGGTTAGCAAGGAAGTGTAAGAAAAATTGGGTTTGATATTTCATTTTTGTTTTTCTATCTTTTAAATACATAAATTAAATTTTTTATTTTTTATTTTTGTTATTCTTTTCAATTTAAATGCTTGTGTGGATTTTTTAATGTTTATTAAAACATTTTAATAATATTTTATAAGCCACATAGGCATGAAGTGTACTAATTATACACACCGTTAGCCACGTAAGTATTTTTCGTTAGTGAGTTGACGGTAAGGACCAAATTAATTGTAAGTTAAAAATAACATGAACCAAATTGACTGCTACCAAAATATAAGGACTAAATTAATTATGACTCCAAAATGTAGAGACCAATAGTATTTTCGTCTCTCTTTCTTTTTTTTACTTTTTTTTCTTTTTTTTCAACTTTCTCAACTGACACGGTCACGCTACACGTACACACACTCACCCATTTTTCCCGATGATTTGAAAAAAGGCATATACCTTGTTGTGCAAGGCTACTCAAATGATAATGAGATCTTTGACAGCCTTTTAGACTTCCTCTGAGACAAAATATTAGATCTTTTTTCTCACCAAAAGCAACAACAAAAAAAAGAGTAAAAAGTAAAAACCAATGGACAAGAAGCACAAACAGCAGAAGCCAAACCAAAAGCAAGCAGAAATGGCTTCTTCACCTTCAAGACAAACCCCAACAACAACCATGGCCAACCAAGACTACAAAAAGAAAGAACAAGAAGAAGAAGCATTCTCTCAGGCCATGGAACTGGTGTACGGGTCAGTCCTACCCATGACCATACACGCAGCCATGGAGCTTGGTGTCTTTGACATCTTGGGAAATGCGGGTCCAGATGCTACTCTCTCCGCTGAGCAGATCGTGACCCAAGTGCCCACTACAAACCCAGACGCACCGGCCATGATTGACCGCATCTGTAGCCTACTGGTTCAACACGGCGTGCTTGGTGTCTCTGTGGATGATAATGTTAAAAGGCTTCCTTTTCGCAGAAACTACTGCCTGAATAGCGTGTCCAAGTACTTTGCGCGTTGTAACCAAGATGGGGTTTCCTTGGCACCATTGATGACCTTGCTTCATGACAAGGTTTACATGGATAGTTGGTCAGTCATTACTCCACTCCTCTTTTCTTTCTTTCTTTCCTTTTCTTTAATCATAAGTATCCCTTTTATTTGTATATTCGTTTTAGTTAGTTTTGCTTTGCAATCTTTATGTCCATAGTATGAGAGTTTCTTTGAGATTTTCTTGAATCCACAGTAATAAAGGAGAGGAAAACCTATGAACCAAATCATCAAAGCTTACTGCTGCTTTGACTAGGGCGGACTTCTTTTTGATATAGCTTGTTGATTTATCAATTATTTATGTTATTTTTGCCACCCAAATCTTTCTTTAATCGACCCCACTGCTGGTCATGTTTGTTAAATATTTGAACTTTCAATAAATAGTTGTACTTGTTGGAGTATTTTTGCATCAACAGTATTGTAGAAACTGTGGAATGATAACGACAATGACAAACATGCATACGGACAAAGTGTTGTTTTTTATTTCTATTTTGTTTATATATATATATATATATAAACAAAATACATGAGAAATTTAATATCTAGAAACACATGAGATGCTAGTTGAGTTACAAGCCAAAGTGTTGTTAAATCAATACTTAGATTTATTATTATTATTATTATTATTATTATTACTTTGATTTTTGGGGAGGCGGGTTGACCCGCAACATGGTAGACGGGAGGCCTTGGTACCATCTGACTACAACTCACTTGGGTACTTAGATTTATTTTCATTGTTGTTATTATCATCATTGTTACCTGTGAGCAGATGTAGTTGTGGCCGATTGTTTGGCATGTTGGGAAAGTTATGCAAATGGTCAAGTGGTCATAATCTGGTTGTCTAACGCCCAGCTCAAAGGGATACCTGGATGCCTCATTCTAACCCTATATGAGAAGTCTTTCCCAGATTTTATAAGAAGTTTGTAATGGTGGCTAACTTTATTGCTAAATTGAATGGATGTTAGGTCTCAACTGAAGAATGCCGTTCTTGAAGGCGGACTTCCCTTTAACAGGGTCCATGGAACTCATGCCTATGAGTACGCTGGCAGGGACGGCAGGTTCAGTCAAGTTTTCAACACAGGAATGTTCAACCACACTACCATACTTGTTAAGAAGATGCTCGAGTCCTACAAAGGTTTTCAGAACCTCAAGCAGCTGGTTGTTGTTGGTGGTGGCATTGGAGTGGCTCTTAGCTTAATCACTTCCAAATTCCCCAATATAAAGGGCATTAATTTTGACTTGCCTCATGTTATACAACATGCCCCACCCTATCCTGGTATGATGTCTCCCCATTATGTAACTTCTTTAAATAGTATTGTGGAGTTAGTTGTTCATTGAAGGTAATTTTCAATTTGATGAGCTTATTGGCTTATAAGAATGAAATGATCAACAAAATGGTTGGTGATACATTGCATCTTATATTTCATCACTTGAGTGGATTTAGATGCAGGTTCACCTGGTATCTGCTGCTGTACTCTCTGCAACCTTCATATTATCAATTTCTTTGTGCCACATCTTTCCAAAACTGCATGAGAGAGAGAGAGAGAGAGAGTAATTCCAATTAATCTGTTATTTGTGGTTGTTAATGTATAACTGAGTGTTTAGGAGCCTAGATGGTCTTCATCTATCATTTGTGGTCGTTAATGTATGGTTGAGTGCCCTAGATGGTCTTCAGTGATTAGTTCATTGAGTGCCTCGATTAAAGGGTGAGTTAATTTATCTTGCAGGTGTGAAACATGTAGCTGGAGATATGTTTGAAAGCATTCCAAAAGGAGATGCCATACTTTTGATGGTGAGTTTTGACTTTTGAGTATGTTGGGTATTCTTTCCTGATTTTCTTTGGTCTTATGCTTTTTCTTTTCTTTTCTTTTTTTGAAATTTAGTACTTGTACTGATGACGTAAACATTATATGCTGTGTCAGTAAATAATCCATTTTTGAAATTCAGTAAAAAGTTATGCATTTTTTTTTCCTGAATGAAAAATTATGAGATTGTTGATGTTATGTAGGGGATACTTCATGATTGGAGTGATGATCGCTGCTTGAAATTGTTGGAGAACTGCTACAATTCTCTTCCAAATGATGGAAAGGTGATTGTTGTGGAGCAAATTCTTCCAATTTATCCAGAGATTTCCACTTTTGCAAGGAGCAAATCCCTACTTGATATGCTTTTGATGACTCAAAAACCGGGAGGAAAGGAGCGGAAGCAACATGAATTTGATTCATTGGCATTTGGATCTGGTTTTATGAGTTTTGCTCTTCCATGCTATTTCTGTAATTCGCATGTGATGGAGTTCTACAAGAAGGGTTTGAAATCCGTATCAATTGTGGTGTAGGTTGAACACTTCTTTTGTAGGAGCTGACAGTCTAAATGTTTTGCCTAATCACTGAGACTTAAGGATCTGTTTCTGATGATATTATTATCTCAATATGGGATGTTTGTGACTCATTCTATGAGAATGGAATTAGCTTCCTATTTTTCATTGCTCTAGGATTTTGTTCTGGATTTGGTAATTGCTAATTTACTATATATCTGATAAGTGAGTCTATTATCACTGTTGAAGTGCACCTGTTTGGAAGTGTTTGATATATGGTCAGAGTCAAATTTTGGGACCAAAGGGAATCATTCTTCTTGAGAAATATGTGGAAAGGTTTGAATGTTTATAAGCTTTGTTTCAAGCTCTTTTTGGGTTTAAATCCCTTTGTTTTGGTAAGTCAGTTTGAAAATTCGTGAAAATCAAGATTAATGAGCTTGCTATCATGAAGAGCTGTTTATAGCTCCACTGTGATTGATGAACTCTCTCTTTTATACCTATAATCCTTGTGTTTTCTGCCATGAAACCCTGAGTGGTAAATTTTATTTGCTTAGAATTCACAACCCTGTTTTCCAGTTTCAGACTGCAGTATAAGAATTCCCTAGATGCTAAAAATTATCTCAACATTCATGTGGTGTTGCTGCTCCTCATGGTGACTTTAATCCTAGTCTACACTCTTACCATTGGAAAAGTGGTTCAAACCCACTAATTTTATGTGGCTCGAAACGGAAATTCTTTGTTTGTGGATGTCTCTCCATACCCTTCAGATTTTTTCACTTCCTATTAGCTATTGCAATTAATTGTGCTGAATATCTTACTCAAATTCGTTATTAATCAAATGCCTCCCTTGCTTCCTCAAAATCAAGTGAATTATTTCTAAAGCTTAAATTTCCAAGCAAGCAAATTATATGCTAGATGTATACTATATTTGTAGTCAGTGAAGTTCTTCTAGCTCTTCGAAAGTAACAGAAAATGGCGATCATGGGATTCAATTGGTGCTAAAGGTAAAGGGGAAATAAAATATAATGGTTTCATATATCGTCAAGATGGAGTACATATTAAATGGGTTAGAAGCTTATGCCAAGAAAACGAACTATGGTTACATTTTCATGACAATGCTGCAAGATATTTGCTTCAAAAACCAGAGGTCCACCTAATCTCAGCAGCATTCCCTATTGAGTTCCTCTAGCTGCTCCCAATTATATCCTTGTATGTAACTTTTATCTTCTCTAACAAAGCTTCCCTGAAATTTATTTGATGACGCATTGTGAAAAAATTGTACAAAACAATTCTTCAAAATGATGGTAGTTATCATGAAAATTGGAACTAAGTTTTTGATGGTAGAGTCCAATTTGACACTAACCTGTCTGGTTTGAAAACCAGGTTCTTGTATGCAAACCACTGCAAAGAAAGACAATGAAGATGGATGCATAAGAAATAGACAAAAGCACAAAAATTCCAAATTAAGCACTCCAGAAAATGATTTTCTTCTAAGAATGTCCCTTAGAATAACGGTTATATAATTTATTTTATCACTTTTTAATAGCTTAAGTTTTTTAAGACTAATAATAATTTAACATAGAATTAAAACAACTTAGAATTTTTTTTAAGCTTGGCTTGAGTGAGAAAATCTAAATTATTTCCTCAATTAATAGAACCTTGTGTATGTTTTTTGTTTGTGTGTAGTGAAGGTAAATATATTTGTTAGTTTTTTACTTAATTCAGTTTTGTAATTGTTTACTACATTTGTTTATGTATTATAATAACACGAGATTTTTTTTTGACTGGTCTCTGATATAGGATGATAAATACAATGCTGCTCGTCAAAGAGCAATACAAACACTAGAGAAGGTATGGTGCAAAATTGTTATTTGTTCATATATTTATTTGTTTTTTAGTCCTAGTAATATGGCTCATAATGGAGTTGTGTTAAGATTAATTACTCTATTGGGGCTGATTAGCTAATGATGTGTTGTGAAGTATGGGGCAACATTGATGGAAGTAGATGTGGATGGGACGTTGTCGTACCCTGAACCTCAAATTAACTCGAAAGATAATGGTAAACACATTTCCAAGAGTTGAATTTTTTGTAGCATTCTCTTATTGGATTGGATGAGTTTGTCAACGTGTTCTTCTCTGTGCAAGAGGTTTAATTATTTTTGTTCTAATGGGTTCGTTCTTTTCATGTTAGCTGATAAGCATTCTCGTCCGAAACCACTTACTATTGAAGAAGAGCGATATATGCGAGTGTTCTACGAGAATAAACTTCAAGAAGTTTGTAATAACTTCCACTTTCCTCATAAAATTCAGGTATGTTGTTCCTTTTCAATGATATAAAATGATAAATAAATGGTAAAGTTGGGTATCTTAGTCAAGTTTCTTGAATTGGTTCATTTGCAGGCAACAGCTCTTATATATTTCAAAAGGTTTTATCTACAATGGTCAGTCATGCAACATCATCCCAAAAACATTATGTAAGATTATTTTTTATTCTTATGTTCAACTCTTCATTGAAGTTTCCCAACATTACATGATCCACCATTAAGTTTGAATCTGCATTGCATCAAAGTATGGTAGAAGACTAGAAGCTCATGAGAAAATTGTACTTGCAGTATGCACCTTGTATACTTGGGTAGAACCCTGTTTTTACTTCAATAGACTTATAAAAAGAATATAAAAAATTTCATGACGATATTGCTAAAAGAAGATATACTTGGACACTATGAAAGTGGCTACTATTCGAATTTCTTGACTTGGTAATTGTTGGGGATTTAGTGCTCAATTGTGACTACATTATTATTAAATTGAATTTATTTCCTTGAGCACAGGTTAACGTGCATTTATGCTGCTTGCAAGATAGAAGAAAATCATGTTTCAGCAGAGGAGCTCGGTAAGGGGATCTCTCAGGATCATCAATTGATTCTCAATAATGAGATGATAGTTTATCAGGCATGTAGGTGCCGTGCATAATATTGTTTTCTTTATTATTTTTTGCTTTTCTTTGTCTAATGCATATACCTTTACTTTGCAAGATTTCAAAATTTGAACTTACTCCTTTATTTTTTCAGAGTTTAGAATTTGATCTTATTGTTTATGCACCGTATCGCTCCATTGATGGTTTTGTCAATGATATGGAGGTAAGTTGATTAATCCTAATGCATTCTTTCTGCTGATTTCTTCTTTTGTGATTTGTACATCAGAAAAGCTCATTTGTCTTTGTATTTTTTTTCTTTAATTTTGCTTTTGGTCTCATTGTGATGTTGGAATTCTTTTTCCCCTTCTTATTTATATTCTGGGTTGATGTTGGTTCCCAGGAATTCTGCCCAGTAAAAGATGACCAGCTTCATGTGCTGAAGGTAAAATGTTTGCATCCTATTTGATCTTCTTAACTGAACAGCTTCATATTTGTTGCTTTGTGATTATTTAATTAGTGACTACTTGACTTATGTCATTCATGCTCAAATTAAAACTTGAAAAGTCTTTAAGATGTTCTTAATTGCTTTTAATTTTCTTTAAGAATAGCTAGCAGTTGAGCACATATGACATCTTTGTGCATGGTTACTATTTTAAAGTAATTAATATGTAATTTGATTAATTGTAAAATGTTTCCTCTAGGGAAAATACTGAAACAACTAAGCATATGTTGTTTTAGTACTCTTAACTGTTGTAGATAATGCTCTCTTTCTTTTTTTTAGATAAGTAATGAAAAAAAATTTATTAATTAAGAAAAAAGTAGCCAACCCAAGTACGTTGGGGATGTACTATGGGGGCAAAAATCAAGAACCAAAATTACAATGATCAAGTAAAGCAGGAAGGGAAAAACAAGAAAAATGCAACAAAACCAGACTCCAAACAAGGAGAGTATGCAAGAAAAAAGACTTAATCTCTAGCAAGGACCTCTCACATCCCCCAAAGCATCTAGCATTCCTTTCCCTCCAAATACACCACATCAAGCAATGCATCACCAGTCTCCAAAAATCTATATTGCGATGCCGCTTGAATTTACCTTGCCAACACTCAAACAACTCAAAAACCTTTAATGGCATAACCCAATGAATTCCAAACAAACAGAACACCAAAGTCCATAGCTCAGAAGCTATGGGGCAATGAAGCAAAAGATGATCCACCGACTCCCCACACCTCTTACACATATAACACCAATTAAGAACAATAACACTCCTTCTGTGAAGGTTATCAGTAGTAAGAATCTTACCTAAAGCGGCTGACCATGAAAAGAAAGCCACCCTTGGAGGGACCTTTGATTGCCACACCAACCTCCAAGGGAAGGAAATAGTAGAAGTGTAGAGAGAAAGATAGAAACCTCTAACCTCAAAACCTCTACTCTGTGCGGGCTTCCAACAAACCTTGTCAGGGCCAACCCCCCGCACTTACAGGGAGGTTTCTGTTCACTAAAATATGCTTACAGGGAGGTTGACTCCATTTTTTCTGTCTGCTGCTTTACTGTTATGTAGGCTATACACGAAACTGCAAGGATGGAGGTTGATAAAATCATGCTTACTGATGCACCTCTTCTATTCCCTCCTGGGCAGGTACTGTACATCTTTTTTCACCACATTGATTATGAACATCTTTTGGTCTGTCTAAATCTGAACTTGAAAACTTTCTTCCTTGATTCTCTAAATTGTAAAGCATATCATTAGAACTGTTATTGAAGAAGTATAGTAGTTTGGAAAATATATCTGTAGATGCACCACAATAACTTAACCCTTTCAGATATGGGGAGTTAAGATAACGATTAAGGTAAAAATAGGGGATTATGAAAGTAGTGTTGTATAGATTGAGAAACAAAAAGGGCTGTAGTTCCGCTTGGAATGTCTGATATTGAAATATCATTTGTGAATTGTATTCCCAGGATGTGCAATAGACCATTGATAAAAACAATGAATACTATCCCAGGATGCCATTCAAACAATTCTAAATTGTACTTCTGAAATGGATCCTAGTGGGTGCCAATTGAAGATTGTGGTTTAACCTTGTAATCTGTTTAATTAGAACACTGATCTCGTTTGATTTTTATTTGATGCAGTTGGCATTGGCTGCTTTGCGTAGTTCAAATGAGGTGCACAAAGTTCTCGACTTTGAGAGGTTATAAATTGCTTTAGGGTTACCTCAAGATTATGACAATAATGTTTTTGCAACAATTTTTTACCTTCATATTTGGTTGCCAAACTGTGATTCCACAGTAATAAAAATTGATGGGAGGAAAGGAGGAATCTGGGATTAAAACTCTTTTTGTTGGTCAAATTTTTTAAATAAAAAAATCCTATTTCTTGTTTGCAATAATGATTCAGTCTTCTTCAACTTGCATGCTCCTTTGCAGATACCTGAGGAGCATTCTCTCTCGTCAGAGTTCTGCACATACCGTTTCAGAGCTCATTGAATCTCTAAATTCAATAGATTCTTGGGTATAGATTCATTATACTTTTTGCAATCTGAATAAGTATCCCAAATTTAATGGATATAATTCAAAATAAAATAGTGAAATGTGGTTGTTTTCAATTACATTTACCATTCTACTTGTGGCCGTGTATACAGGTAAGAGGATATAAATTTCCTTCAGAAAAAGATTTGAAGCACATCAACCGGAAACTAAAATCTTGCTGGGGTCTTAGCTCACATGACGAGTACTTTCTAATACTCTTGTCATATAATGAATTAATAATTGTTACTCTAATGCCCATATATATATATATATATATTTTTTTTTTGTGTACCAATGCCCATATTTGACTGCTTGGCAGGAGCAAGAAACGGGAGAAGAAATCAAAGCACAAGTCAAAGAAGAGTTCAAATGAAACACAAAATGTGCCTTCTCATACTGATTTGTAAGTCCTGCCCATTTTGATTGAACTTTTAATTGGAGCTTTGCTCCACTTTGGTTCTGTTTTGATTCTGTCATTGTTGCAAAGGGAATAACAGTTATTAGCAATTCATGATTATGCAATCAAAGAGGAGCCTTACTTTTTGATTTGTAGTTGTACTGACTGTATTTTCTCTGATTTCAGGTAATGCATCCTTGAATCTTACCTGGGAGTCGCATCATTCTCCGAGTCCTCGAGCAATACTTAATGCATTTTATTGAAACAGACCTGAAATTCTGTGTCTTTTCTCTAATCACTATTTCCTTTATTTATTTACTTATTTTCATTTATGTTTTTTTTTTTTTTTTTTTTCTTTTTGGTTGTGAAACCAATTAAATGGTAAATGTGTATGGCATCCAGAATTTTGCTGACCTTGGACAACAATTCTCACATCTATGAGAAGGATCAACTAACTTAATTACAGAATAAGTTCTGATACAAACTCGTCATGGAAGCATGATGTGAGATATCCGATGTATATATACCCAGCTGTGAGGCACCAAGTGAATATACCCTTGGACAACAATAAAATCATAGATGGTAGCCAGTCCATGATTTCCAGACATTTTTGCACTGCTTTGGGTCTATGCACCTGGTGAGCCTCAGTTGGAGTTTCACACACCTGTGAAATCTACATGATGTGAGATACCTGATGTGTACATCCGTTATAAAATCAGTTTTACTTATCCAAAAGAAAAGTATCTAATTAACAAGCAATAAAAAAAAAAAGAAAAAAAAATGAAGTATAATAAAATTCTGTTGTATCTTCCCTGCTTTATGGCTTCATTCTATTTCCAATTTAGAAACTGGGCAAGGCAATTCGCAATGCATTTTCTCAACTCTGCATTTTTCTTTCTATTAATGCTTGTCGTTTAATAATTTGATAAACTAAAAATTCCTCTAACAGGACTAGTGCTCAAAGGGGATATTTTTAATAACAGAGACTTCTTGAGGCAAAAAAAAAATATTGATCTATTACTTCTAGGTTCCATTGTTAATGTTGCTAGATTTATCAAGGCTGAAACTTAATTTGGTGCTTCTGTACTTGTTTGAAACTCCGTAGTTGCCAAATGCCTTATAGCTGAATTGGCACCTTCCCATGCACAAAGTGTTTGGGGGTCTAGGGGAGAAAAGATTCGAGCTGCGGGGTTAGCAGCATGTTGTAATTATTTCTCAAAAAAAAAAAAAAGAAAAAAAAAAGAAGAAACTCCGTAGTTCATGAAAGCCCATACGTCCTTTGATTTTGAAACTCCTCACTCTTCTAGCACTACCAAAACCGCCTCATTAGTGAGCCATGTTCATCTAATAAACAAATTGAGCTTAATGCAGATATAAGTTAGTGTCCCAAGCTTCGAGTTTATTTTGTCCATAAGTGTCCCAAACTCGTCATGGAAGCATCGAGTCTATTTTTGCCTTTAAGAATATTAATTTTTTGCCTCACAATTTGGTTCATTGGACGGCCTTTTGTAATTGGGATGGACCTATCTCCATCTTCTCTCTTCCTTCTTGGATCTTTGTTCCAGAAATTGAAAATGGATTGTGACCCTCTCTTGCTCAACATATTCTTATCCATTAAAATATATATATATATATATATTTATATAAGTTATCTCCTTCAAAATGCTATTTTTTCGAATTGGAGATGAGTTTTCCTGAGACTTGGGGTTGTTTGTTCCATGTGATGTGGTTCTCAAAAGCTCCATTCTTTGGCTTCACAAAGAACTTATTGCATTAGGGTTTGTATTATGCTTAGGGACACATTTGGGTGATGTCAAGGATTTACTCCAATAAAACAGGAGATGTCAACTAATTAGGTTATAAGATTCTTGGCATTTCTTTAATCCTTTAATTGATACCGATTTTACATTCTTTTATTATCTATATTAAAATTGCCGGTCTTTATTATTATTATTATTAAAAAATGTGAAAATTTCTCAATAGTGCTTTTATATGGGTAGAAACTTTTATACTATTCACTTTCCAATCTTGTGATAGTTCCGTCTTTTAAAAGTTAAAGATTCATAGGATTAAGGAGTACTTTATAAATGGGTTACTAAATTGCAACTATTAACCTTAGATTATGGTAATTTGTAATATCCAACCCATATTATAAATTTAATTAACATTCTAATTCGAGGTTTATTTGTAATTTCCATACTATCTAAAATTATTGTTAAAATTAACAAATTAATAGACTGGTTCAGTGATAAGATGTATTATTAGTATTAGAAAAAAAAAAAAAAATTTGTAACATCCATTCTCATTTTTTTTTTCCTTTTTAATTTATTTATTTTTATGTGAACCAACACCAACCCAGAATAAGGGAAATATTTTGTCGGCCCACAAAGCCCAAAAAAAGAAAAATAAAATGGTTTAGGCAGAGGAGCAAATTTTGCCACATGCAAATTTTAGAACAGAGTAAAACGACACCGTTCTGAGCTCCTTCTTAAACCCAAGAAAAAAAAAAAGGCATCAAAACGAAGAACTCTGTGTCTGTAATTTGAAGTTCAAAGCTTCAATGGCGTGCTTGCTCTCCATAAGCTTCTCTATCCCTCTCTGCGCTCCAACAATCCTTTTTCAGGTACCCTTTTGCCAAATCTCTCTTACAAAACTTTAGCTTTTACTACTTCACTCACCAAAAAAACTTTCTCTCCATAACCCATGTTTGGTTGCTGAGAAAATGTCAGAGAAAAAAAAAGAGAAAAATTCTTAATTTCTGCTATATGAAAATACCCACATTAAAAAAATACAATAAAATTCACCCAAGTGACCCATTACAGCTACTGTTGTTTGCTTAGTTAGGTTCTTTTTCTTTTCACCCATTTTAAAGCAAAAAATGTTAATAAACAATGTCAAGATTTTATTTTCTTACATTTTCTAGGGAACCAAACGGGTGGAAAGAATGAAAATTTACCCTTTCCAGTAGTGTTTCTTGTGGGTTCTTTTCTAATTCTTATTATAGATAGTGTGTTCGTTTTTTTTTTATCTTTGAGCAGAAGTGAAAACAAACAATGTTGAAATTTTCTGTTCTCACATTTTCTCGGCAACCAAACGGGTCGAGAGAATGAGAATTAAGTTAATTGTAGCTTCTTTTCTAGTTCTTATTATAGTTATAGATGTTTGTCCTTTCAAATGATTCTTGGTCAGTCTAGGAATTTGACACTGAAAATTGTTGCCTGAATTCGAGTCACGTTTGGCTGCTGAGAAACTGAAGGGAAAAAGAAAAAGAACAAGAGCAAAAGTAAGAATTATCTCGGTTTAGTGTTGTGGAATTGAGGTTCTGTATCTATAGAGTGTCTGTTCTTTTTCAATTATCCTTTCTGATGTGTTAGTACTTGTCAAAGGTCAAAATATAGATAAGGGATCCATGGGTAATGAGAAAGAGCCATTTAAATCTTGAATTTGAAGACTATTTAATCTTGGCTAAGTATATTTGTTGTTGCTTACCCTTTAAAACAGAAAATAGTATGAGGTTGATTAGTTGATGCATAAACCAAGAGCATGATCAATTAGAAGGGTTGTCGTCACCCATAATGTTTTGTGGGGCTTTTTTTTTTTTTTTTTTTTTTTTTTTTGAAGTTTTTAATTCATCACCAACTTTTAAAATGTGCAACCTTTCACCGTGGATCATACATAGATACTGAGTTTTGTTTCGTAACTAATTAATGAATGGTTAACCAGAAATGTTTAAGCTTTATCAAACAGATGCTGGGGTACGACAACAGTTAGTCATCATTGGTTTTTGTGTGCTATTTGCTTTTATATGTAACTGATTGTGTGAATGAGTTTTTTTGTCAAACGCATGTGGATCACCTTCTTTGCAGCCACTGTTGCTGGTTAACTAACTAGGACACTGCATGTTACTCATGAGTAAAATCTCATTGATGTTCATAATGAATAAATAATGGCTCACAAATATTGCTCAATTACCAAAAGTTAATGTCTTGTATTGCCTTTTTGATAATTGCTCAGTAACCAAAATGGGTTTCTTGTATCACTAGTTTGATCTATCCTAATGATTCTTTAGGTTATGCTACAATTTGTCAAATTAAGTATTAGTAGTTCTGCACAATATTTTTTTTGAAAACTGCTACTTAATATTTGTTGCTTACACATGATGCCCTGGTTGGTGTTTTATTTATGGAATTGTGTGTATTTGATCTGTTGTGCTTATTGTTTGTTGGGACTTGCCTCCAGGAAATATATCCAAGGAAATCATATCATGGTAGACTTTCAAACCAAGCAACTGCCAAAACAGGTTTTCTTTATTTATCTCCTTGCTCATTTACCATTTATGCCTCCTGTTTGAAGCATTAAAGCATGATTGTTTCTCATTTTTAGGCTTTTATCCTGTTTGAACCTTGGTCAGCTACCTGCATTTTGAGTTTTGAAGTGTTATTCTGCTCTACATTGGGAGGGGATAAAAAGCTTTTTATGTGAATTTTGGTTACCCCATGAATGGATTTTTTAAAGAAAGACAATTACCATCAAAATCAATAACCAATACGTGTATGATGTTGCTTCTTTTAACTCTTGAGTGATAATTTGTTGATGATACGAGACCAATTCAAGTTCCAATAATAAGTTAATAATAGTATGGATCACTTTTAGATGCTAAAGCAAGGCATAATGTTTAGGACTTCGTTTATATTAAACATTTGAACAATGCTGTCTGTGTTTTTCTTTTTAAGCTGATTGTACGAATTACGTTTGCAGCACCAAAGCTTCTTACCATCTGCAATGCAAATAAAGGCATATTGTCTGTGAACTGGAGCCATCGACATCACTTAATTACACCCTCAATATTTCCTTCTGAAACTAGTTCTTGTCCCTTGAATTCTTGTACCCATATGATAATAGCTGGTTATTGGGTGGGACCTGATCTTGATGATGGCTGGGGATTTGTTGAAGCTTTTGTAAATCAAATTACTTGATTTTTGGGCTTATTTTGCTTACCTTACTTGATAGACGTTGATTTTGGAAATGTCTGCCATGATTCATACTTCATTAGAACTAGCTTTACCTAACTGCAACTTGCCAGCATCCTACCACTGGGACAAGGTTATTAGAAGTGTGCACTCATATTTGACCAAATGCATGCCACCTCCTCTTCATTTTGCCTGATTATTCATAGATCAAATTAATGGGTAGGATGCCTTCTCTGTAGTTTCCTCTAGGGGTCTTGTTGGTCACAACCGGCTTTGACAAAGCATGTACCTGAGGTAAAGGAGAATACTGACTCTGGAGGATGAACTAGGAGGTGGCACTGTGGTGGTGTATTAGATTCTGGAGATCACAAGTCACTGATTTCTTAAAAATAGCTGAAATATTGTACTTGCAATTAAGAGGTGCTAAAGAGTATATAGAGGTGATCATAAACTTCTCTTATCAACTCGAACTGAAGGGATCATCAAGTTTTAATGCGAGTATGTATGAATGGTCGATTTTATGTTCTTATACTGCTTTGGCTCAAGCAATTTGCATTAAGCGTCACACTCTTTTTATTTTGAGTTAAGTTTATGTTTATGAGATGCTAAAGCATGTGGATATTTTTTTGCCCCTAATTGTTTTCTTGAACCATTTGTATCTTATATATGTAGACCTCATCCTATTGACCAAATTGAATTATGAGGCAAAAATCAAAATGTTGGATGAGGCACCTGGTCCTTGACTAAGGCAGTGAAGCAGTAGTGGTTGGGATTAGTTTAAGTCTTGGATTTAATCTCACTAATTGGTTTTTATTTTAAAAAAAGTGATAGACACGAGCTATAAAATTAAAATGGTGTAAATTTACAAAGTGAAAGTTGAAGGTTGGGCTGAAAAGGGCAAACTTAGGCTAAAATTTTGCGGGAAGATTCTGTCATCCACAAAACTGAGATCCAACTGTTCAAAAGCCTGACTCAAAAATATAGAGACCCTAAAGCAAATGCGTGTGCAATTGCAAACGCTAACTGACCTTACCAATGTAGGATCTAATTTTCGGCAAGGTACCTTTCCAAGCCTTAACTTGTACATGTCATGGTCAAAGAATTAAGGCTGTTAAATAAATGAGTATTTATTTTTTAGGAGATGAAAATAAATCGAAGTGTTTAGTATTGAGTCCCAAAAAAAAAGTGTTTATTTATTTAGCAAACTAATCAAATTCAAGCTCAGGTTTAAACTTAGGTATTGAACTAGCAAAACTACATTATAATATGTCCATAAACAAGCTGACTTAAGATTGATTTTTTCTTTTTGAGATAATATAGATAGAAGACATAGGAAATAGGGAAGGAGAGAGTAAGAAGACAAGACTTACAAGCATTTACAAAATGGCCCAACTTTTGTAAGTACTAGCGAGATTTATAAGCCAAAGACTTAAAGATTGAATTTGAGTACATAAATTTATAAGATATCAAATTATTGTATTTAAGTTATGAAAGTGTTGTAAAAAATGTTGTAGACGTACTATTTCTCTTAGTTATTGAAAAAAAAAAAAAATTTATTTGGTTTAGTAGTAAAATTGATACTAATTACTAGTAATATAAGATTGGTAAATCTAATTTCTAAAAAGTTCATAAATTTAAGTTAATATATCTAATTAACTCAAATAATATCTAATCTCAACTATATGTTAATTATTACTTATTAGTATAGATTTATAAAGCGATACAAATTCCTAGTTATAGTATTTATTTTAGATGAAAAAAGAATAATTTAATGAAATAAGTTAATGAAGTAGTCTATGGAAAAAATCAAGCCTTAAAAAGAAAAAAAGAAAAGAATATAGCATGAATATATAATCTTGCTTAGTAATGAGTTCAACTAATCTTAAACTTTTAATGCTTGCCTCAACTCAAAAAAATTTTGAGAATGACCATTACAACCATGACAATTTACTCTCTCTCTCTCTCTCTCTCAAATCCAACACCCTTTTAGTTAGGGTCTCTATTGGCTAGCTCGGACCCAACTTTAATCCCTTGTTGGGTGTCTTCACGGTTTTCTTTTTCATACTATCGCTTGGTAAAATAGATCGGTGCAATTAAAAACAAAAAAGAGTCTATCTAATCCAACCTCATCAAAGACCAAACATTTTAGGCTTCCTGCTTGATTGCTTGCCTTTTCTTCTTCTTGGTCTTCCTCTCCCTCCCCATTTCTTTTAAAACTGTTTTGAGTACTTCACTAACCTCTGGCATATACATTTATACAGTCTCCCATATCATACAAACTAGATCCCTAGGATGACCTCAAAAAGTTCAGAGAATGTTAGTACCCGTTTGGATACTGATGAAATGCATCTATGTTTGCGTTTTGTTTTGCTTTTTTTTTTTGAGAAGCTCATTTCTGTGGATGTGGTGGCTTTTCTAGTGGGTCCCATGCACTGTTCACGGGACTCACAAACTTCTTTTTTCAACAAAATTTTCATTAAAAATGGGTCACACGGCACTATTCACATATTGAAAAATTATTTTACTACAATGTTTTCAGTTTTCAGCAAAATAAGCGGTATCCAAATACATCCTTAGTGACAAAAGTCAAACTTAAGACTCCCATGTTGAGTGATCATGAGTTTGAGGAAGACCAACCCTTTGGGGCTTTCTGCTTGTTAAGCATGATGCAAACCTTAAGCCAGTGTTGGGTACATCTTCAAGTTTTTAAACTGTCACCCAGGATACATATCAAAGCTTCACGTTTAGCTAACTAGAACCTGGTCAGAAACCAGATGGATGAATAACTGAATGAGTCCTATAAATCTATTGTGTTGATGGGTTTTAAACAGTTTGCATTAATCAAAGTGCATGAAATTCAGGTGCTTATTGGTTGAATAGTCTAATAACACATTGAAAAAGTCCTTGAAGACATCGATGCTCTTGACATATTACATATATATCCCAAAAACAAGTATGTTGCTAGTAGTTATACATATCTCACTAGAATTCTTAATTAATATGACATTAATTAAAACCATAAACCATCCAATAGTTAACTCTATATGATTTTAACATCATAAATGTTGGACTGATTAGGCCACGTATAAGTACGGAAAAAAAGGTTACCAGTGATGCATCTAAATTAAGTATCTGTTAATTAATCCGTGCTAGCTAGAAGTTCAATAACAACCGCTTGTTGTCAACTTTCTTAAGCATGTAATAGTTTTTGTCCAAGTAATCACCAGTGAAGAACTCAATAGTGGTTATAAATCAACAAGCTTAATGCTTTCCTTTTGGTTGCCAAGGGAAGAAAGGAAAAGAAATAAATGTTTGAATGCTTAATAATCTTTACTACAATCAATAATTGACCCAAAAGAAAAAAAGGGTACTCAAATGAATACATTTTCTCTACCTTGTAGTAAGTAGATTGTATTAGCGAAATAGCAATGTTCAATATAATTAAGTTATTTGCTTATAGGTTGACATTACAGCTTTCCAAACTAAACTATTACGTGTGGAATTCTTATTGAAATAAAAAACTTACTACCTACTTGTGCATTGTACTATGTCTCTATAATGCAGATTGTCATGACTAAATGCTAGAAGGCATGGGTATGCAACTATGCATGCATTAGCTAGGTGAACCATGGATCATTGGGGTAGTGAAAAAATATATATTAAGAAGATCAATGAAGCCTCTCTGGGTAAACTTTTAGGTCACATGCAATTAATTTGCAACAAAGTTACACTTTTCATATGATGGGCTGCTGCAACTCACAGGGACAAGTCATGATGCCTTTGCCCTTCAGTCTGGAAAATGGATGCACCAATTGCGGTAAATATCGCCAGTTTGCTATAATTAAATTCAAATCACTGTTGCCAAAGTGCCAATTTGCACAAGTAATCTTGCAGTGTGAGAAGGTTATGAAGCTCGATACCATAAATCCATGGTCGGAGTCCATGGAAGCAACATTTATCTGAAATCACTCAATCAAGGAAACCATCATATATTTAGTACTGCAATATATTTTGCAGTTGGTCCCATAATTCTTTGTGGTTTTCGAAATTATTCTATCAAGGAAACTATCACACAGTAGTACTTACTACATTGGTATAATTAGTCCTAAATTTTGAACTTTTCAACATTGTCCTAGTAAGTAACACCATAACACATGCAATACTGTCTTGGTATGGTTGCTCCAAATGTACTAAGGTTTTCTTTGATTCTACAAAGGAAACTATTTCATGGCCGTACTGCAGTGGCATAGATGGTTTGTGAGGTTTTCAGCTTTTTTATCAACTAGTCTTATAATATATAGTATCAACCATGCTCAATTTTGAGAAATTTCTCTCCTTTTATATAGGGTAACTTAATAAGTGGGACTTTGTTCCATACCTTTGTAGGAAACATACTTAGTGGAAGATTTTCCACACCAATTGTACCAATTAAATCTTTTGGAAATGAGAGAAAAAGAGTGGGAAAAGAATATATGAGAGATGATAGTTGAGAAGTGGTCCCAAGAGTTTATAGAAACCCTAGGCTGCATGTTGAAAACCCTAGCTCTGACAAAAAATTTTAAATTTGATTAGCAGCACCTTTACAATCAACTTTTATGGGAAAATTACCCTAATCTATTTGCATAAGAGTAAAATATAAAGCATGCCATAGATTTAATTGGGTGTTCACGATTAATCATGTCATGTAAAGCCACGTGATAGTGGTCCCTAGTTCTAGGGTTACCGAAATCCAAAACCTAGTGTGTGTGCAATGTTTAGACTAGTTTGACTATTACTATTTGAGTAATATATATCAACCTGCTAGCATGATATATTTTGCAGAAAAAAACTTTGTGAGGAAGTTTATTCAGAAAAATTCGGGTGGGATTTGTTAGTGAGAATTATAATGCAATTGAGAGGATCTGCTTAGAACTAATGTGATTGGATCTTTTAACTGAAACATTCATTTGCCTTCTCTTTTAGTGAAAATGAGAGGATGTACTTAGAACTAATGTGATTGGATCTTTTACCTGAAACCGTCACTTTTCATTCTCATTTGTCTCTCTTTAAGTGAAAATGAGAGGATCTACTTAGAACTAATGGGATTGGATGCTTGAACTGAAACCTTCACTTTTGATTCTCATTTGCCTTCTCTTTTAGTGAGAGAATGGGGGTTCTGGTTGGTGGAGAATGCTCACAGAACTGAAATGAATAAGTACTTTGATCCTTAATTAATTTTGGTTCTTGACCTTTTTGGTCTGCTAACAGATTTGGATTATACTCTTTCATGATGAGTTGACTAGTGGTTATAGTACAGTATTGGAAGATTTAGATTCAGCTAGATGCTAGGCAATATAAGAAAACCCTAACAAAAATGAGGGGGGAAAGGGGGATATTCTATTGTTAACTCAGTTGAAGTCTCAACTCTCAAGTGCTGATAGGTCCATGCATATAAGCATAAAAATAAATCTGATATACCAGTGATTAAATAGCAATATAGGTGACAAGGAATTCTTATATGATTATTCTACAGACACCTAAAATAAACACTGCATGCACAAGGTCTTATCATTCTGGAGGAATGCTAGCTCAAGAGCTAAGTAAATTAATTACAGTGAAAAATATAATTGGATTATAATCACTTGATAAATTATACTGAAAAAAATAAATAAATTGAAGAGGAATATATGTCAATTCTTACAGTTGAGAAGAATATAATTTTTGCATTTCCTTAATCTGGAAATAGGAATATCAGCTGGCCACTTGGGATGTAATTACATGATATATTTTACTAAAAACAGAAAGAAAGAAAGAAAAGAAAACAGAATGATGTGAATAAATCACAGTAGAGAACAAATTAAGTTTTCCACTGCCTTAATCCCAAAAATGGGAATAATTACATCTCATTAACCAATGTTCATCCCTAAATGATCCTTAGTCTTTAGAAGAAGTGAGAAGTGCTCAACCACATAGAAAAGTTTAAAATTCCTTTATAGCTACCAATTTGGTAAACCAAGTTTGTGTCTAGCCAGAATCTGAGTGCCTATCCAAAATGGACTCTTCTTTCCTCTAAACTATTGTCAAGTTTATTTCCTTTCAAAATCAAGAGCTGCTCATGAAAGTACCATCTTAACATTAGTATCTATCAAGTATAAAAAATTCAAGCCAAACTACATATATTGGCCAGCACCTTCTGTTCTTAAATGTGAGTTTAATATGGTAAATTCTCAAATAAAACTCCAATAAGTAAAAATTAATGGTCAAAATTTGAATTTGAATTAATGTAGAAATAAATTTCACATATTGTTTTCTTTTTAAATTAAAATACCGGAACGCTTTCTATAGAAGTTCTATGTACCATCATATAACATTAAGATCTGTCATGAAAACTGCAAATTAAGTGCAAGCCAAACTACATATATTGTTTAACACCTTCTACAGAAGTTCCTCTCCTCCTTCAGCAAAAGAGAGGAAGAAAAAAAAAAAGTACAATATGAAGAAAATGATACATGAAGTGGAGCAGAAAGATGCAAATTTACCTTAAACTACAAAAGTATTGAAGAAAGATAGATTCAAATCTTTCTCAGTTGATTACATCCACACACATGGCTTGAACCTCTACCTCCAGTAGTGATCTTATTCATCATCACATCATATCATGCAGTAGACAATATTATAGTTCAAGATGGTCTTGCTTGAGAGTTGTCACCCCTCTCCATAACTCTAAACTCTAATGGGATAGGAAGCTCAGTTTGCCTCCCATGTTGACCTCCACTTCTATAGTTTGATTCTTCTTCATGGTTGTCAGGAGTACTATTACCTTTGTTTTGATTAGCTTTTAGCCTTTCAGCCTCTCTATATTTATATAAGTACCGTACTATAGCCTCAGCATAGTTATCAAAACCTAGAGTACTCAAAGCCCAACAGATGTCATCCCCATTAACAGTCTTTCTGTTCTCTTTGTGACACTTGTCAGATGCCTCCGCTGTGACAAAACTTATGAACTCAGTTGCACATTCTTGCATAGTTTGTTTGGCTTCCTTGGAAATCTTTGCTGTTGGGGGAAGGATTTGCTTCATGATCCTACCCACGTTTGCAATTGGAAGCAATCTTTCTTGCTCATCATCCATTTCTAATGTTGGCTTGGCAAATCAAATGAATTTTGTTCTTCTCAAACACAGACATGTTGCTTGTGGATCATGTATCTTCACTTATATAGATGAAAGTATGTATATCATGTATATGCATGTGTCTATGTGCATGAAACATGTTATGTACATATAACAATTGTGGATATATATGTTGCATGTCAAGGTGTGTCACCATGGTCATAATGGTATGATCTATGATGTAAAAGCCTAGGTAGACATGATCTTGGTGATGCAATAGCACTAGGGTCTATGTTTCAAAGTTTGACTTCAAAATATTAAAATAAAGTTCTGCTAAATCTATAGCTGATATTGAAGTTGTTGTTGATGTCAAATGGTTTTAGCAAATGTAAAGAGATAAAGAATCAACGTATCAAACTCCTGCTAAGCTAAGAAAAACAAACTGAGAAACATGGATCTTAAAACGTCATGGTATAGTACCTAAGTTTTAGCGTCTAACAAGTAGCAAGATTTTGTTAATAGAAAATATTTTTTGTCAAGACATTGAATTAGTCATGTCATATCACTAGAACTCAACATCGACCTAACTTTAGTGATTTCATTCACTTAGTGCATCATGTACCAAATTTATGGCCCAACTTACTTAAGTGTCTGCAGATCCCCTATATGAGATCTCTTTTTCATTTAAATCTCTCAGACATTAGTTATTTAATAGAAAGAGAATTATATATTATGGTCACGCTTAAATAGAATAGTCATAATTGCTTACCCCTTCCCATTTTTATTGAAAAAAGTTAAATTTTGTTTCAAATAAAAGTGAATAAAGAATAGGGCTTTCACAATTTATAGTAAGTTGATTAATTTTCCAACTCAGCAGCCATATATATTTTGGGAATGATATGGTTTTGAATAAATATAAAACCTTGAAAGCCGTATCAATTATAGTACAGATTTGGTCCCCTCCACTACTCTCCACTTAGAGTCATAGACCCATATAATCTGATTAATGGTATTTACATGATCTACATCTATATAGCTTAAAATATTGATGCAGTTTGTACTATCCAAATGAGTGGGCGACACTTGTGCACGTTTCAAGTTTTGGGATGGTCTCAACCGAACTGTACCTAAAAAGAACTGATTATAAACCTTTTTTTTGCCTCAGTGTGTGCTTGCTTAGTTCATCTTCTAGGTTTATAATTTCTTTACGTCTTTGTCTTTCAATTTGGCGGCAAAATCATATCCTTTATGAATTTAAATCTTGCATATATGGTTAGGATTTGGTCGAGCTCTGAAACTCTTTTCACTTTGGATAAGATGCTATAGAATTATACCCTGGATTAATAATGAAACCATACAATCACCAATTAAGTCAAACACGGCCTAGGATGAGTTCTAATGACAAAGGTTCAATCCTATGTGATTTCATTACAATACTATCTCTATTGAAAATTTGAAAGCATACAATCATGCACCAAGTTACTTGTATGTGATTTGAAGGCATACAATGATCACCAATTTAATCCTCGAGAGTCAGTTCAAATCGTAGTTTATACTAGTTGATGCTATTGAAATTTTGGTAGGACTGATCACTGAGGTCACGTCTAAATAAGGTTTCCATGATTAGCCAAGGACATTACCACTTTTCGATCAAGCGGGTCATGCCCTTGAATTTTTCCCTCTTATTTATTTATTTATTTTTTTTTTAGAGAGTTTTAATCTATGACACCCACTCATGATGATTGCTTTTTATCATCAAACCAAGACACAAATTAATTTTTAGTATAGACGGAAAACAACTTTAGATTTCTTATTCGATGACAAGAGTTTACAAGTTGAGCTAATCAATAGAACCCACAAATTCTCACCTTATGATATAATATGTATGGTAATTTTCATAATATAAACAAAAAATTTTAAACTCCAAAGGTTGCATCCAGTCTCCGCTCAAGAATTAAATTAGTCCAAAGAGATTCAAAGAAATAAAAATGACCAACTAAACTACACATATTCCGCCTTCCCAATAATAATAATAATAATAATAATAATAAATTATTTAAGAAATACCATATTTCAAGTGGTTTTATCATATTGAAGAAATCAACCACCTCAAGAAGTGTTGCTCACTTATACACAAACCATCGAAACCTCAAGGTGCCCTCATCCCTCCACACTCACTCTTGTTTTCTCTCTAGAACTAATTTCTAGAGAAATTAAAAAAAAAAAAAAAAATTATTAATTACACTATTTTCTTGAATAAAAAATATGTAAAAAATTAATAGTTAAAAGAAAAAAAAAAAGCAATAAAGATTTTTTTTGAGAGAAAAAAAAAACAATAAAGATAGTGGAAGATAATGTGTTTTTGTATGTTTAGGTGTTGATATACCTAAAAAAACGAGAAATAAATTATACGTTGAAATCATTTTCTCTTTTTTGAGTAGTGTTTTGGTTAGTAGATTGATTAATATTGAAACTTAATAAAGTTGAACTGAAAGCACTCTTTGTGTGTCAACTTATTTGGTTTTTGCGTCTTCTCAAAATACTTTTTTCTTTCCCATCTTTTTTATTTTCTCTAAACTATAAAAAAAATCTTTGACAACTTATTATTATTTTATATATTTATATATATATATATTTATATTGTGGGGCCTAAATCCGCCGCAAGCTCTTTGTCCTCTTTGGGGAGCTAAGCCCGCATTGTTCTCAGTACCGAGTGTGGAAGTTCAGGATTTTCACCTCAGGCCAAGGACTTTGCCTTGTAGCCATTTTGGCTTGACACCTTTATCCCATATCGGCAAGAGATGCGCCCTACTCATGCCTTATAAGCCATTGGAGCAAGCATAAGTGTACCATATATATATATATATATATATCTATATATATAAGAGGATTTAGGATAGCCTTTTTTAACTTTATAGTCATGGAAAATTGTTGTGAAATTTATTACACGAAATATTTTTATGATTTGAAAGAATATCAAGTTATGTTTTCTTAGCTAATTAAGAAATGAGTTAAGAAACAATTATCGTGTCTTTTCTTTTAATTATATTTTTTTGTTAACATTATACTCTAGTTTTATTTTTTATGCATTAATTTATTCTTGCATTTTTATTCATAACTGATGAAAAAAAAATCTTCATACTTTGGCCCGCCAAAGTTGAAATCTAATTTTATCAATAATTAGACCCCTACTTACTTTCTATTAACAAAAAATAAAAATCTTCATATGTCGAGAACTATTTAAATAAAGATGGCTAATTATTTGTAAAAAAAAAAAATTTAAATACAACATTTTTCTTTAGTTTTAGGGGCTCTCTGTATCATGCTAGTTTATAACTGCAATTTTATTGGATAATAATGCTTTATTAAAAGAGTTTGCATTATACATATATGGTCTTGTCGTACATAGCCACTTTAAAAGTTGGATCTCCATTAAAATGAAAAAAAAAATTCTGCGCCTATGCAAGTGAAGTGTGATTAGAATTTTCTACACCGTGTATCACGAGGCATGTTAAAAATTGAATATATAGACAAATAGTCAAATAGGAATGAGGGGAATCGAGCATTCATTGGACACAAAAGTGGTTGCGCCAAAGCTCGCATGGTATCTAAGTATGAACATGCGGAATAGGCACTAATTATATGAAAATATTGTATATAGTTTCATAAACTTTGAGCCACTTTGATTATAATTCAAAACTGTCCAATTGGGTATAGCATAAATGTAACTCTGCTCGGGTTGCATTCATGAGTTTATATTGTCAGTACTTGTCATCATTACCACTAATGCTTTCCAAAAGTAGTATGAGTTCTCAAAAAAGACTAATGGTTGAAAAACTAAAACCCTTATTTTAAACCATGCAATGCAATGTATATATACTATTATCCTATTACATACTCAAATTCTCTTGTACTTTGTTGAAGCTTTGTCAAATTAATCTAATGGTTATTGCCTTATTAACAAATTGATCCATAGCCATCTCTCACTGTTATTGGATATGCATGTGTGTGCTAATAAATCACATGCAAGTGCTAACAAAAGTACAAATCTGAAAGAAGCCGGATAAACCTGGTGCTTATCATGGGTAGGCTATATCTTCTTCAAGTAATCCCAAAAGAGTTATAACATAGATTCAGGATGATTCTAATGCTATCATTGGCCTTTACTATTACTGACTACTTCTAGATATAGACAAGCCAAAATATGTGCGTTGCTATCTGGGCAGGTCAAGTTATGCAAATTCCTTCAAATGGAGGATTTTTGTGGGTTATATGACAATGTAAAGTATCATAAAGCAGCACTTGTTATTAGGGGCTACCCTACCCTAGTGCATGCATTTGAAAATTGTCTTCAACATTCATTAATCCAGTAAAGTATGCAGTTTTAATTTTAACTAGCTGCGAACCCGCGCGTTGCGCGTGGTAATTATTTTTATGGTGGTTTTATTAATTTTTTTTTTTTTACAATTTAAACTAATCTAATAATGAGTAATGTATTTCGTAATTATATTTTTATTTATTATAAGAACAATCATAAATGTAATATAGGAACAATCCAAAACACAAAAAAAACGTAAACTAAAAAAAAAAAAAAAAAACTTAACAATGATTAATTGAACCAATATTAGGATAAAATTTTGTTTTTGATAATCTATTAAGGTTATTTTCTTTGTAGAAATTATAATTTCAGTCGCTCAAAACATATTATCAAATAAACAATTATTAGCAAAATCTAAGAATTAAATTTCTATACATGCATTGTTATAAAATAATAATAATAATAAAAATAAAATTGCAAAAGTTAAAATTTGTCACCTACCAATTATTTTCGTTTGGCTAACCTTTGCTTTTCTTTAAATAAATGGCATTATAGAGTACTTATAATACAACTATTAAGAGTACTTTGTCCACCACAAAGGATTAGAAAATAAACAAAAATTAGTTAAGTCTCATAGTTTAACATCTAAATTGAGCACTATAAAAAATCATGCTATGTAACAGAATAAATACCAAATTATCCAAATCATGCTATGTAATAGAATAATATTATATTTTTATATGCTATATTTAATTCTTTAGAACGCAATAGGATAACATTTAACAATCAAAGAGAATTAAAAAAAAAATAAAATAAAACAACAACAACAACAATTTAAAAAACAAAACAAAATATTAATCACAATTTAAAAAACAAAACAAAATCGCATTAACCCAAAATAGAGTTTTAAAGAATATAAAAAATTATCAACCTAAAGTAGAGATGCAAGAAAAATAAAAAAATTCACCAAAAAATTTAGAGAGAGAGAGAGGGAGAGAGAGAGAGGGAACCTTTTTTTTGTGAGGGAAAACTACGCATAGAATAGAAGAGATAGTGACAAATTTATAGTAAGAGGGTGTGAATAAGAAGAGACAAAAATAAAGGAAGATGAAGGGAAAGAGGAAGAATGATATTAATGTAGAGGGTAGTGGGGAGATGAAAAGATAAGGGAGAGAGAAAGATTGAAAAAGTACTGGGGAAATAAAATGGTAAGGGAGAGCGAAAGGTTGGAGAAGTATAAATATTAAAAAAATAAATGTTAAAAACAATTATAAGAAAATTGAAAAAAAAAAAAAAAAAAAAACCCTAAAGCTTGAAAGGCTTCAACGTTTTGTTTTGTTTCGTCTTTTTTTTTTTTTTTTTTCTTCTTCCTTTAAGCTAAAAAGGCTCACACAAAACCCTAAAACTGAACTAAAATGGCTTTGGGTTGGGCTTGGTAGTGGAACGAAATAAATAAGAGGTGGGCTGGATTAATTATAGGGTGATAGTAGAAGTAAATAAATAAGTAGTGGGCTGCATTTATAGGGCTAAAAATTGTAAAAACCATTTTAAAATTGTAGGACAAATTATATTTTAAAAAAAGAAAAGAAAAAAAAGAATGATGTGGCAGCTGATGTGGCGCAACGTGAGAGCAGCAGCATTAAACGCTACGCTTCAGCTTTTAGTAATATATAGATGGGGCATTATTTCTATGCAAATTAAACATTGAATTTTGTCTCTTGCTAAGTAAAATAATGGGGCTTGTGCTTGTCACATGCTCTAGAAAATGTGCTCAAACATATAATATAGAGTTGTATAAAGCTAAACCTATTAATTGAACTATTTTTAAGTTTAAAACTATAATGGTCAGGTCGGCTAATGAATTCAAAATGTGAGTTGAATAAATGGGTATGTGACTTTGGCACTACCTCCATACAAAGATCCTGAAAAACCCTAGATACACTTGAAAGTACTTCGAGGACATTAGAAGAATATACTAGCTATAGTTGCACCTCTCTTTCATAGCTGATAGGCCATAGCTCAACTTTGTTAGGATCCCCTTTCCATGATTGCACCCGATAGTCCGGATTATATATGTCTACTTGCCCTTTAAAAGTTGAATTCATTTCTTGAGTTCATCATTTTCCAAAGGATTAGGATGGTTTCAAGTTGTCATTTGGGATAGCCATGCTCCATAGATAATGATAGAAAAGGTTAAATAGGCCAAATCCTTGCATAAAAATATATGCAAATCGCTTAATACTTTTTTTTCACATCTTTTCAAGGTAATTGCACAAAGAGGAATCAAATGGAGAAGGTCCTGACCACTCTGTTATATATTTTATTAATTTACATTAAAGTTAGAACTCTTAAGAGAAAATCATTATTGTTTTTTAAACGAACTAAAATTGTGAACCTAGACAAGTTCTAGATGAGGGTAGAAGATTAATCATATCCACCTAATATGTATGGCCATTATCTTCATTCTTCACTAACTAGGTTTGTTTGTTTGTTTTTTAGTCTTCACTAGCTAATTTTTAGAGCGCCTTTCTCAACAACAACAACAACAACAACAACAACAAAAAAAATCTAGAGCAAAATTATATCAATAGCATGCATTTTTTTAAGTTGACAATGGAAATTATCCTTGGCTGCAAGTATCCTTTTTTATGTGCATAAATTTTTTTAGAAGCTTTTTCATGTGCATAATTAGTACTTGTATGTGCGGTATTGTTCTTGAAATCAAAAGTTAACCCAAGATTATTGTAGTTGATGTTTTTTCTACTGTTTTTTCCCTTTCAAATTTTCACTTTATTTTCAGATTGGCACCATAATTAACCAGTTAAATGAGTTTATAGGTTAAATCTAGGTTAAATATCTCTCTCTCTCTCTCTCTCTCTCTCTCTCTCTCTCTCTCAAGTTGTCATTTGAAATAGCCAGGGGGCAATTGCCCCTTGACCCTACCCCCTCTCGCAATATTTACTTTTAAAAATAAACAATAATAAATAGATTACACTTTTTTTAATTCATTATTTAATATAACTTTTAAATCTCCTAACGTAATTGAACAAAAATATATTCTTAACAGTGTACTATGGCAATATCTACTATAACCAATATGCCGAATTTTTTTATGTTGTTTTAAGAAATAAATTCTTTTACAATTCTATATACTTTTTAAGGTTTTTTGCAATCAACTCATCATCTGTTTTCCCTATAAAAAAAATAAAAAAATAAAAAAATAAAAAACGCACCATCTGTTAGCAGTTAGAAATGAAATTTAAGAAAGAAAATGCAAACATCGATACTTTCAAGTAAAATAAAAATAAAAACATCATACCACGTCTTCAAAAAATCCTTAGAATTAATATTTTTAATTTTCAAGTACGCAATTATATTGTTAATACTTCTTTTTTTCTTTTCTTTTTTCATTTTACTAAGTATTCAAATGATTTTTTTTTTTTTATGAATATCTTATATGCTAGTAACTTTTGTGTTTAACGTGGACAAGAGAAATTATCCTTAGCTGCAAGTTTTTTTTTTTTTTTTTTTATCTGCATAATTAGTTTGTATGTGTGATATTTGTCTTCAAATCAAAAGGTAACCCATGATTATAGTAATTAGCACTTTTGTAATTGATGTCTTTTCTACTTTATTTCCCCTTTCAAATTTTCACTTCATTTTAAGAGGATTTCTATTTGTTTATAGGCTCTCTCTCTCTAAATTAATTTTATGAGTAAAGATATAAACTTGTTTAAAGGGTTAAACCACTCAAAGATTGTGAATTTCCACCTTTAAACCCAAAGAGTAATGACGACTGTCCAAATTTGGGCCAATATTTTAAGTGTAGTGGGCTTTCAAAATGCAACTCTTTTTTTTACTAGATTCAATTAGGCACCATGGGAATTTGTTTGTGAAAATTTATTTTGGACAATAATGTATAAAGCCTAATCTATTGCATGGTGTATAAAGTCCAATAACTATTCTATAGTGCTATGGAGACAATCCCCAAATCTAGACACACATGATATGGCCCATTGCCTCTATTCCCTTGGGTCAAGCAAACACAAATGCAAATAAGCCTTAGTTTCACAAAGTTTTTCAAATTGCTCTAGAAAAAGGTGCTATTAAATAAATTGGGCCAAAAAAATGATATTGGGCCCTCAATAGTGTCTTGCAGAGATTTCCAATCATTGGAGAAACAAAAATGTCAAGTAAAAGTGGATTTTGCTGTGTGGGTCCTTTATCCTTATGGTATTTCGTAGTTTGTCACAATTGAATTGAATTGAGTATTGACCGAATGAAGTAAAGTCAACACTAAAAGTAGATTTGTTGTGCAAAGAGTATGTATGTCGTGATTCGTAGCCGCCGTATCTATCTATATGTCCTTGTCCGTTTGCCTTACATTTTAAAAGAGTTGAGTTGAGACGTTGAGCCAGAAATTTTTTTCAGAGAGTGGCGGTAAGTATATTTTTGTGTAATTTTTATATTTATTATCAAATTTAAAAAAAAATTAATAGAAAACTTCAAAAGCTAGGAGGTCATGGCCCCCCTTGACACCCCCTTAGCTCCGTCTATGAGTTGAGGTATAGTTTTTTAAAATAGTAATGCTTCGTATAACTTTTTTTTGATAATAAATTTTACCATTGTTGTCATGTAACTAATGCTAATAGACTAATTTTTTTTTTTTTTTTTATTCACAGTTGACCAATTTAAAAATTGTCAAATTTATTGCAAAAAAAAAATGTGTAAATAGCATCACTACTTTTTAAAACAATATTGTTTTTTTTAAAAGGTTTTTTAAGGTATAATTGTACATTTTTCAAAATAATTAAAAATAATTGAACTCATTTTTTTTTTCAAACGAACTCATTTTTTTATTATATAAATTTGTTATAAATATTTTATATTATGTTTTGTTTCAAATTAAACCTAAAAGTTTCAAAAGTTTAAAATAAATTTATAAAGTTTAAAATTGTTACAAATTAAAAATTAAAGTTTCTTTAGTTTCCTAGTCACTAAAAATTATTTAAGGCAATATTTTTGAACAAGCACCAAAAAAGAGTTTCATTAGTTTCAAATTGAATCATAAACTTTTAAAATCATATATATTTTTTTAATAAATCCTATAAATTTGAGTTTGATTTGGGGGTTTGAATTAGTTTGATTCAGGGTTTTATTTAATGCAATTTTAAAGGTTTAATATTCAATTTGAAATTACTGAAACTATAAGCTTAATTTGAAATCACAGCTTAAACATAGGGTTTATAATTTTTTCTACGTAAAGGAAGGACTTTACCCCTAACCGCTTTTGAACCTAAAATAATAGAGTTGGACATGCCAAATCAACCTTAAAAAAATCATTTGCTATAACAAAGTAGATTCACTTATTTTGAAGGGAAAAAAGTAGGCTTACTTATTACTTTGACTCTCTTAAGGAATGCATTGCCAAAGATGATTCCCACTTAGGACCTCTTTTTTTTTTCTTTTTTTTTTTAAGATCCATCATAATATTAATCAAGAAGCTGGTAAATTAGCATTAACAAAATTGACAATATCTGGAAGAACAGACTCCATCTAAACTAATAGCGAAAAAGAAAAATTAGCTCTCTTAGTCAAAACATCCACAACAGAATTACTTTGTCTAAAAATATGAGAAAAATACCAAATTTGAAGTGAACTTACAAGCGACTATGTATCTTTTAGTAGATGATCCAAAGTAGAATTATGTCTCCATTGTTCAAAGCATTGAAATTTATTATAGTAATCAACAAGGGTCTTGTATAAAATGGACCGATACCAGTACTATGGGAATAACATTCTTTTCTCTCCCTTCCCATAATAGTGGATCTTCCTTTAATTATTTGATTCACAATATACGTGAGAGGATGAATCAATATTAAATAATTTTCCTAGTGGGCCAACTCAAACAACAAAGATATTCATTTGGGTATTTTAAATGAGACTGCAAATGAGTTAAAAGACATTCAGTTGGGCTCTTCTAAGTACTAACATTGAGTTGCCTTAAGCCAAAAAATTAGAAATAAAATTGAGTTGTACCCAAACTACATTTTCATACTACCTTGGCAGATGAAATGTTGCATGTAGTGGCCCAGATGATAAGGCCGGATTCAACAAGTAGGACAATCTGGCCCATATGACATGATCACTCACTGGCTTGATCATACGACATGTCATACAAGCTAGGCAAGTCTGCATTTCATTGAATACAGAAATTATCTAAGAGATGAGGTGGCTTTAAGTTCTAACTCTGAGTCTCTAACCTCCTAACTTCTAAGCATCTAGTTTAGCGATTAAAAGCTAGTAGTTGCAAACTCACGCGATGCGTGAAAAAATGTAATATAATTATTTTATAAGAATATAATGTAAAATTTGTAAGTTAAATATTACATGTGTTATTTAAAAGTATTTTCTATTTTTATAAACTTTAAGTAATTGAATATATAATATATTTTGCATTCAGCATAATATATATATATATTTATATATGAAAGATGTAATTTAATAAAAAGATTTATATTACATAATTATAATATTTTTTTATATAAATGGAGAAGATGTAAAAAGAAATTTTTTTAAATATACCATAATCGGTTGACTAATTTGAACATATCTAATAATATTTCAAAAAATAAATGTACACCTTTATTCCAAGGAACATATAAGTTTAAATTATTATATAAATTTAGAATTGTAGCATTTTTTTTCCTTTTCAATTATAAGTATAATGCTTATATTATTGAAACTTGATGTGTAAGGTAATCTTGTGAATATTTATCATATTTATTGCTTTTTTATGGCCCATATCTCTAATTTCTTTTTTTTCTTTTTTTTGAAAACATATCTCTAATTTCTAATGCCTATTTGTTTGTATTTTTTTAACCCAAAACTAAAGAATTTGGCTAAAATAAAATAAAATATCATACTTTTCAACCCAAAAATTAAGGGGAAAAAATGAAATTTTGAACCAAAAGCTGAAAAGGCAACCTACAAAATGAACCGAATGGACAAAAGTTAACTGAAATTGACCGAAATAGACCATAGTTGACCAAAATGGACCGAACTGGAACAAATGGACTGAATTGGACCAAAGTGAACCGAAATACTATGCTAATATGGCTTAACAGGAACATAACAGCAATAAATACTATACTTTAGCTTTTAGATATTATATAGATTTCTAAATCTACAACAATTATTATCTATATACTTATAGCATTCCTAACATTTCTCTATAGAGTCAATAATTTAATACAATTTCTTGTTAAGTGGAAAATTAAAATGGCCAATCTTGAGCTTCTATGCTAAACTTCTTCATTTGTATGGCATCCAATTTCACTAATTAAAATTCTCGCTAAACATGGCTGAAACAACCCTCTTTGGTGACAAGGTAGAGACCCCTAAGTCAAGAGATAATATCATCCTCTCAACCAGTTTGTCTATGTACCTAACTCAAGTGTCTAATATCTCTTAGCCTACATAAGAATTTAGTAGTACCTGTATAATTTTATACTAGTATTTGGTGTGTGAAGACAGAAAATTCATGAGCAATCCCATGTCATGGGTCTATGGTGCATATTTAGTTAACTTGAAGTAGTGTATCAAGATGCATGGGATAGGATGCAAAAATGTCAATACTCAAGACCCTTCAAACAGATCAACTAGCAACACAGTCACAGTAAATGTACACAAGTTTTGTCACTTAATTGGACAAGTCCTTATTCCAATTACTGGTCAAAATAAAACAACATTAAGTTTGGCATACAAAGACTGTATATCACATATAAGTAGTTTCTCTTTCTCTCAGTATATCAAGTACCACAAAATGATTGGGTTATGAATATGTATGTTAATGACATAAAATCAATATTACAAACAAAAAGCAAGAAACATTATTTGATTATATAGCTCTTGAAGGTTTCTCTAATAATGCAGAGAGATAGACCTCATCCTTTGATTTAGGAGCAATATCCCACTTGTGCTTCTTGTATCTGAACTGCAGAAACATGTACATATAGTCATCCAGATCTTTTCTACTGCAAAAGAACCGGTCAATCCATAGCAATCCTCCCGGCCTTAAAACCCGATCCCAATCATACAAAATAAAATCCAGCAGCAGCAGGTCAATCCAGCCATCCATAAACCCAGATGTATGAATTAAATCCATAGTGTTATCAAAGAATGGAAGGCGTTGATTCAATGTCACATACAGAGGGATCAAACCTCTTAGTGCAATCATCTCATTGAAAGGAGCCCCAAGGTTCAAAGCAGTTGAGACAATTGTAACATTATGTTCTCTCATTCTTGCAGCAAAAGTCCCTGTACCAACACCGAAGTCCAGACCTATCCTTATCTCCCCAGGCTTGATTGTCAAAACATCATTTATCAGTAAATCCACAGGAAGTGAGCTATTAGTCCCCCATTTTAACTTTTCTTTCTCCATCTCAAAACACCCTACACACTTAGAATAACCTCTCTTAGGATTCTTGCTCGATAAGCATTCAAAGTTCCTGCACTGGTAATTGCTCCACCTTACATTTCTGCCATCTGGTAATCTCCATAGAGATTCATTGATTGGATATGGCTTCTGGTAAACCTTGGAGGCCCTTGTCAAGCACCGTCTTCTGGGCAAAGGATCACAACCATTAACCATAAGCTTCTGAGCTAGGTTCCAGTCATCATTACAATAAGAACCAATGTCATAACCCATATACTCTTCCAATTCTTTCTTATATAACACACATGCATGCCCAATTGTGTTGTGTATCCTCTCTGTCCCATATATATTAATCTTCCCAGTCCTATTCTCTTTTGGGGTTATGTACTTCCTAATCTCCTCAATCACAAAAGAGTTAATCAAAGGCTCCTCCTTCATTGTTGAGTTCCTTATCCCTTCAACCTTAGGTAGCCGAATCTGTCTAAGAGCGATGTGGGCGCCATAAAGAGGCCTAATTACCTCCTCTTCCAAATACTTCTTATACACCAATCTTGTGATATTATTTCTATCCAAGACCTCTTTGTGTTTCTCCATTTCTTTAACTTTCAACTCAAGTTTTTCTTGCAAGCTTTCCATCCTATCTAGCACTTCCCCAACTCGATCAGACAATGCTTTTATGTCAAAACCATCATAAGCATCCTTCTGACCATAGAATTGGCGGCATATATCTTCATTGCGCGTGAAAAATCCAGCTGAGTAGAACCTTATGAGACTTAACAAGCTTACTATTATAACAAGCCCTCCCAATACAATCTGAAGTGTACCCATTATTCTGCCCACCCTACATTTTCGAAAGCATAACCTCCCCATCCTTAATAAAGAACAGTGCAGGGGATTTTCTTCTCACCAAGAGCTAATTTTACCACCTCTTTGTTCAGAATTTCAACCTAATGAAAAACCAATACTTAGTATTCATGAAAGTAACTGAATTGAACAATAAAATCTTCAATATACATTGTGACACTTGAAACTAAAACCTCACTCAATTTTAGACTAATTCTGCTAGCTAGTTGACTTATTACATAAAACATAATGTTCAGAGGTTTTATATTTTTAAGTTTCCTTCTATTTTCCCAGCAATCAAAGAAAATGCAAATACAAGAGCAAAGAAAATGCAACTGAGTTTTAAACTAAATTACTAATATTAAAAAAAAAGAAAAACTGAAAGTTTCATTATCAAATTTCAAACATACCCAGATAAGGATTTGCAGAAACATGAATCAAACTGAAGCTGAATCACTCTCTCTTTGCATCTTCAACCTGTTAAGTTGATAAAGATCACACATTTTTTTCTTACCAAAACTTTCCAAACAGCTCCTTCTCTACTTGAAACATCAAAAAGCACTCCAAAATTTCCCTCACCAATGCTTCACATACTTTTTTTAGAATCTCTCACTAGAATTTCTCATTATAAACTCTTTCTCTATGTTTGTGTAAGCAGTGATAAAAATAATAATATGATTAAAAAACTTTTCTTTAACTTATAGCACTTCAAAAATACTCCAGAGTTCACCACGATGGAGATCTAAATCTAGCTTGGACTGTTTTTCCATTGTGCTTTAGAGCTGGAAAATCGTGAAAACCAAGCTTAATATATTTAAATATATACAACAATTTGTGGGTTTAATTAAAAGAAAACAGATTGCTTATAGGTCAAGAGGCCATGTAAATGCACGACTTTCGCGAAAATCAATTATATTTTATTGTAGTAAATTGAGAAGATTTATTATAATATATAATCAATGAACTGCGTTGACTATGTGAGAGTGAGCGCCATGCATTTTGTAGATGACGATTGGTCAGCTCAAACTGCGGCCACTTTAATACGTGTGGGATAAGTCTTTTTTTTTTTTTTTTTTTTCAATTAGATTTTAAAATGTAAATCTTAGTCCAACCAAGTTTGTGGAAGGAGGAGTAAATAATTTCTATTTGTGAGGGTAAAAATATTTGGCAGTATTTATTGTGTGTGCAAATATACAGAGTCTAAAAATACACTAAAACGTGTATTTTTGTAATATGTGTAAAACACATTTTGCACTAGTTTTTTTTTTCTAATATTTTACAAGACCTCTTTCATAGCAAAGGTCCCACAATTTTTGAGATGATGATGATCTTAGATATCTCTCCCCACAAAGGGAAGAAAGAAAATATAAATAAAAATTGTCTACCTAAACCTTTTTTTTTTTTTTTTTTGGATGGGACCTAAACTATTTTTTATTTCACAAATATTGTCACGTTTGTTTGGAGGTTTCTTCTCTATCTCTCTCACTATATATAAATACACGCAGATGGGTAGTCTAGATTTTTAACTTTAACAATTTTATTCTCATTATATTTCTTGTAGTGGACTTTAATTCAAGTTTTAATATAACTTATAAGAACACCACTTAATAAAAAAGTTTAAACTCATAGATATAGGCTCATATATTATATTTAGTTCTCAACATCTTTACTTTTTCTGCATATGAAACTTCTACTCATACCAACTTTTTATTCTTGTTTTTTCTCTCATTTTACAGATTTAAGGATTAATTGCTTCTTTTTTAATTTTTAAACAATTATATAGTCCTGTCGGTTCTACTAAAAAGAAAATCAAAAAAACAATTTTATCCTCATAATATTTTATGATTAATATTCTAGCATTTTGTTTTTAACTGTTTAGTAAGGGTTTATTTGACAAATCCAAACTTGAGACTTGAGAGTTGAGACCACCAAATCCTTTATATAATAATAAAAATACACTATAGAGTATAGATTAGCTCGACCTAGGATGGCCTTGAAAGCCTAACTTTCACCTTAAAAAACGTTATCCTAATGATTTCTAAATTCGTTAGAAAGATATATATTAACCTTTAATCATTCATACGTTGCCCCAATAGCCCGATGATTCTCAAAACAAATGCCCTTTCCATCGTTCAATGCTTTGAATTATAAATATTAGTAATTAAAAGTATTTAGGATTATAAAAAAAAATTAATACTATTTACACAAAAGGGCTGCGTTTGTTTCAACCTAATTTTCAGGTAAAAACATTTTCTATAAATAAAATATTTCCAAGCCTTTGGTCGAATTCCAAAAAATGTTTCAAAAAATATTTTCAAGCATCTTGCTAAGTATTTAAAAAAAAAAAAAAAAAAAACCTACAACCTTTATTCCAAAATCAAACCAAACCTTTGAAATCATAGAAAACATTAGCTCAAATCAAATCCCAATAATCGACCTAGCCCAAGAAATCACAAAATCAGCTCAAAACAGCCATAATGATCAAATAAAACCCAATAAATCACAAAAGCAACCCAAATCCTAATAAATCACCAAATTGATTCTCCAAAAATCCACAGATCTTATCTTCATCCCGACCACCATGTGTGGTGGCTGAGTCACCTACAATACCTAAAAAACTTCCACAACCCCACCGGAGATGAACGGCATGAGGAGGAGCTTCAATGGTAAATGAATAGAAATCGTTCCTTTCTCTCACTTTTTTTGGTTGTCATATTGTTTTGTTTGCTACATTTAAAATGTAGAACTAATTTTTTTGGTGGTTGAGTTTATGATGGGTTTATACTTTATAGTCTAAAATCCAAAACTTGGCTTTGTAAAAATCAGATTAAATTTCTTTATTTTTGCAGTTTTTAGCTTACTTTCATTAAACAATAAGTTTAAGTAACCAAATAATTTTGACAAAAAAAGTTATATGTGCTTAAATGGCAAGTTGTTAATGGTAACTAAAAAAATGATGTTAATAGTAGGTCAAGTTGAAAATCAGTAAAAATTTGTCAACTCAACTATTGTAAAAATTATTGTGTCTGTAGCATTGTTCTTAATTGAAATTGTGTTTATTATTTAATGTGATTTGGCAGTTTACATGGCATCCTAGCTAGCATCAATATTAATATTTAAATATCGTAGTTAGTTACATTAACTTTTTCCATCTACCACTTAACAAAGAGAGGCTATTTTGATACAATATTAAAAAGTTAAGGACTAAATTGACAAATTTAAAAATTAGGGATTATTTTCATATATAAAACAAATGTTATGGGCCAAAATGATAAATTACCCTAAATGATAATATAAATGAATAGTAACATCTCATATTTGCATTATAAGGGTTTCCCTCATGCTCTCTATTTAGAGGCTTAGGATATAGGGTAAGTGAAGCATTTTGTAGTATATTTTTCTTCTTGGGGAAATTATATTATTTGTAACACCTAGAAAATAGGTATAAGGTTAGGAATTTTGTATGTACTTGTTCCTATTCATTTGTCGGTTTTTTATTGTCTTGATTTTATGGTGTTTGCTTCCCAATTTCTCCCAAAGAGCAAGCTTAGTTAGGCTTGATCCAGTAGTTCGGGTATGGACCTCACAAATAATAGGACTCAACTTCATGTGAAAGAGATGTAATATGCTACTTATACATTTAGTACCAGCCGAGCTTCACTTCTCCCAGCATTTATCTATTTATTTTATTAGACACCCATCTCGTATAGGGTACGTGATCTGTTTTGGCATCTTCAAATGCAACAAATAGTACTAGGTTTTATCTTTTAGAGGTCTGATCATGTTTTTATCTACAAAGGGCTTTCACTCATCAGTACAATACTATAATGAATGTGAGTTGTACGTGTTTACTTAATAAAAATAATCTTTAATTTTTTTTTTAAAAGTATTAATTCTTTTCATTCATTCCAAGTATTAATTACTCAAGTTGAAAAGAGCAAGAAAACAAAATAATTTATAGAGTTGAATATAGAAGTTATCCCAAGTCGCAACATGATAGATAGTGAATGTACTCTCGAAGTTCGAATGGATCTGAACTTAAATTTGTACTGCCGTCAAAATCGAAACATAACTTTGTCCTATGTGCAGGCCCGGCCTTGACATGATATTATCGCTTTCACGTAATTATATAGCGAATGCACAAAATTTCAAAGTGAATATAGTGACCTTAGTTGAATTTTTCAGATGCCTGTAGACTGTAGTACAGTATGGGCGATCGACTAGGCGATTGATGTTTTGGCTTGGCTATGAATTCTAGCTACTATGCAAGTTATTCATAAAGCTACTTTATAAGATATAATATTTTTTTTAAGAAATTTTTTTAGTTTATATGGTACTTTTTAATGTAAACTTACTTAGTATATCGTAAGTATTATATTTACCATTTTTTGTGTATCTATAATGTAAATTTATATTACAAGAATAATGTAAATCTCTTTAAAGAAATTAAAAATTCACATCTTTAAGACACTTTATCTGTTTTTTACACTCAATTAAATAATTATTTGTCGAAAGCCTTATAATTTAATTGGTATCTCTCATGCACAAAGTGATTGGAAGTCTAAGTATTTTAACACACACACACACATAAACCATTATGTGTGTGTGTTAAAATACTTAGTATTCTAAAAAACAAAAACAAAAAAAAAAGTGATTGGAAGTTTAGGGGAAAAAATGGTTTGAGTTGTGGGTTGGCAACATATTGTAATTATTTTAATAATAAATAATGGTTTAAATATACATTTGATCCTCAATTTTTAAAGTCAATTTTGGTATTAAAAAATGTATACATTTATTCTGTATTCTTTTTAAAAACGTTGGAATGCTACTCTTGCTATTATTTGATTAACAGAAATGAGTAATGCTAGAAAGACAAATTTTTTTTATAAAAAATTTTACAAACTACTAATATGGTGAGTGGTTATTGATAAATGAAAAAAGTGATGTTAATAGTGAGCCTAAATAAAAACCAATAAAAGGCTAGCTACATCAACAGCTTGTAAAAATGTTAGAAAATAGTTTGTGATTGTAGCATTACTCTAATTAACAAAAATTGTCAAAGTATTTTTTTTAAACATTACATAATGCTTACATGTTACATTAAATAACTTAATTACAATAAAAACATATATCAACAGCTTATTAAGCTTGCAATAAAAAACACATTAACTAAAACATTCATTCACAAAATAATAAAATATAATATTCTAAATAAAATTGCTCACATTTCTTTTCTTTCATTTTCCGCCCCACTTTTTTTTTTTTTGCAACCAAACAAATTTGAGAAACACTTCAATATCAAATCAAACAAACAAGGAGTGAAAGTACTAAAATATAATGTACTCTATTGTTATTTGTTAATTTCCAAGTGCAAGTTAGTAAATTAGAACCTGTGTCATATGTGGGCCTCATCCTCCTTTGACACTCGAAATTGTACATGTGGGGGTCCACAGTGTATCTTTCTTTTTGCCTTCCAAGTCGGCCATGCGATTTTTTTTTTTAATTGTATGAGTACGTGTGTGTAAAGTAAGGATTCCATGATTTTCTTTTTCTACTTAGATCTCTCTCGTATAATCATTTTTGCTTTCATGAGCTTAATAGCAAGAAATACTTCTTTTTCCCCATCAAAATTAGGAATATATTAAAAAAAAAGAAAAAATTAAATACATAAGAAACAATAGGTTGGGTTTTAGTTAGCTCAATTAATAAAGTCTTTAATGGTTGAATATGAAATTTGAGGTTCAATCCCCCCGTTTACACTAAAAATCGATTGGTGTATTAGTCTGATAATAAAGAACTATATTCTAGAGTAGATGCCACAAGTTGAAACTTTCTCTAAAAAAATATTTAAAAAACAATGGGACTTAAAAGATACACCTAAAATAGGAATTCCAATGTAGTACCAATGAAAACAATTCTAGCAAAAAATCTGGGACAATTATCATTAAGTATTTTCCTATCCTTTGTTGTTGTATTTTTTTTTTTTTTCAAAGCAATCCCTCTTCTATTGTAGATGTGCTTAATTCTTACTTGTCATTGTGAAACTCAAGCTAGAATCAGAATTGGGGAAATGTTTAGTGGTAACTAGCAATTTCATAATAAGCAAAGAATGGGTCTCAACTAAGACTCTTTTAAACCCTCTGTTTCAAGCTAATAGTAACCCCAATTTAAGGGCCCATAATTCAAAACTTTGGCATGTCAATGGCATGGGATATGCAAGTAAAATTTGTTCAATATGATGGGCAAGCTCAAAAGACAAGGGAAAAATAAGATTGTTAGAATTATGATTAAATTCACTATTTTTAAACAGTTTAAATTTTTGAGACAATCGGTAATTAATCAAAAGATTAAATCAATTAGCAACAAAAGAAAAAAAAAGGATCAAATTCCTTTAGGGGCCCTTGAACTATGTTGTGGAGTGGTTTGCAAGGTAGCCAATAGTACATCAAAAAAAAGAATGGTTTGGCTATCTCCTATAGGCCACAAGAGGCCTAGCTTAAGTAGCTCTCTTCCTCATAGGATAGGGATAGCCCTCCAAATGTGGGAATAAATTGTGGCTTATGACTTGAAGGTAAAGTATGAGGGGAAATAAAATAACACAATTTTAATGTCTACCATACTTTTCCAAGCTAGATTCAAAAGAAAAGCATCACTATTTGTACGACTTGGTCTTATTCCGAAACCACCAAGCCTTTTCGGTTTAGTGACTGGCCCAAAAAATACTTACTAACATAGCAACATTATTTACCAATTTGAACTCAAATTGCTCGAGTCACAAAATCTATTACCTTTAATGTTCAATCATAAACCTTGTTTCAATGCATCTACAATGCGAAGGAAGCATAACATTTTTCATGCCAACAAACAACCTCTGCTCCTTTGAATCATGATCCATTGATGTTCATTTCTTCAAATTTATCGAACTATAAAAGTCTTGAAGATTAGTTTGAAAGCCTCTACAAATCATTATTTCCAATTCTTCATAAATATAATAAGCTTGTTGGGAATTTTAGGGGAAATTAATGGAAAAACCAAAAATTTGAAGTAGGTTTAAGGGCACAAATCAATCATTTTCTTTAAGATGATATTTTCCCTACTCAATTGAGTTTGGTAATGGATTCCAAGTAAATCAACTTAGGAATACAACCAAGTCTAGATTCTACATGTAACTATCTTGAAGAATCTTGTGAATTTATTTCTTATGGTGGGCAAAAAATATTGTGCTTTTAAAAGCCATAAAATCTCTCATAAAACTATAAATAATTGAAAAAAAATATTAAGAGGTACAATATTGCTTGAATTTACAATATTGAGAGGTACAATACACACATACATACATTTTTTTTTCAATTAGGTGGAAGATATATATAGGTATAATTTTTTTTTTCCCTTTTTTTTTTACAGTTACACCTAAAGGAGAAATAGTTGTGGAAATTAATTTATTTAAGACTTGCCTTTTAGGTTACTTTAAAAAATAATAGAAAAATAAAAGTAAAAAACCTTCCTCTACTGGAACTATGGTAAATCAGGGTCTCATTTCACTCCCTCTCACAGTCCTTTCCGTTCTTATTCCTTAATTTCTTACTAATGAATTCCTGTGTTGCTACATCAGAAGAGAAGGGAGCTGCTTTGATCAGAAAAACTTGTAATCGTTCTATGTATGAGAAAATTTGCATATCGATATTTGAGTCAGATCCACGAAGCTTCAAAGCTAATTACACTGGCCTTCTCAGGATTGGCATAGATTTATTTGTAAGTTTAACAAATGACACACTTTCATATGTGTCTAAGGTGTTTGACAACGGTAGCGAGACCACTAACCATACATTGTGGTTGAACTGTTGGGTTTTGTGGAGTCTAGTTGTGTATGATCCGAATTATGACCTAACTCGAAATAAAAGTGCCATTGTTTTTAATGATATTTTTTTTGAGGCTAAGTCATGGAGGGGAGGTTAAATATTGTCTTTGTGTAATTGTTTTCTTTAGCGCATATTTTTTTATCTCTATTTTTACATTTCACAGAACTGAGAATTTTGTATATATTTCCTGCATTAACATGAAAGAATGTCATGATAATTACGACTTTGCAGTCTTTGAAATCTCTCAAGCTTTCGATCTCTTCGATAAAGGGTTATATGGTGATGCATCTAGGAAAGTTGGTTATGCCAATGAAGCCGCCTTTCTCTGTCGTAAAAGTGGCGTGCCACAATTTGCCGAAAGAAATAATGAGGTTGAAAAATTCACTTTACGACATAATTTGCTTTTGTATCCCATTCCTCCTAAGTGATTGTTGTTGACAATAATTTGTGGAGTTCAATATATATCTACTTCTGTTTGCCAAAATATGCAATTTTTTTTTAATAGTTCATGATAAAAGTGGTGGGCAAATTTGATAATGTAATAAAATTGTTGTGGAGTTTTTCTGTGTTTCTAAAAGGACCTTATATTTGTTTATCAAATTAATCTCAAGAAACTTCAATCTCTCCTTAATTTCTAGGGAATTCTTTATACTAGTTCTCTAAATAAGGAGGATTTGTTTTATTTTATGTTTTTAAGAATTCAATTGTTGGAGGAGGGACAAATTTGAGCCTAGATTGTTTTCGTTAGAAGCACTTGTAAAAAGTTGTAGCATCTTTTCATTTCTCTATTAGAATTATGATGAATAAAATCATACTTCTCTAGCTATCCATTCCTTTTGAATTCATGTGTTTCTACATGAAGACAAGAGAAAGGAGTCTCTTTAACCAAAGAACCATGATTAGCGTAAACAAAATTTGTACATGAGTGTTGGGTCAAATCTATTTGGGTTATATTTATGTATGTTGGCACACACGTGATAAAACCAAGAGAATCAATATCTACCAAAAAAGGTGTTTTAGTTTGATAAGAGAAACAAAATATTTCGATACGGATTAAATGAAAAAAATTATGCTATGTAATAGATAAATAGAAACATTCATCTCACAATTTATAGGACGATCACGTCCAAAAACCTTTCATATATATAAAAGAGGAACTTTATATATATGTTAGTTACATTCCCCTAAACTACCCATCTATTAATTCATCTTTATTTATATTTTTTCCTCTATTGGATAACAGAAATTTTGTAACATTCAAATGCCACTAAACTGCTAAGTGCTAACCCACTAAGTATGCGTTTGGATAGAGCTTCTTCTCCTTGCATTTGCGTTTTGTTTTTTTTTTTTTTGGAGATGCGCGTTTCTTTGGCTCTGGACACTGGGTCCCGTGCACTGTTCATGGGACTCACAAACCTATTTTTTTAACAAAACTTTCATTAAAAATGGGTCCCACGGCACTATTGACACATTTTAAAATTATTTTGCTACATTGTTTTTAGTTTTCAGTTTTTAACAAAATAAGCGGTATCCAAACAAACCCAAGTCTTTTTTTTTTTTTCAGCAAAATAAGTGGTATCTAAACTACATCTCAGTTCCGTCGGTTTCCTTGCTTGCAAGCCCAAACCAAACGGGTATGATACTATTATGGTAACGCTCAAATAAGATAGATATATATATATATATATATATATATATATATATATATATATATATAAAACATCTCTCCTCTCTCGTTCATTTTTTTTTTTTCATCATATATTGGATTTGTTAGATGTTGGAAACTTTCTATAAGCATTCAAATGTCAATAAACTACTAATCCATTTATTCTTTTTTTTTTCTTTGTGTTATATGAATTATTCCTTTAAACAAAAAATTTTCTTATGTAACGAATATATAAAACATTCATCTTACCAATATATATAAATATATATATATATTTATATATCAACGAACCCAATATATGTGTACCATAGGAATATTACAGGCATCGGTTGCATGCTAATAAAGTATCAATATACTATAATTCTTCTCCTTTTTTCTCTATTGGATATTGAGAACTTTGTGAACATTCAATACCGCCAAGATTACAAATCCATTAATTTATTTTCATTTTCTACTATATCAGATTATGGTTTTTTGGATATAGCACACTCTATAAGCATTCCATCTCACTAAAGTATTAATCCAATATTATTTTTTCTTTGTCCTCTATCACATTTTTCAAATATTTATTTTTTTGAATAACTTGATATCTCTAAACTACTATTCAATTCATATTTTTTATGTGTGTGTTTGTTATATGAATGACTCCTTTAAACAAACAAATTTATATATATATATATATATGAGTTGGGTTCAAGTTACACCTAGTGTAATTTGAAATAATGTTACACATTTCAATATTTTTTTAATTGAATGCGAATTTTAACAAATCCACCACTGGATTACATTATTTTCATGCATTCTCTATGCTTGCAAAATTTCAAGATGATTAGATATCCATAGTCATGTTATCAATCAATTGTTTAAATTCAAGTTGTTATAGTTTAAAATAATGAGTAAAATATGAAATTATGGATCGAATGGTAAATAACAACTGATTAAGCATCCCATATCACTAAACTACTAATCCATCAATTTTTTTTTCTTTGTAATATATTAGATTTGTAATATATGGGAACCTCAGTAAGCATTCGTTATTTTTAAACTACTAATTCATTAGTTTTTTTTCTTTTCTTTCTATGTGTTATTATATGAATGATTCTATCAAACAAAAATATATCTTATTTAACGAATATATAAATTATGAAACATTTATCTTAAGAATCAAACTATGGACCCAAAATTAGAAAAAAAAAAAAAAAAATATCTTTGGACCCTATACATATGTTCGAGAGAAGTTTTATATTCATTAGTTCCATACCACGAGACTACCAATCTACTGAATTCTCCTAATTTTTTTTTTCTCTTTATTGGATATTGAGAACTCTGTTATCATTTACTATTGCTAAATTACAAATTCATTATTATTTTTATACAAGATAGAAATAGATATTTTTACCCTAATCTAAGTATATATATGTATGAAATTCTCTTCTAGAGACTTGAACCTGACACATGCTCTCCAAATCCATTAATTTTTTAACTCTTCTTTGTTGAAATCAAATTCTTCAAATATGGAAAACTATGTAAGCATTCAATGTCAATGAACTACTAATCCATTAATTTTTTTTTCACTTTATCAATTTCGGGTATTGGAAACTCCATAAAAATTCAATATAAATTATGTACATAATTCACTATGAAATTAAAAAAAAAAAAAAAAAAAAAGATTCAAACTTGAGGCACTAATCCATCATATGGGTCTTGCACATAGACAAATTTTCATGTGAAGTCTCTCTTTTGTTCTCTCTCTCAAAACTTGTACTAAGACATAAAGAAAGACACTATTTTTACTCTCCCTCTTCGCTTATACATAGAGAAACTTTCGTTTCTTATTATTCCCTCTCCTCTCTCTATCTCTCTCTCCCTCTCCCTTTTGGTCCCGCAAATTCACACTAGTACACCCATGAAAACTTAGCTCTGCCTTCAACGAGGTACTCTTTTTCTCTGGTTCTTTTTCAATATTATGTTAGGTACTTATTTGGGTTTGTTTTATAATAAACTCTTACAATACTTGTGAATCAATGCATAACATGAAAACCCATTTGCCCAGGCTTTTTTTCTCACGTGGGTTTTTTGAACTTTCAAGCTTTTCCATGGAGGTTAGTGAATACTCAATCTCTCTTTCTCTTTACTTCAACTGCATACTGTTTATCTTTTGTGATGTCACTATGTGCATTGTTATTGTCGTTTATGTTCATAATGTGTTTAAATATGAGTTAATTTTATGTGAGATCAATGAGAATTGTTGATATAAACTTTGGGTTCTCAATGGTCGGTTTTAATGTTTTCAGTTTACTTGTAATTGTTTGGAGTTTTGGTAACTTTGCACGAATAAACTTTGTTTGGTTTCAGTTCTTTTGTTTTGATCATTTACTCTGTTTGTTTGGTTTGATTTCAATTTGTGAACATGTTCAATTGTTCTTGGTGTTGAAATCATGTTTGACAATGGATCTGGGGTTGATTTTTTTTTTGGTTCTGGGTTGGTGACCTCTAGATTCTCTGTTATGTTTGCTTTCCTTTGTTTGCTTCTTGTGATTAAAAGTTTATTGTGCCTTTAGTTCACGTATTTGGAATGTGGTCTTTGCTGCATGATCACTATATGTATGTCTATGTACAATACTGTGTTTACAGATTGAGCAAGTTGGGGTCTGAAGAGAGAGAGGGAGAGGGTTATTGTGTTCGTCATTCTAGAAAAGATGATTAATGGGGCTTTGTGTTAAAAATTGAAACCCGGATTTTATTGGATGCTCAACAAATTGATCTTTACTTGCAATATTGATGGTCATAGATGGAGCATTCCTCTAATTGGATGGCCAAGAGAGATGATTTTCTTCTTTGATTTAATTTATTTTCATTGATTAAGAAAGCTTCTATTTTTCTAATCGCTTTCCAGTTGTTTGTATTCTTGAGGGTTTCCCTTCTACTTGTTGGGTGCTTTACTATTTCTGGATAACATGAGAATTAAAGAACTGCAATTATGTGCGTGCCTGCGTTTGTACATCTGTGCATATAGGCAATCATATGTGATCTCCACTGTTTGAACAATTTCAGAGATGGCATTATCAGAGAAATATCATCTAATGCCAAGAAAGGGTTATCTATTTTTGCTTCTTTTAACTTTCATCATTTTCAAAACCTGGTTTTTAAACCATTCATGTATGTCATTTGTTAGATTGTTATCTGGTTTCAGTACTACTGGTTAATAGCAAGTTCAATTTATAATGTACATCTGGATCATATGTATTTGAGCACATCCTTCGTATTTCAACTTTGCCTGCTTGTAGTCCTTACTGTTTGTTTTTTATTTATTGGTATATTTTTCTTTTCTTTATGTTTAGCAGATGGAGTCACTTCAGCTGGATCATGATGGTAACTACTATGAAGAAGCATCAGATAAGCAGTTACTTCCTCCAGGATCTCCAGAGGAAAGGGATATATTTGGAGATCCACAGGTGAATACCAGAGTTGGCGATGATTATCAAGTGGAAATACCTTCCTTAATGACAAAATTTGAGCATGCTCAGCTTCTAATGAACCCTACTGATTCTGGAGTTACAGTTGATGTTTCCCACTCCTTTTTGACGGGTTTACCCATCCCAATCATGTGGGTTCAGGAAGTGAATAAAATTGAAGATGGAACATGGGAATTTGTTAGTAATCATGATGAGTCAAGTAACCCAAATGTGCAAGTCAAAGCAAGAAACAGAAAAAAGATTCATCTTAAGTTGAAGAAGAGATGTACTGTAAATATTCTCGAACCCTCAAATGTTCTTGGATTGGACCATGACAAGGAATCAAGAACTGCAGATGTTGGAAACATAGTGGCAGGGAAAACAAGCTTAGTTGGAGTGCATAAAAGCAAAAGATATTACCCAGTTCCAGGTTCAAAATCTGACCCCTGGAGTGATGCTGAAGTCAATGGTTTCCTCCTTGGTTTATATATATTTGGGAAGAATTTTATATCGATCAAGAGATTTATACAGAACAAAGAGATGGGGGAAATGCTTTCATTCTACTATGGGGAATTTTATAGGTCTGATCGCTACCGTAGATGGTCAGACTCCCGGAAGGTTAGAAATAGGAAATGTATAACCGGACGGAAAATATTTACAGGATGGAGGCTACAGGAATTGTTATCTCGCTTGCTTCCTCAAGTCCCAGAGGAATTTCAAAGTACTTTGGTGGAGGTACTTCAAGTTCTCTTCTATATTTGTCATAAATCCTTTATGTTTGAATCATAATGACATACAATTTAAAATATGGTTAGTAACTTAGTAATCTCTTATTGGAACTGAACTCACATCCTTTTTCTTTTGCGTTGGGCAATGAGTTTAAAAAGCATCACTCCCTCTGCAATATATGAAAAAAAAAAAAAAAAAAAACAGTCTTTGTTTTCATTTAGTACTAAGTGTGCATAATACCATCTTGTAATCATCTGTTTCACTTGCATTCACTAGATTTACATACTGGTTTTCTTTATTTATTCTTCTGCAAATGACAATTCTATGGATAACTTAGTGCAATTGTTTTTCATTGGAAGTTTGTTTCACCAGTCCAATTACTTTTAATACATAATTGAACAAGGCGAAATAAATAAGAGCAATGCAAAAGTATGACAAGTTCCAAATTTTAAAATAAATAAGATAAAAGCAAATATAGATGAATACATATACTAATTAGCAATTAGTTTCTCTTCTTCTAATCTTTGGCTATAACTTTTATGTTTCACCAGTCCAAAAATTATAAGCTTTCTGCATAAAATCTTATTTTCTTATAATTAGACATAGAAGTTGTGTAAGAAAGTTTTGGGTCACTATTTTAGGGATCCAGATTGCAATGTGCCACAAAAGAGTCTCATGACTTGAATTGCCTTTCAAAAGAGGTCTAGATTAAGATAATAGTTACCCTTAAGTCGAAATATCTTCTTGCTATGGGACTAAAGGAAGGCTTACATACTCAACCTTTGCACAGAAATATTATCTTGCTATGGGAGGAACAAGAAGATGGGTGTACTCACTGACAGCTGAACAATTGTACTAAACCAGTTCCATCTAAATCTAGTAAATTAATGAGGATAAAATGCTGCCAGCATTTATCATTATTTGATGAATTACTAAGGAAAGAGTTCTATAAGTTGGAATTAAGAATAGAAGACAAGTCAACCATCAAGAGTTGGTGAGACAATGATGGTTTATAAACTAATGAATTAAGTTTGAGAATTAAAGGAAGATTGTTATGGCTAGAATCAAGATTTTAAGAATAGAGTTTTCAGAATGAGGTAAAATACTTAAAGGAAGCTTTGGTTCTTTAAAAATTGTTCTTGCTTTGATAGCTTAGAATTAGATTTGGAAAGTGTTCTGTAATATTTTTAAATACAGTGAGGGTTTCAAATATATCAGTTGATATAAGACAGCATTGATCTTAGACTCTTCAACAATTGTTTAAGAATTAAGGGGCGTCTAAAATCCACAACTTGTGGGAGAACGTTTATGTAGAAGGATTATTGCCCTTTAGAATTCTATATATGTGAAGTTAGGGAAGGATTCCACGAAACGATGATATAGCATTCTCATGATATGCGTCAGATATTAATCACATCTTAATAATCCGTGGTTTGGGTCTGAAGTGGTGATTCACCTTTTCTGTACCTAAATTTAGGAATCCTCTTCTATAGCCATTATAGGCTGTTTATGTCCACTTCTATTAATATTATGAGCCATCCATTATATCTGTATCTGATCGGCTTTCATGAAAAGAATATTGTATCTTTGTTGCAAAAGAATAATCCATTATGCTTGTGATCTGTAGGGCTCTAAGTCATTTGCAGAGGGAAGAACTTCACTAGAAGAATTTGTCTGCTCTTTGAAGTCAACTGTTGGCATTCACATTCTTGTGGAAGCTGTAGGCATTGGTAAGGGGAAGGAAGATCTCACGGGCCTTGCCATGGAGCCTGGAAAGACCAATCACATATTTCAAGTTTGTCCTAACCTACCAACCGGCAAAGCTTGCTCCTCTCTTTCATCCAGTGAAATACTAAAGTTCCTGACTGGAGGTTTCCGGTTGAGCAAAGCCCGGTGTAATGATATTTTCTGGGAAGCTGTTTGGCCCCGTTTGCTGGCTAAAGGATGGCATTCTGAGCAACCTAAGGATCAGGGTTATGTGACACTCAGACATTACCTGGTTTTTCTTATGCCTGGTGTTAAGAAGTTCTCGAGGAGGAAACTTGTGAAGGGAGACCACTACTTTGATTCTGTTAGTGATGTTTTGAGCAAAGTGGCATCTGAACCGAAACTTCTTGACTTTGAAGCTGAAGAAGCTACAGTCAGGAGCAGCACTGAGGATGGATGGGTTCCAGAAGTGACATCAGACCCAGATGATCCATCCAATTATCAGCGCCATTGTTACCTTAAACCCCGAGTTTCTATTTGCAATCAGAATGGTATGAAGTTCACTGTTGTTGATACCAGTTCAGTCCATGGAGGAAAATCATCCAATGTGAGAGAACTGAGATATTTACCAGTTGAATCAAAAAGGACTTCCAAGCTCTTCAATCATTTGAATGATAATGAAGGGAAATTCTTTAAGAATTCTATGGATGGATATGAGGTTTCTGCTACAGATATGCCATTGAACATTGAAATGAATATAAATAAGCCCAACCACACTGAGGGTACAATTGGTGAAAAACGTCCAAATGGCATGAAGTTCACTGTTGTTGATACTAGTTTGCTCCATGGAAAAAAATCATCCAAGGTGAGAGAACTTAGATATTCACCAGTTGAACTCAAAAGTAATTCTGAGCTGACCACTTTTTTGAGAGAAACTGAAGGGACCTCAGAAGATTCACTGGATGGGCATGCGCTTGATGCTGCTAACATTCTGTTGAACAGTGATAAGAATATTATATCCGATAGTGATAACACAAACCAAAAGGCAATCATTAATAACTCAGATACTACTGCAAACAAAATTATGGAGAGCCACCAGGATGAGAAGACCACTACATCTGATGACAGGCAACTGAAGAGGACTATCAAGCATCAATTTAGTCGGCGTGTAAAATCTGGCCATTCAAATTTTGTAGCACCTGTGATTAAAAGGCGGAAGTTAACTTCTTGTGCTAATGCCAAGAAAAACTGCATTGTTGAGGACTTATCAGAAGACTTGGGTTCAAAGAAAACAGGACTCTCTGTGGCATTGAACCCACCAGATGCAGGTAAGAATGTCAGTTCTCAAGTAGGTTCTCAAGAGAAAGTGCCCTCAATTATTTGTGCAGCTAAAAGCAGTCCAGAAGAGGAGAGTGGTGGAGGCATCCTTAGTGGAAATTTTACTGGCATGAAAACATCCTATCTGAAAAATGAGACACATCAATCCCTGCCATCATTTGACCTGAATCTACCCCAGGGTTTACAAGAGTCTGAAAATGGCGAAGCAGTAGAAATGGAGGTCAAAGACAGGCAGCGTGTAAATGAAGATGTTTCATGCTTTCCATCTAAGAAAATTGAGCCAGTTCCTGACACATTGAAAACCTCTATTGATATGGGTACTGCAGAACAGCAGCCTGATATGAACACCAGGAGGCAAGGCACAAGAAACCGACCACCGACCATTAGAGTATTGGAAGCTCTTGCACATGGTTACTTAAATACCCCCAGGAAGCAAAAGAGTGGAGAAGTTCAGACACGAGAAAATCCATTCTCTAATCATACCCGCAAGGCCCGAAGCAGAGTCAAAGTAACTTCAACTCGTGGTAACACTAGTACCAAGACAATGCAAATGGAAGAAAAGGAGGTGAAAGAAGCCTGTAGTATTAACAAAGATGTGGTTAGCCAACCTCTTGATCAAATTGAGAGAAGTGGCTCACTAGCTACTAGGGATTTGACTACTCGTTGTCCTGAAGTTTTGAGGATAATCAGGTGAGGTGGCGTGTTTCCTATTTTTACTTGAAAATGAGTTCTCAATTGCGCTTAATTTCTTAAAGGAGCATTGGAGCAGTCAACTGTCTTTTGTGGAAGGACTTTTGCTAACAGGAGACTGGCACAATCTGGAGAAATTGGAGTCTATTGAATGCTGTGCCAACCATGCTAACAGGAGGGTGCATCTTCAACTGTTTAGTTGCCTCATTACATTCATATAAAACTAATCAGTCACTAATCATGGTGCACCAGATCACAGTGCAGACCACCATTTAATAAAAAATTCTGAGGGCTCTTATAGCTATTTGCTATGGCGACTATGAAGGTTAATATGTTATGCAGTGTATATGAAAATGTTTGGTAGGCTACCAATTGGTAGATATATTATTGGTGGTATTTTTTGGAACTCAAATAAGTTGTCTAAAGTTTAATGATAATTAGGGTGCTCTGGGGCAGGCTATTTAGATAAGATCAAGTTGCTTAGAAGTGTAATAATTGTAGTGGTACCCAAGGCAGAGGTTTAATGGCACCCTTCACAGTTGCTGTTAGTAGATACCTTTGCCAAAACAGAGAGTTACTGGGAAAAGCTGCTGAATCATCAAAATATCAATTTCTAATGTGCTATAGAAGGTTGTTTCAAGGGATCATCTTCCAATCTTAGTTTCTTTGTCTGCTAAATTGAGCAAATTCCTGTGCACTAGAGTTTAGTGTTTCTTAAGATGTTCACTTTGTAATGAATCAAATTTTCTTTACCATTTAGCTGTTTTGCCTGGACACATTCTGTCCGGTCTCATGCTTACTCGAAAGCAATGATTCAAGATATGTACTAAGAGTGCATGTGAATCTGCCCTATACTTCCTCATTTAGCAATATTCTACACCATTAGTGAACTTTCAATATGTTTATACTAAGTTGAATAAGGTTTCCATGTTTAGAAAGAAGAAAAAAAAAGGCCAACTGAAAGAATTTCTCTTTAGCACCATTATTATGCTGCATCTGCACCAGTCCCCAGTCCTATAGCACTCAAATGTAATGTCACAACAATTTTGTTTTGCATAGTATTACGGATCCCTTTCATGGAAAAACGTTTTTGTCCCACTTAGCCTTCTCCTCCTCTAGGGGTATTTTAGTTCTAGTCATGGACATGCGCACATACATGATGTGAGATTCAATAATATGACAATTCCTGAAAAATGAAGACACAATACAGTGGGGATGCAACAATTAATTAATATATTAAGTTATAATTTACTTGTTTTGAGGCATATTTTATACTTCTTTTTAAGTTTTCAAAATAAATAATAACTATCAAAATCTATAAAAATATATTTAAAATTAAAGAAATTTTTAAATGAAAATTTTCGTTTATTTTTTTCAACACATGTCAAAGGTTTGGGGATGTTCCTACTTTTTAGGTGTAATTAACTTCATTAGTATGCTTGCAAGTCTATTGGAAGTTTTATCCTTTGTATGTAATATAACATTATGTATTTTCTTAATGGCATAGCATGAAAAGCATGCATAAAATTTTGAGTAAATTATGTTTTACCCCCTCATGGTTTTGCCTATTACAATTTAGTCTACAAACTTTTAAGTATTATATTTGACTCACTAACAACTGGATTGAAATGAAACTATTAAAAATTTCATCCAAATTAACAGATTTTGCCCTTTTTTTTTTTATAGACAAATTACTTCATTGTTACATTTTAATTTCTTAAGTTTTGGATGAAAATGAAATTGTTAGATGTATTTTGAATGGAACTCTAACGATCTTATTAAGGGGGTCAAATAAAATCCTAGGGGGAGTCAAATATAACAATCGAAAATTTATATAGATTAAATTGTGATAATGTCTAAGCAGAAGAAAGTAAATCATTACTTTCACTAAAAAAATTTACCTTAGGAAAGCTGTTGCATGAGGCCTTTAAAAAAACATGGCATTGAGGAATATAAATTCTCTGTCTCATTTTTTTGTATTCCACTTTATACTCTACCAATCATGATATATTATGTAATTGATTTCTTTTTTTCATTTTAAACTTTGGTTATATTATCAAATTATGATTAGTACAGTATAAAATAGAACACAACAAGTGTGACAAGAAATTTGTATTCAGGCATAAGGATGTTGGATTGCAAAAACCCATACCAATAATCATTCAGTTGTTTCTTCATTTTTTTTTTAAAAATATGGAATTATCAATGTTCTTTTTTCACTAGCATCATTCAGTAATTTTTTTTTTCAATGGCACTTTTTCTTTCACGAGCTTTAGTAGCCTTTTTTGAATTTCCAGCTTTCATGGGCTGGAAAGCCAATTCATGTTAGGCTACATCCACTTGTACCCACTATCTATACAACTCAGGTCAAACTTACTAACGTGGCCTTTCCTGGTTTTGCAATCCAATTTCAGTTGGCCCACTTACTAATGTGGCTTTGCCTACTTTTGCAGCCCTATTTGAGTTGGCCTACAAAGTGTACTTATATGCTCTCTCCACTTTGCTACATGAGAAAATATCATTGTTAAAAATTATGCCAAATATTTCTTTTAAAAAAATATAAAATAAAAGCATTACGCCAAATCATCCATATAACTTTTTCCTCGAAAGAAAAAAAAAAAAAAAAGCTTTGAGTAGTTTATTTATTTATTTAGAAACAAACATACAGGGAGGGAAATGGAGAGAGAGAGAGAGAGAGAGAGAGAGAGAGAGAGAGAGAGAGAGAGCTTTAAGTTACATCTGATGTAACTCTAAACAATATTACACAATTTAATAACTTGTTATTTAATTCGTATTTTGAAAATCTTACCGTTGAGTTATATATTCTTAATTAACATGCATGCCAATTGGATTTTATTTACCATTTGTTCCATAAAATTATTTTTTATGTATTATTTTAAACTATAAGAACTAAAATTTAAACAATTGATTGATGAGATGACTATTGATATTTGATTATCTTGAAATTTTACAAGCATGAAGAATACATGAAAATAATGTAACCCAACAGTGGATTTATCAAAATTTACATCTAATTAAAAAATATTGAGTGGTTAAACATTACTTAGAGTTACAATAAGTGTAACTTGAACCAAATCCTCTATATATTTATTTATAATTTAGATGGCCTTGGCCCACAAATTGTTTTAGCTCGAAACCACAAAAAAAGAGTAGCTGAACGCCTCCCCACTCTTCCCCCCAAAAGAAACCATAGAAAAAAAATTCAAAAGATGTAACAAGTGGGGAACGGTGTTTTCTTGACTTGTTGCAACCATGTGTGACATGCTTGCTTTAATTTGGTATGAAGCTATGATAAATGTCTTAATTTGACACACCAAAAAAAAAAAAAAAAATTAACCCCCACCTCTCCCCATTTCCCTTCCAAGATTAAAAACAAAAAGTAAAATTAGAATAAATTAATAAATAACACTTCCCTTGTGTTTGGGGAAGTCATTATCAGAATTTAGATTTCGAATTTGCTGGACATTTGGGAAATCTTCAGATTTCTTTTCAGTGTCAATCCACATCAAAAACCTCAAGAACTCTTATCCTTTTCCTTAAGAACAAATATTTCAACATTTCGACGAAATTTCAAAGAGGAAAAAGGCCTGTCACCCTTCAATTCTTTCTTTTTCTTTTTTTACCTATGCTTGTAAATCAGATGATTGACAATTTTGTCTTGCTCCATCAAGCAACTTCATTTGGGTCCCATTTCTCTCAATAATGACAATAAAAACAGCCTATGAACGATGGAGCCTCATGGCTCCATGTCCATATTGATAAATACTCAAGCTAGTCCTTTTGCAGGACATGATTATTACTTTGTGAAATATTTCTGCACCCTTTCCATTTTAGGTAGTGTTGTGGCTATATGAATGCTAGCTAATTAAATGAATTTGTACTAGGAAATTGAATTGTATTACAAATCTAAGAAATTTGTTGCATGAGTTAATGAAACTGCCAAAATAATTTCTCTATCTCCCTCTTTTTTCCATTTTTTTTTCCCTTTGAATTTATATTGCTCTATAGTTGGATGGAAAACATTTGCTCAAAATTGATGCTTTATAGACATTCTAGTTTTGGTTAATTTTTTTTTTAGCAAAAAAAAAAAAAAAAATGTTTTGGTTAATCCATCATTTGCTTTTTAGGTTTTTTCTTTATGAAGGAAACCCCATTTCCTTAGTCACCCCAATATGAGACAATAGAATCTAGGGATCTCTTTTGAAAGTAGCTTTCTTAATGTCTTGCAATGATCTTCATAAAAGAAAATCTTTTTTCACATGTGGAAAGAAGAGGCAATACAAAAAGTCCTTACCAACTTTCTAGGAAATGTATCAAGTCACTTAAAATAAAGTTCTCTTTATTTTATTTTATTTTATTTTTCCCTCCTTTTACTTCTTTTGTAAGGTGGATGATAATACATTTGGAGGAAGACTATCCTATTTTGCCAATTTTTTTCACAATTTTTTACTTCTTTATTGATATCAGTGTGCAATAAAAATGATGTCAATAATAATTTAATATAAAAATAATACTACACTTATAAACCATGAAATAGATTCTGAAAAAATTGTGTCCCTCACATTCATTATTCACGATACTGGAGCTGACAAAAACCTATATATATGGTATACATTCGAGGTATGGATCAAATCCTATTTTTTGTTTACTTTTTTGCACATTTTCTGTGTTCAGTACTATTCAACTATTTATGCAAGCCCCCCTAGACAGAGAACTCATGCATGGTGAATGATTTTTTTTACTTTTTGGCCAAAAGAAATAGCCCAGCTTTTAATAAAAAATATTTGAAACTTTTACCTAAATGATTGTCTTTGATAATGATGTTTCGTTTACTTTATGCTGAATATTGTGTGTGTAGTCTGATTATTCTGATAAAAATTTAAAAAAAGAAAAAGAAAAGAAGAATAGTGTGTGTAGTGATTAGTGAGAGAGAGAGAGAGAGAGAAGAATCAAGAAACAGTATAAACAAAAACTATTGGTTCTCTCTCTCTCTCTCTAGATCTCACTATTTTTTTAGGGTAAGAGCAAAAGAATAGGGCTAAACAAAATCACCAACCACACGTTCTCTTTTTTATGATGGACAGTTTTAAGCATCCACTTGCTACTTGATCACTATAGAGACAGCAATGTTGAGGAATTATCAATAAACTAATTTAGTTGTTAATTGAAAAGGTAACCATCATGATTGCCATGCAGAACAAGAAGAACACCAATATGATCCACTCTCTAATCATAATTAAAAATGCCAACTTTATGTTTTCTAAGTTTAATGCATTTGGCAGTTGGCACCATTGATTGGAACTCATCCATATTCTTTTCTTATGCATACCTAAATAATATAATTGCCTCTCTCTCTTTTTTCATTGATTACAAAATATTTATGCATGGACAGTTATTAATTTATTCCAATTTAATTTTCTGTTTAATACAGTAATATTTCTTTTAAGAATACTAAGGATTTTTAACATACACACAGAGAAGCGAGAAGGTTTTAAAGAAATTTATAGTGGTATATATCCAAAATGGCCTTTAATACAGTAATATCTCAGATTATATAAATTGGATTGATTACAAAATTTTTATGCATGGACTGTTATTTATTCCATTTTTCTGTTTAATACAGTAATAACTCGGATTATATAAATTGGATTAGATAAATATGTATTATTTGAATTTTTATTGAATCCCAAATCATGTATTTACAATATCGGATTGGCCTTTACAAATGATTAGGAAGAGTTCCAATTGGCCTTTAATTAACTCTTTGGATGTAGCGCAAATATAGTTAACCATTCTCGGTGTCATGACAAATACAAATGAAAATAAAAGCGAAATACACAAAGAATTGTGAAAATATGATATCAGCAGGCTAGAAGAGAGAAAACAAACACTCAAATAATTTAAAGAAGGTACCTATCAATCAATGGCTGTCTTTTGTGTCGTTAAGCAATTGGCTTGACTAATATATCAAATGGAGAAACATTATTGTTCTTAATTAGGCCATAGTTTTCCCATTCTTATAAAACTCCGTTCTTTAATGAAGAAATAATGTGTCCATGTATGCTACTCCAAGCAACAAAGCTACAAAAATGTAAGTCTTTGTAATATCCTGACTATAACTTTAGAGCATACCCCATGTTTGATTATTCTAGTTTCTGTCCCCTTGTTGTTTCCCATCGATTGTCTTATTCTTCTATCTCGATCTTAATTATTGTTTATACAAATATAGTTCATATATGTAGGGACAACTACGTCGGTCATAGATTCACAAATATTTATATATGAATTGCTGCAAGAGGACAATTTTTATCCATTTACATAAACAATTAGTTGATGGGGGCACGCAATGGCATCATCACTCGTACAATCTTTGATACATAACATAAGTAGCATGGAAAAAGTTTCAAAGACTGCAAGTTGACCATTTAGAGGAAAAATTATAAATCTGCAGAGAGTTATGCGTAATTACCAAAATTTTGGCAAGGTAGCACATCTTTTCACTAAACCCACTTTTTCATTTTCAATTCTTTTTTATACTTTTTCATTTAACTCAATTCCAAATTAAAGATGAAGAAGACATTTTTCTTGGTAAGTAATGAAGAAAAAGACATAAAGAGAAAAGACAATATTGAAATAATATAGTGGATAAATTTGTCAACCAATCCTAGCTACAAACTAGGTAGCTATAATCACAGTCATTGATATTTTTGTACGGGAGAATTTCTCTTTTCCTACTTTAAGTATAGAGCAGTTATAATGTCTCTATTTAATTTAAAATATGACAATGTCCCTCACAGTTTTGTAATGAAAAATTTACCACCTTCATTATTATTTTCTATCAAATATCCAAATTTTATGAGAAATGTGTGAAACTTCACATTAATATCCTTAATACCCTCCAATAACATATACGTCACATGCATATTTGAAGGCCTATTATTGTGCACATGATGTGTTTGCTATTGAACGGTTGTAAGATTATTATTGTGCATGTGATATGTTTATTATAAGAGAATATTAAGGTTATTAACATGTGAGTCCAGCCCCGTACACATTTAAAAAGTAATAATTTATTTTTTCATTAATGTGACAAAAGTTATTAACAAATGTGGTGTTAGGTTTTAGCTATAGGTTAGCAAATTATGAGCAAAAGTGTCTTGTATGGTGCTTTAAAAGTCCTTTGTATAGTAAAGATTGTTGCCTAGGTTTCGCAAGTTACTGTGCAAGTTTCGGCTTTCGATAGTTGTATGATCAATTGAGCCTAGCTCTCAATAGATTGAAATTTAATTGGATCAATTGAACTGCGAAATTCCAAATTCGAGATTTTAGCCTGTTCAGCCCATCGATTGCTTAGGGTTTCATGTATACAAGAAAAAGGTATCCTAATACACGTGAAAAATACTTTTAAAGCTCTACTGATTGTAAATTTGAAGGTATTGTGTCTCTTACTCTCAAAAGCCTTTTTCAGTGATCAAGTTAAAGCATATTCAAAACTGATGGTGTTGAACTTTCTGTAATATATATAATTCCAATTTCTCAAAGTACTAGACCAAAATATTCAAGTGAGTACTTGAAGTCACGGACCAGATGTTCAAATGCAACATATCCTTAACTAAAGAAGTTCTTGGATTTGAAGTCGTATTGTGCAACGTTAGTAATTTTTACTAGAAATAGGGGTATTCGGTTTGTAAAAATTTTATTCAGTCAGTAGATTTCTTTTTGCCTTGGCCGGGGTTGCTAGGTTAAAACCCTCCTCCAGTGGTTTTAACTTTGAAATTTTTATACCATTGATTTTCTCTAGGTCACTATATTGTTGTGTTCTTGCTTCTGTATTTTCTGTTGCACTTACTGTTTGAACAATATTGATGATTATTTGCATAACTGAGGACTACTCATAATCTGATTAAGTAAATACTTGGTTTTAAAACTTGGTTAAAAGGGGTCTAAAACCAACAAGGGTAAGGTGTTCATCACGAAAAAATAACAGGGGACATTGCAACGTTTTAAACTAAAGGAGAAACAATGAAACATTGGAAATTGTAACTGTTCTATAGGTACTTACAGCAAGAAAGTGAAATTTACCCTTTTTGTATTGACTAAAAAAATTGATCGATTGTGTTTGAATAAATCTTTTCTTATTGCATGACCGACTTTGGATGGAATCTTAAGACAACGAGCAGAACCTTCATTTCCTTAAAAGGATTTAATTCTAAAGCAAGAGATAGAGACGCCCATTAATTGCGCTGTGAGCTATATATAACAAATGAAGTGCTGTACAACACAACGAATTCAACTTCAATTTTAAATGGTTAACGACAAATTTGTAATGGATGTTTTTGTTAGCATGGCATGAAAAAACAACGCACTGATAGGGTGGTTGAAATGATGTTTTGAAGTTAAGAAACCCAAGGCTTAAGATAGAAATTATATATAAGATTTTATAGGCACTAATGCCAACATCAAAAGGTTTTCAAGTGCTACATAGTTGGAATCAATATATGATCATGACATTTGTTTTTATATCATATCACGGTTAAACAACCTCTTACAACAATAATCAAAATTATGCGTATGTGAAGGTATAGTGCGAAGATGTATAACGTATGTTTTGTCAGTTTAACACAAGTACTGCATATCAAAGCTAGAATTTCATTCGTTTTATTACAAAACATAAAATAAAATACAAAAAATTTGGCTATGATAAAAAAAATTTTGAAATATGATAATAATACAAGTATATATGTACAATATGATGTTAAAAAAGAAAAAAAAAATAATATAAGAATACTTTTATTAACACCTTAATTTGCCTTATATAAAGAATAGTGAAATTTTGGTTTCATTTGAAGATACATCATACTTTTTGACCATAAGAGGTGCTGATAGCAACAAGGAAACTAAAACAAGAAAAATACCCACGAATTTGGGTACATCAAAAGCCTATTGGAGACCAATTTTGCTAGAGGAAATTTTGAAAATCATAGAGAAATAACCTCTAACAAGTGCTTGTGTTGTGTTACGAGCTAAATCACCTAACAGTTGATTTCTGGTCAGAAATCCTAATGGAACCTAAGAACTAATTGTAAATTAAACATAAATGTACAACTAATATAATATTATTTTGCTAGAGAGAGTTTTATCTTAATTGCTAACCAAAAAGCTGCAACAGCCAAAAACCAATTACAATACAACAAATTAAGAATGAAACTACAAGCTAGTTAAAAAGCATGCCCTTTATTAAGTGATTCTTAATTAACATGGGAGGAAAAATGTTAATTAATTGGGTACAGGTATATAAGTTTTAATTATTATCTTTTGGTGTAGACATCTAGCCTACTGTACTACAAAATATTCCTCAAAACGACAAGACTAACTGATTAAAAGATAGTTCATGGCCATATTGATTGGGCTATCCCAACGTAAGCTTTCATTTGAGAAGTTTAGAATCTATCTTCTTTCTCTCTCTCTCTCTCTCTCACAACTGCCCATTTAAAAAAGAGTTCATGAAAAATGTTTCTTCAAGTAATCTTCATCTTGCATAATGAGTCTATTCTCTCTCTCTTTCTCTGTGTGTCTCTGTCACTCTCTCATAGACACATAACACAGTTGACACACAGTACTAACAATTGATTACAAAAACAAAAGAATGGAAAGAAAAGTCAAGAGTATATTAATGTAAGTGGGGTTGAGCTGTATTGGCTGAGTCCATTAATTCCAATCTTTCAGGTTCATGAATTCATGGTCCATTAATTTGGTGTGGCTAATGTTTGGTACAAAATTTTTTTTGACCACCTGTTTCGTGAGTTTGTTAAGGATGTCAGTGAAAATATTAAAACATTATTTTTACATAAATTTCATCACCGATATTATTTTTATTATTATATATATACCAATGCTTTTAAAATTAAGAAGACCCCAGAACAAGAAAATAGGAAAAAAATAATATCTAATTTCTCTTTTGTGGAAAAGAAGAAAAAAACAAAATAGGTAGCAAGCAAAGCATGGAAGGAGTGGCTAGTGGGTACTAAAATTGCAGGTTTAAATTCAAGCGTCGTACCGAAATGGAAAAGAAATGAAAAGCAAGATTGCGATTTCTGTAAACATATCGTGCACATAACAATACCAATAAAGACTTCACATGATTGCTGTTCCTAGCATGTACCCATGCAAAGTCCCATCACCATGCACATTACGTACACTATAACTCGTCTGTGACTGATAGGGAGAGAGAGAGAGAGAGAGAGAGAGAGAGGCGGCAATATGTACTATGTGCATTAAATTGCCAATAAGTCTACACTCAATAATTTTTTTTCATGAAGTAACGATAGGAAGTACCTACTAGGTAACAAGGTGGATCCGAATGAAAATTTAACAATTATAAAATTTACGTGTTTAAGTTAGTTTAACTTATAAAATTTTTAGCATACACTCAATGAAATAATTAAATATTCAAAGAAGTCTAAATACCTATGTTTGTAAAAAAAAAAAATATTAGTAAAGTTTCTTGTCATCAAATAAAATATCTAAGTTTTGATTCTTGCCTACACCAAAAACTAACTGAGTGTTATTATATATGATAATAACAGGTAATCATCAAAACCTAGCAGACGCCATAAGTTAAAATTTCAAAATAAAAAACAGTTATAAATTTTTTTTTATAAAATTTATTATGTATATATCATTGCTTTTAATTAAATTTTTTTAAAATATATATATATATATATAGGTAGATAGTGGGAAAGGTGTTCAAACTACAAGCATAGAATAATACTACAAATAATATTGCAACGTGTTTAAAATAAGGTCAGAACTTTTTTTTCTTTTTTTTACAATTCTTCTAGCTATATATATATAATTTTAAATCTAGTTTAAATAAGGTTGTAGCTAATAATATTTTACAATTCTTTCCATAATTTGTGAGTTTGAGTAAATCACTTTTATATAAATCTATCATTGATGCTAATTTTATTATGCACTAATTACAATAAAACATGTTTGTAGATATAAAAGGTTGTTAAAATTTTTGTATCATGAGATTTATTGTTTATGTTAATTAAAAGTACAGGTTATCTTCACATTCAATATAAGTACAATATTTTGAAATCACGTTTTTTCTCCTTAAAACACGGTCCTCAAGAAACTTTGAGCATAACACTTAATCCCCATGTGGTATTGTTTTATGTGTAAATAATTAGTTGTGTCGTACTTAGCTCCCTGAGGTCTTTAAGTGTAATACAAAATCCCCCTATCGTTTGTTTTATGTAAAACTTAGAGCTTCATTTTCACGTAAAACAATATCACATGGGAGGTTTTGGAGAAATTATAAGGTTCTCATGGTGGACAAGTGACGTGGTTCATCATTCCAATAAAAGACTCCCACCTGTTTAAAATTGTGGAGTTTTAAATAAAAACTGAATATTGACTCAGCAATTTTAAATAAGTAAGAGTCTTTTACTAAAATACTGGACAAGTGACGTGGTCCACCATGAAGACTGTATAATTTCTCGATGTTTTGTTCTATACTCAAAAGCCCACAAACTCCCCATGGTACTTAAGGGTTACATAATTAATGATTTACATATAAAATAATAACATAAAGAGGGATGTAATGGTGCATGGTTGAGTCATGGGTGTCCCATCTGTGCCGCGTGCCCTCTTCAAGGTAGGATATAGGGTGGAGGCATTTTGCTAGGCATCCCTAATTAGGTGTCTTTGTCACTGATGAGTTACAAATGAGAAAGAAAAGAGAGGGGTGGCAATAACAAGGTCAAGAGAGAAAATGACAAACGAGTAAGAACATGTCCCCGCACCTCCTCTCTTGGGGCAAGGAAAACCGCAGAAAGCAAAACAGAGCAGGATGGGTTAAGCGATATAGAAAATTTTTGCTATTTCCAACCGCATGGAGATTAGGTGCCACACTCAAAACTTTAAGGAGATTCTATGTTTAAAGAAAAAGAGTACTCATGTTAACGAGTTCTCTTAGGCTCCGCTTGGGAGTTCATAAGGGAATGGAATGGAATGGAATGAGATGGTCATAAGGGAATGGAAAGGAATGGAATAGAATAGAATGTATTTAAGTAAGGGAAAGGAATGGAAAAGAATGGAATGGAATGGAATTAAGTAACCTTGATTGGATGTTTTAAAATAAAGGAATGGAAAGGAATGAAAATGAATGAAATGTAAGTAATCCTGTTTGGGAGCAACATGGAGAGAATGGAATGGAATCATTTTATGACAATATTACTATTAGACTCCTATTTTAAAATAAATGGTTGAATATATAGGGGTATTTTGGGAGTTTTAGTAAAAAAATCATTAAATCTAATTCTATTCCCTCCCATTCCTCCCAATTTCGGAGGGAATGAAAATTTGAGGTTTTAAGGGAATAGAGAGGAATGAGTGTTCCCTCCTACCCATTCCATTCCCTCTCACTTAAACTCCCAAACAAGGGAATGGACTTTCCATTCCATCTATTAAAACTCCCAAACAAGAGAAGGGAAGAATATTCTAAAATTATTCTTTTTATTCCATTCCATTCCATTCCATTTCCTCCTTCCAAGCGGAGCCTTAGAGTAATTGTTAATAAACTATTTTAAGAAAATTTTGATATCACTTTTATGGAAAATAAAAAAATCGTCAAAACAATTAGTTATTTTTTTTCACATAAAAATTTTCTACAATTATTTTCTAAACCAATATCCTTAGGGTCTCCGTTAACATTTCTCTTAAAAAAAATGATTTTTTGTATTTTTTTTCCCTATTTTTTATATAGAATAAACCAATAAAAATAAATTGATCGGAAAACACTTTTAAGTGTTCTATCAATATGTTGGATAAGCAATATTACTCGACTTTTTTTTTTTTTTTCTCCCTCTTGAAGCATTTGGATTGGAAAGCTCATAAAGTAGGTAGAAGATGAGAGAAGTGGATAACTTTTACTCATGTACATACCCACGTAACCATGGCATGTTCGGTAGCAAACAAGAGCATGTTTCAGAGCAAAATGTGAGATGGCTAGCAATAACATTGCTGGAATCTTTTCTTTTTCTTTTTTCTTTTCTCTAATCCCTAGCATTGCTGGATTGGAAAGCTCAGAAAGTAAATAGGAAAGAAGATAAGGACAACATTTAAGCATATTACACTTGTGACCTTGTCTATGTTAGGTATATCAAACAAGAGCATGTTTCAGGACAAATTTTGGGATGACTTGTGCCTAAACTATTAATTTAATATTGTGCTGATTTAAAAAATATATTTTAATATCTTCATTAAACAAAATCCATAAATTCAAAATCTATTAATAATGACTGCATGTCAACATGACATGAATTTAATTAATCACTGCAAAATTGATGAATATGCAGACACCTATTGGTATCTGTTGCAACTTGCAAGCCAATTAAACCTATCAATCTCATTATAAAATGTTTGTCTATCTCGTTTTAAGAAAACGCGTGTCTTTTTCACTTGAGAAATGTTAGATGGTTAGCGATAAAAAATTGGCAAACATGCAATTTACATCCGTTAACTTTGGTCAGAATCATTTTAAGTTTGAAACTGGTTATTTTAACCCAATAACTTTGCCACAAAAAAATAAATAAATAATATTCACTCAGAATGGGATTTGGGTTTGCAAAAAAAAAAAAAAAAAAAAAAAATCTGACTAAAATAACCAATTTCAAATTTAAAGAATTAAAACAATATTTGTTCCAAGTTAGCGGATTAAAATAATCAACTTCAAATTTAAAGGATTAAAATGATTTTTGGTCAAAATTAGTGGGGTCTAAATTGCAATTTTTACTAAAAGTTCCATGATTTTTTTTTTTCTAGAAAATATTGAGGTGGTAAGTTGTTAATTGATCAATATCATTTTCGCATGCACCATTTCCTATACTCTACTTTTATTGTATACAAATCATAACGTCTTAGGTCAACAATTATTATAAAATGGTGAAATTTTTTATGAGATTAGACTATTGTCTTCAATTGATTATATTTTTATTTGTAATTTAATTTGTCCATTATTTTTTATTATAATTTGACGGTTAAATAAAGAAGATACCAGTTGAATTACAAGGCTCATTTTCGCCTGTCAAATTTTAAGCGGCCAGCATCATCCCATTATTTGTAAAGACCAAAATACCCCTAGTTTAAGCTCAAATGTTCAAATACACCCCTACATAGTCTGACCATCTAGGAAGTTACCCCTAGTTCACGTGAATGGGAGAATTTATGTATTATTGTCGGGTCTTTTTCGAGAATGATATGAGCAGTGCACACCCGTGATCCATAAGGGGTATTTTGGACATTTAAATGTTCAAGGCGGCTGGTGATATGTAGCAGTGGCAGTTTTGGTGTTTTATTGGTTGTAGACAGTGGTATTTTGGGAACAATATTTTTGCTTTTGTGAAAATATCACCAGATAAGGACAAATTTTCAACTTGAAGGTCCCGTCCGCCAGCAATGTTTAAAATAATTTAAATTGTGGGGCCATAAAATAGTGAAATACCTATTTTGCCCCTAGAGTTCCAAAGTATTACCAAATTGCCAATCTTTGTTTTCTCATTTTTTCTTGAGTAGAAAGAGGAAACTAGAAAGTTTGTGTTTGAAAAACTTAAACAATACTTAAAAATTAATAAAACCATCATTAGGAAATAATTATGTGAAATAGTCCAATTTTTGGTATCAAGATAATTAGGGATAAGACATTGAATCCCTTGGTTTGAATGGTACATCCACGATCTCTATTATTGGGAGCGAGAATTATTTACTGCAGCAAATATATAGATCACACCTTTCACATAATGTAGATCTCACAAATATATAGTAATCATGTTCTATGAGAGGGATGTTCGATTCAAATGATGAGTAAAATATCCTCTTCCAAGGTGTGAACTTGAAAATTTTGTGGACGAAAAAAAGGACTATTAATGTTAGGCAGATGGTGACATATTTTGCATTTTCTTTTTAACAAAATCAAAGGCTTTTGTTTTGTACATCTTTTCATAACCCACAAGTTTGGGAATGTATGTAGTAGACTCTTTGGCATTTCTTTCAAGTAATATAGGAGTTAAGGGTCTTGTAGTTGAATTAGCATCTCCTTATGTACAAAATGCTTTGGGGTTTAGGAAAAAAGTATTCGAACTACGGATTTAACAGCATATTGTTATCATCTCTTAAAAAAAAGAAGTAATATAAGAAGTCATGCAACGTAATCTAAAAGAATATCCATTTATGCTTCTTTAAAAAAAAAAAAAAAAAGTAATATAGGAAGCCATGCAACATAATCGTAAAAGAATATCCATTTATGTTTTGCTTCATTTGATTTTAGTTTTTGCTCATTCAAATGTGAACTGGACGCATAGCTCTTGTACTTCCAAGAAGTAAAGCCAATTTTCTTGAGGCTGAAAAACATATACAGCCAACATCTAGGAATATTTGATTTCTAGTCTCCATTAAGGAAAATCAGTGTAATTCCGATACCTACGAAGTCAATATTAAGAAATTGAGAAAACAACATTATTTTATATCCTTTAATTTAGGGGTATATCAAATTAAACTCTATAATTTCAAAAGTAACCAATTAAATTATGTTGAAATTATAGAGTTTAAAAAATAACAAATTAAAAGCAAGAAATTGTGTTTGGGGTATAATATAGAATGTGGATTTAATTTGTTAATTTTAAACTTTCATGGTTTAATTTATTACTTTTGAAACTATATGAGTTTGATTTTTTTTAGATTGGTAGATAGTGGGAGGGGAGAGGGAGGGGGAGGTGAGATTTAAAACACAAACATTGACAACATAAATGATGCCATTACCACTAAACTATCACATGAATCCCTTAAAATTATATGATAAATTTGTTACTTTTTGAAATTTCATGATTTGAATTGTTACCTTTGAACTAAAAGTTTTAATTTGTTATACCCATAAAATGTTGGATTTAAAATGCAATTTTACTTGAAAAAAAAAATTATTTGATTGAAGTTATATGTTGCATAGCTCCAGAAAGAGCTAAGTTTCTACCATGCATTAGAGACAGGTGTCTATATAAATGGCAATGCTTTTATATTTCCTCCAAATATCAAATGACATTATTGTTCTCATTTTGCTTTTATTGCAACTTTTTTTTTTTTTTTTTTTTTGCAAATAACAAATTTATTATCTTGTACATTTGGTGTTGAAATTAGTTACTTAAGGGATTCAAACTCCTAATTTTTAACTTTTTTTTCTTTGCAGTCAAATATTAGAGTATAAAAGCATCATAATAAGATCGCACCGGAATATTTGACAATATGATAATGAAGTGATGGATTTAATGAGCAACATTTTCAAGGCTTGAAAAAGGATGTGTTCTTTGACGGTGGGTTGTTATCGGTGGTGTTATTTCATGAATGGACTTAAAGACAACCATGCTTAGTATACTTAGTAGCAATTAAAAATAGATAAATTAAATGAATTTATGATGACAGTGTTTGTTCCATTTGAAATGGATAATTATAGTCAATGTTTCTAACTTGAATAAATGAGTTATAGTTGCAGTATAACTTATAAGAGGAGTTGTAATGATATGCAAGCATAAAAATTACCTGAATATGTAATAAGGCTAAAGAAATATATGGCAATACTACTCATACATACTGTGTTTAAATGATTTTTAATATTATTTTGTTTTGAAAGTGTAATGGAAAGCATGATTCTGTGTTAAGCATTGGGATGAACAAAACACCTTTTACCAAAAACATAGCCAAGTTAAAATTTAAACACAAGTCTTACATAAAAAATTAAAAAGTATATTTCAGGGGTTACCTGTGCTAGATACAAAAGAACTTCATAAAAAATTCAAGACCAGTGGATGTACTAGTATTGAGGAATAATCTTCTTCAAGCCTAATTCAAAGAACAGTGATTGAGGCTCTGAGTAAAAAGGAAATAAAGACTGTTGACATAGTAACAAAAACTACATGGCCCTATTGAGAGTTTTTTTTTTATAAAAAAATTTATTTAATAGTTGAGAAATGAGAATTTGAACTCTGCACTCTTCTATTAAAAACACCAAAAAATATCAATTGACCATAATAAAAACTTGATTAAACAAAATTTGTACAACCAATGGGAGAGGTTATTAGATTTTAGCCAAGTTTTAGTGTACTAAAAGAAGTAAAATGTTTCAAAAAATTATTTTCAAACACACAAAGGTCCAACATCTCTCCTGTCCTCCAGTGGTAATTTTTAGTTTACTTTTTTAGTTAAGAATAATTTTTTTGGTTTACTTGAAACTTAGGCTACAATATCTTAAACATGTGAATGAAGGAAAAAGAGCAGAAGGGCAATTCCATCAATACCCAACAAAGTTAGGGGCATATCTATTGTTACACCCAACAGTGCCTTAAAAAAAACATATTATATATTCATTACAATACAAAGCCAAAGAAGACCAGGTTCTTGTGTTCTTCTTGTGCCAACAAGAACTCTCTTCTCAACCAGAAATGAAGGAGAATTTCCTGGTTTTTGTCTTCCTCTAGTTGCAACAAATCCCATCTTTTCTGTCTCATTTTTTTATCTATTTTTATAAACTATCTTCTTATAAAAGAGCACTAAGAACAAGGAAAAGAGAGAAAGAAACAAGCTAGCTAGTGTGGAAAGGAGAAAGAAAGAAAGAAAGACAAAAAGTTTCAATAATACCCCCTCTTTTTATCTTTTGTCTTTGTTCAATGTCAAATATCACAGGTGGTGAGGCTGGGAGCTTCTCTTCTGGCAACACTGGTGGAGAGGAAGTTCAGCAACAAGATGAGCAACTCAATCACTATGACCCCAACAATGGTTCCGCCACCCAACAACAACAGCAAGCTCCACCTGCTAAGAAGAAAAGAAACCTACCAGGAACACCAGGTTGATTTCATTTATTTCATGAACTTTCATAACTCATATACCATATTGATTTTCAATACTCTCTCTCTCTCTCTCTTTCTCTCTCTCTCTCTCTTTTGAGCTTTTTTTTGCTTTAACTATTGTTTGAATCATCACTTCTATTCGATTCAGATTAATAGTTTTTAAAGTTTTAAAGTTTTGGACATGTTGAATCAGATAGGCTATTGAAATGAGAAAATATAAGAGAGTTTTTTTGCTTTTAGATGCTTAGTCAAGCATGATAATAATAACTCAATATTTTTCAATATTTGTTTTGTCGCCTATCTTACTTTTTGTATTTTTTTGGCTTGTGATTTAAGTACTTTTTTCTCTGTTCTTGAGCAACTTGATACAATAAATAAAATTTTTAAAAAACAGGGTCAAAAAATGATGAAATGAGTCTTAGAATTCTATTTAGTTCTTTGATAGCATGTGCTTAGTATTTCATGGTCAAGCCCATATGTTTTGAGATCAAAATAAGGACCCAAAACAAAGTATTTGGAGATTGATATCATTATGTTCAAGATAGCCATGAAGAAAGATTTCTAATTTTATTTTTTCAGTGCCTTACAGAATGTTGAATTATTGATGTCTAAGCAGTTGAAGGGGGTTCAATTATTGGTTTGAGATTACAATCATTGTAGTGAACTGTAGACTAGACTTACCTTGGCCGCCCTTCTCCTTTTTCTTTATTTTTGTTTTTGACTGGTTGAGGTAAAGAATCACATAATCTTACTCTTACCCATTGAATATTTGCAGTTTCCCTCACTCTCTCTCTCTCTCTCTCTCTCTGACACATCAATGATCCACTTATTAATCCTTTTTTCCTTTCCTTTTTCTTTTTTGGCCAGTTTATTCAATTTCTAATGCTTTTGAGTTTTTTATCTTTCTTTTTCTTTCTTTTTCTTCTAACATGCATGTCCAGAGTTTTTCAATGTCTTATTTGGGATCGAAATGTGTTTTAAAAAGTCAATTGAGAAAAGTTGGAAAAATAATAACTTCAAAAAATAATTCTATATATCATGAAACAAGCTACCAAGCATTCCAAAAGTTTTTCTTCCAAAAACAGAAACTTTATATTTTCCCATTAAAAAAAAAAAAAAAAAAAAACTTTATATTTCAAGTTTCGCATTGCATTACTTAAATTGATTCCACTTCTTTGTGCATAATATCACCTTTTCTCCACTTCTCATAAACATCCACACCCACGCATAGATATTATTGAAAGGACTCACATTAATTATTAGGTTCTTTTTCTTTTGTCAATGAAAAAATTGAAGCCACAAGAATTATACTTGAAGAAGAATTTGATATATCATTTTGTATTAAAATCCATATGCAGACCCAAGTGCTGAAGTCATTGCTTTATCACCAACCACCCTGATGGCCACAAACCGATTTGTGTGTGAAATTTGCAACAAGGGGTTCCAAAGGGACCAAAACCTTCAATTACATCGTCGAGGCCATAATCTGCCATGGAAGCTTAAGCAAAGAACAACCACTGAAATCAGGAAGAGGGTCTATGTTTGTCCAGAATCTTCATGTGTCCATCACAACCCGGCTCGAGCATTAGGCGATCTTACAGGCATTAAGAAACACTTTTGCAGAAAACATGGTGAGAAAAAATGGAAATGTGACAAATGTTCCAAGAAGTATGCAGTGCAGTCTGATTGGAAAGCTCATTCAAAGACATGTGGTACAAGGGAATATAAATGTGACTGTGGCACCATCTTCTCCAGGTTTGCTTCTCAATCTATATAACTAGTTTAAAAATCAACTCTTTAATTATTCTTTTATAGAATTGCGTGTGCATGATTCATGAACAACTCGAAGTTGAACCTTAAGAATACGAAATCTATGGTTTTGAATTGTTGTTTTGACAATCTAGTTTTTGTTTTTGATAAGGGCTTTTCTTCTAGATAGTGCTACCTTTACTTAAAGTCTTAGTTTGACTAAACACCTAATAAAGTTGTTTTTTAGGCTAAAGTCCTAATCTAGTCCTAGTCTTGCTTTTTATTTAATTGTCATAGATTATTATATGCCATAAGATATATAACCTTAAATAATAAGAACTTGCATAGCTTTGATTAAAGCCTGTGTTCTACGAGCCCTGAACACCCTTGTCAGCCAAAAAACAATAATGTTCAGTCCTACACACAGAAAGTAAAAAATAAATTAAATAGAGTATTAATTATCATATCTCTCTCTCTCATGATCTCATCTTATTACTCATCCAACTTATTAGATTGTACATCTCCGCTGTTATTCAGGAGAGATAGCTTCATCACACACAGAGCCTTCTGTGATGCCCTATCTGAAGAAAACAACAAAGCAAAGCAAGGACTATTGTCTAACATGGGACAAAACTTACAAGGCCAAGTTCATCCCCAGCTCATGTCCTCAATACCCATCAACAACAACAATAACCCCAACACAACGAGTGGAACATCCGGATTCAACCAATCTGATACTAAAGTACCAATATCTTTGCCCCAAGAAATCATGTCCTTCTCTACAAATAAACCCTTGAACATGGTAGGAAGCCTCTTTAGCGGTCCAAGAAGCATTTCTTCTTCCTCTCCTTCACTTCAACTCAACACGAGTTCCATTTTTGAAGGAAATGGACACCAATTGGCTGCCTTAGCTGCACACATGCCTGCCACAGCTTTGTTACAGAAAGCAGCACAAATGGGTGCAACTGTGAGTACTACTGGCATGAACTGTCAAGTAATGCAGAATAATAGCTTTGGTACAAGCATGGCACCACCATCATTTAGTGCAGTTCAGCCTCAAAATGATCAATCATTCATAAACCAGTTCATCCAAAAAGGCCAACATGGAAATTCATATGAGAATGGCATGCCTGATAACCTGGGAATGACCAATATAGGAATGTTGAATGGTCTACTTGATCAAAACAGTGCAATATTAAAGAACATAAAGCATGACAATAGCAACAGTAATAGTACTGTATTGCATGGTGGAGATTCAAAAGCAGGGTTAAGTAGCTCCATAAAAGAGTCTAATGGGAGTGAGGATATGATGACATTGGATTTCTTGGGGATAGGAGGAGGAGCAAGACATGGGAATTTTTATGAACTACAGCAACAAAAGCAACAAGAAATGGGGTTTGAAGGAATTGGTCAAAGAATTCAGGGATTGAGTCACTTTCAGCAACAAGCGTCAATGGAAAAGCCCATGTGGGAGGTTTAAGAATATATGACAATGTTTTTCCAAATTGCTTCAATACCTAGTTGCTAGAAAAATACTTCCTAGTCCTTGATGTAATGAATTTTTCCCATATATTTTCTTTCCTTCGTACTTTTTTGTGCCCAATGACGTTACCCATGAAAGAACCAAAATGCCTTGCCAAAGAGTGAGGCATACTGGACTTAAGCAGTGACAAAGCAATTTAGATTAATGTTACTCATCCAAAAAATAGAAAAAATGATTTATAACATTTTGAATTTATTAGGCTCCATTTGATCGACATAGAGATTCAAAAAACTAAAATAATAAATTAAATTAAATTAAAAAAAAAAAAAAAAACGTAGCTGCTTTCACTCATCTTTAAACAGAAAAATGTGAGAGGCCATTACAAACTTTGCACTAAAATAGCTTTCTTAAAAGCATATGGTAATATATTTTTTAAAATAATTAAGTTCTTCTACTACCACACCATTTGTCATAACTTTTTTCTATTTTTCATAACCCCTTTTTTTAAGAGAATTGTCACAATTTGATAAAGTAATCAGTTGTCAATAGTAGACAATTACTTTCAAATTAACTCACCAATTCTTCCACACCACTTAAATAAACCAAGTGACAAAAACTATGGTACAAAAAATATATTTCTAGACTCTTTTTTAATAGATATTATAGTGTGATTGCCGTTTTACTTTAAAAACATTTGATAAAAAAAAAAATGCAATCCAATTTTTCTCTATTTTTTTTCTTTTCTTTCCTTTCTTATAATGCTTTTATTTATTAACTTTTTCTTTAAGCTAATGGAAAATAAATTTTAATATTTTCTACCTTAAGGAAAAAGCCAAAATTCATTCATAAATGGTTTAGCCAATACTAAAATTAACAAAGATAAAACAAAATTGGTTGTAATCTAAAACTACAACCTTACTCAATATCTTTTTATTGGAAGTGAATTTTGACAAATCCACTATTGGATTACATTTTCTTCTTATATCCTCAATGCTTGCAAAATTTCTAGAAAATTAAAATTAATAACTATGTCATCAATAAATTGTTTAAATTGCAAGTTTTTGTAATTTAAAATTATGCATATAATATAATCTTATAGATCATATAGTAAATAATATCTAATTGATACAAAATTTGACATGTGTATTAAGAGCGTAAACAACATACAATCCAACTGTTAGCTATGTCAATTTTTATAAAATTAAAAATCAATAGTTATGTCATTAATAAATTGTTTAAATTGCAAGTTTTTGTAATATAATCTTATAGATCATATAGTAAATAATATCTAATTGGCACAAAATTTGTCATGTGTATTAAGAGCGTAAATTACATGCAATCCAACAATTAGCTATGTCAATTTTTATAAAATTAAAGATCAATAACTATGCCATCAATAATTGTTTAAATTACAAATTTTTGTAGTTTAAAATTATGCATAAAATTTAATATTATAGATCATATAGTAAATAATATCGGATTGATACAAAATTTGACATATTTATTAAGAGCGTAAAAAATACACAATCTAACAGTTAGGTTTTTTACATATGTAGTAATGTTAATGATATTAATTAAGATTTGCTATAACCAATTTTGTAATTAAATTTTGTCCAATTAACTAAACTCATTTCATTTTAATTTATTTATTTAAAGGTGAAACAAAAGTAGTTTTAAGCAAATAAGCTCACCTTTTTTTTAAAAGTCAACTTATTTGTTTAAAGTTACTTTTTATCTTACTTTAAAGAAAATAAGCTAATTAAACAAAGCTGTGTTGTGTTCTTTTTTGGTTGGACACATGTCACGCTCGGATATGTTAACAATGATTTTTGGGTAGTAAAGTCCAAAACTTTCTCGTTGGTAGATTAAACCCAAAGAAGCTACCATTGTGTTTCCTTAGAAAATAAAATAGTGTGATGAGTAAAAGAAAATGATGTAGGGTGAGAAAATTTTTTTCCTTAGCCAATAGAATAGTGAGATGAGTAAGAGAATTAAATAAAATGCTACATAATATAGAAAAGAAAGTCAGTGATGTAGAGTTTTTTCTTATAAAAAAAAAAAGACTATTAAATTAAGCATTTAACAATATATAAAAGTTTGCAATTTTTATCCAACAAGGCCAAATAAATGTGTTCAACTGTAAAAAAAATTATATATATATAAAATAATAATTAATTTAACAATACTTGAAAAAGGTATTCGGAAATAAATAAAGAAAGAAAATTAGAAATGGAGAGAAAATTATCTTGTTGGTACATTACATGCCAGCAATGATGCAATCATGCAAGTATCTCAATTTTCACGTTTTATCAAACACGAGACTCGGACTTTGTTGAATATGTCGGTGATGATTTGATAGCTAATTAATAAGAGAAAAAATGAAAAGAATTTTTCTGAGTAAGGATTTACGTCTAATAATTCTTATCAATAAATGTGAGATTCACATTATTCAAGGGAGTCAAGCTTGGCAACAAAATATTCACTAAATAAAATTTATGGTAATAGAAATAATAATCTTTATGGTAGTACGTAGCAAATTATAATAAGAGAAAAGATGTGAATTAAGCGAGAACAGAGAAAAGGGGCATCAAGATAATGCTGTTGCATTTTTTTTTTTTAGGAAAAAGTTAAAAAATACCTTAAGAATATTGGTTTAATAAATATTTTTAAAAAAAAATTATGGCAAAATAAAAAAGTATTTAAAAAAAAATTTTAATGTCAAAAAATAGAAATCACCATGACCTGACTCTTGGTATTGAGTTTTATGAATACTTGGGATTAGGATCTGTGCAATATCCTAGTTATTGTATGGGATGCAATTACCCCTAATTTCTTACACAATATTTTTTTTTTTTTTTTTTACCTTTTTAAACCTTTTTTAATTAATAGATGAGATTTGAAAGTCGTTTTTTAAACTCTCATTGAGAGCAATTGCTGATCTCAAACTGAATACTTGGGCTTAACACACACACATTAATTACACTCTCTTATCAAACTCAAACACATTATTTAACTCAAAGTATCACTACAAAATGGTCTAATTTTTATAGTAGTAGAGTGAGACTTTAAGCAATGGAAAAGAGTTACACTCACTTGAGTGTAACTTTAGCGATGTGAGACAAAAACCCACTTTATTTCTTTTTAAAAAACAAACTAACTGCTAAATACACACACTTTTGATTAACCATAATTTGGTTTGAGTTCATGATTTGTTTCCACAAAAATGAAAAAAAGGACTTTAGGTTGCAAAGTGAGACTCCATGAGGGAGGCATTTAATGTTCACTAAATCAGCATTAAATGGTGACTTAAAGGCTTAATGGAACTAATTGTTCAAGCATTAAAGTCTCAGCTCATAATTGCATGGGGCCTAAAGCAAGTTTGCCTAAAAGCCTTTTTAAACCTTTCAAACCACTATTGCCATCTTTCTCCTGATGGGCTTGGCCCATTCATTTGGACTCTTCATCTAGAAATTGTTGTAATGGGTCCATTGAGCTAAAAGGCAGGGGTGGCCCCTACTTCATATAAGGCCTGTGTGATGCTTCTCAAAAAAGAGTGAAACGCTGTCGTCCTAGTACGTTATAATTAACGCAAAAAAATGAGAACCACCAAAACTAGAAAAGCATTTATCATGTGAGTGAAAGTACTTCACAAATCATTTAAAAAACCAATAGAATTCCACCACTTCACAAATTTCTCACATAATTCTATCTCTCCAAGCCTTCTACCACATTCAATTTCCTCAGACTGGTACTAAACCATCCAAATTGTGCAACATGGCACACTGCTTTTTTAAATTTCTTCAATACCTTTAGTTGCTAGAAAAATACTTCCTAGTCCTTGATGTAATGAATTTTTCCCATATATTTTCTTTCCTACATACTTTTTTTGTGCCCAAATGACATTACCCATGAAAGAACCAAAGTCTCTTGCTAAAGAGTGAGGCATATTGGAGCCATGACAAAGCAATTTAGATCAATGTTACACATCTCAAATAAATAATAATAATTTTGAATTTATATTATAAGGCTCAATTTGATACAGAAAGTTTTAAAAAATAAATGTAGCTACTTTTACTCACTTTTGTGCCAAAATAAATGTGAGGTTCATTACTAATTTTGCACTAAAATAGCTTTCTTTTTTTTTTTTCTTTTTTTTTTTTTTTTTTTTTTTTTTTTTGATACAAGATAGAATTTCTACTCTAGCCTAATCTAAGTATATATGTGTGTGAAACTCCCTCCTGCAGACTTGAACCCCGGCCCTTACCCCCCACACCCCACAAGTACTTATACTTGTGGAGTGATTACCACACCAAGGGTGCGCGGTGGTAAACACTATTTTGGTCTCTACATTTTGGGATCACAGTCAATTTGGTTCTTACATTTTCGTAACAATCAATTTAGTCCTTGTTATTTTTAATTTACATTCAATTTAGTCATTGCCGTTAACTTACTAACGAAAAACGCCTACATGACAAACTATATGTACTATTGGCACACTTTAAGCTTACGTGGCAACTAAAATAATAATATTAAATGCCACATCATCAGCATCTGGAAAATTTTGATTTATCATTTTTTAAGGGGGAAAAAAAAAGAATTTAGTTATGGGAAGAACATGAACCCAAAAAAATCAAACCCAAATCCAAAAATCTCAGTTCTTCAAGCACAAATCTCTCATCATTCAACACCAAATCAATCGATCAATAGCATATATGAAATCCAAAAGTCCATTTTCCAATTCCTTGGTCACAATTATGTTTACCAAAGAACACAAAAATCAAACATAAAATACACATTCTTTAAGCAAATCCCACCACTAATTCCTCTCTCTCTCTCTCTCTCTCTCTCTCTCTCTCTCTCTCTCTCTCTCTCTAGAGGAGTCAATTTGGATGCTCTTATTGACATGTATAAGGATGAGCACGTCAAGCTCTAGAAGGATATATGAGAATGTAAAATAGGCCTAATCTGTATTGTTTTAGAGGGGTTTGAAACGCAAGCCTATGGCCCTCATCAAGAAGCTTCACAGGACCATAATTACTTTTTAACCATTTGATTTTTGTTTGATTTTATTTTTGGATTTGCTTAAAGAATATGCTAAAAGTGGATTTGTGTTGGATTTTCTGGGTTCACGTTCTTCCTAGATCTAAATTCTTTTTTTTTTTTCTTTTTTTTTTCTTTAAAGCTGACAAATGAAAATTTTCCAAATGATGTGGCATGTAATATTATTTTTTTAGTTGCCACGTAAACTTAAAGTGTGTCAACAGTGCACACTATTTGCCACATAGGCGTCTTTCGTTAGTGAGTTAACATCAGGTACCAAATTAATTGTAAATTAAAAATAACATGGACTAAATTGATTGCTACGAAAATGTAAGGACTAAATTGACTATGACCCTAAAATGTAAGGATCGAAATCGTGTTTTCACCTGGTATATACTAAGAAGATGATTGTTAGAGGTAATGAATAAGCAAGTAATTGGAATTGGTCATAGTTTGAAGTCCACTAAAGTGCGGGTCATTGTTTTTTTTTTTGATAAAACGGTCAGAAGTGCGGGTCATTGTTGACAGTTACTTCTGTAATGCAATTATGCCAGCAAATTGTACAAACCATTGGTGATACCTTTCTGCCTGTTACTGCTGAGTCTTAATTCAATAATTCTAGGCGTTCATAGCGTTAATGCTATTTGCGTAAATGCTTACAAGATTATGATATTTAGGTATGGATTTCATATTTGAGGGGACAAAGTATGAAGAAAAATATATAAAATATTCTCCAAAGAATAAGAATTATACAAAGATTTAAAAATAAATTAATACATAAAAAATAAAACTAACTATACTTAATGTTAACAATTATATATATATATATGATTGAGTTCAAGTTACACCTGGTGTAACTCTAAGCAATGTTACACCAATCAATATTTTTTAATTGAATGTGAATTTTGACAAATTGACCGTTGGATTACATTATATTTGTATATTCTCTATGTTTGCAAAATTTCAAGCATAATTGTATATAGCTTTACCTATATATATATATATGTATATTTATATATATATTAATAGGTAAAGCTGAAAGAAAATCTAATTAGGTTTTAAATTGGATTCCAACTGTTGTTTGAATTCATATATGTGTGTAATTGTAATTTTTTTTAATTTTTTCTTTGTTTTCTTTCTTCCCTGGTCCTTTGGCCAGCCCCTTTGCAGGTATTAATAAATGGTAAAGGGAAAAATAAGCTCCCATATAAATAATTAGTCTGCGTATAGATCATCCATAATAGTATTTAAAAGGGCAATTGAGCAATCTGTGTGGTCCAACAGAAAAGAAAGCAAAAACACATTTAAAAATTTCCCATTCATTACAGTTTTATCAGGAACTAAAACAAGCTTGTGTCTGACACTCTCCTCGATTTCCTCCATGATTCGTTCCTTGGCCAGCAAACTAATAACAAGGGCCTCCAATTTATTTTATTGTTATCTATATATACCATATTTACAGGTATGCATCTGCAATATTAAACATTAGAACAATGAGAATCTGCCTGCTGATTAAAGAAGAAAACATGTCACAACCACAAAAACTACTTCTAAAATCACATAATTACTTCACCAACATAAAAACAGAAGCTTTCGTCAAGAGTTGTAGCTCAATTAGCACCTCTTAATGTTTTTATTTACTATTGCAAGGAAGTGATGAATTGAAAAGAAAATATTGCAACACATGATCAGATGGATGGCTTAGTCTTGTATGCCAAGTTTACAATTAAACGAATTCACCAGGGAATGCAACATGACCCAATTTACTAATATGAAATTTGGAAATAATAGAGCCATTAGCAAAACAAAACAACAAATACAATTATCTTTAGTGAACATGCGAACAGAGAGAAGATAAGTAGATGCATGAGGGAGAGCGGAGAATACTATTTAGTTTGAAAGATGTATGAAGAGCAGGTTGTGGAAGAACCAGTGTGTGTGATAGTCATATGTTTACCATTTATAACTAATTTGGTCCTTCTGATACCTATAGTATATAGTGGAAATTGATGGTGTTGGCTGGCTTACCGCCATCACTATTGAGCTATTTGGGAGGACATAGTGAAGAGCTATCAAAAAGGTTCATAATTTTTGAGTAAAAATTGGTTGGAAGAGATAGTACCAAAGAAGATAGTATCCTCGAGTAAGTTTGAATGGAACAAGATCGGAGATATTAGAGAGAAAAAGGTGCTGAATGAAGAAGAAGCTGCCATTGTTATGGAAGTTTATGAAGTGAGTTTCTCTAATACCTTTTAAGTCTTTAGAATCTACTTACAACGTTTCATTAAATGAAGATGCAAATATATATCCAAGTAGGTGAGAGATTACAGATTTACAATTGTAAATTGATACAAAAAGGGAGACAAATGAAGATAAGGGACTATTGCAATAATCTACACTGTGAGCATGCAAGTATAGGAAGAGATGAGTGATTTAAGGAAGTGAAAAGAGACAAGTGCTAAGAGATAATCTGGTCTATCACAATGAACAAGCAAGCAAATGAGCAATGAAGACAGGCACACAGATTTGAAATTGAATCAAAAGGAACCTATACTCTAGTCCCAAATCAATACAGAGACAAAGTAAAAATGGTTCCCCCAGTATGGGAATTGAACCATACTCTCTCTCTCTCTCTCTCTCTCTCTCTCTCTCGACATTTAAAAACAAAACAAAACAACCAAAAAGGAAGCATTACTGTATATATATATTTTTTAATGAATTTTGTAAGTTACAGATGTATTTTAGTTATTTTTAAAGTTTTAGGGATATTTTTGTAGTTTTCAAGGTATATTGATCACTTTTCAAATCGTATTTTAGTCATTTTAGAAGTTTCAAGAGATATTTAAATTATTTTAAAGGCTTCTAGTGTATTTCGGCCATTTTTATTTTGTAACTCTGGAAATGAATAAGAATTTGCTTTAGGACTTCATTGATGATGAAGTCAAGACTGTTCTATTCTTTCATTTTGTTTCCCCTCAAATTTTTGTGGTAAAAACAAACTATGGAAAACAAGACCACCTAAAAATTTAATGAAGGAACAGAGGACATAATATATTTTTGTTTTCACTATGGAATATATTTGGAGGGTGAAAAATTGTTGTGGCTTCAGCCCACATGACAGTTCATTCAATAAGTTTATAATATTGTGGTCAACAAGACACATTAGGTGTACCAATTCAATTAGAATTAGGAAGAGCCTTGAAACTCAATTAATGCCTTCTAGCGTTTCTAACATAAACATCCAAGGTTCAAATTTTCTCACTCTTAACTATCAAATTATCAAAAGGGCAAGAAAGTGATGCCCATATTATAATAATAATAATAATAATAATAATAATAGTGGTTGTAGGTGCCACCAGGAACAAGAAAAGAAATTAATAGAACACAATCAGTGAGAGCTGCGTGAAAAAGAGAGACTAGTAGTGTGATGCCAGTAAGAGATAAAGACTCAAATGTTTTTTTCTTTAGCTGTGAGAGATAAATTTGGGGTTTTTCTAGGGAGAAGTTTTTAGGTGCTACAACTATGGAAAGTTGTTGTATCGAGAGTGAGCAAAAGTCTTAAATGAGTTCATATAAATTCCTAGAAAGAAGATATTATTGTATATGGTGTGGATCACAAGTTAGGGATAAACTTGAGAAGATATTGTACTTGATTTAATAATAGTGGATTAATTCATAGATTATTCTATGGTTTTTCCCATTAAGGGAAAAATATTTTCACCTAAATATATATATATATTGTGTGTGATTAATATCTTGGCTTTGAAATTTTTTATGATAATATCTATTTGGTGACAAATTAAAATTCTTAGTTAATTTTCTTAATTCACACAAGACTAGATTGTGGCTTAACAAGTGGCATTAGAGCTTGGTTGACTTAGTAGGTGTTTTCTTGTGTGAATTAAGGATATATGAGAAGTATGGGACTATGATTAAATTGATGGATCCAAATTATCCTATTTGGAAGCCTAAGATGGAGGATCTACCATATTGTAGGCATTTGTACGATCCTATAAATGTGATATAGCCAAGCCAAATGATAAATCTGACAAAGGATGAGAAATAAGAATGAATAGGAAAACTATTGGATTTATTCAATGGATTGATGATTGTGTATTTTATTATATTGCAAGTGAGACTAATAATGTTCATACACTTTGGAAAATAATTGGAGAGTTTGTAGGAGTAAAAGACTAGTAACAACAAGGTATTTTTTATTAAGAAGCTAGTAAAAGACTAGTGAATTTGAAGTTTAAAGATGGAAGATTTGTTGCCGAGCATTTGAGTGAATTTCAGAATTTAGTGAATCAATTGCCTACAGTGAAGATGCTATTAGATGAGGAATTGCGGGCGATGCTACTATTGATAACTCTTCCAGATCAATTGGGAAACTTTGGTCATGGCAATAAATCTGTTGTATATATAGGTATATACAAATATAGGTTGTAATAATGTTGTTTGAGTTTGGAGAATATTGTTTCATAAAGTTGTTAAAGTGAAAATTCAAGTTCTGGAATTTTCTAAGTGAAAATTCGAAATTAAGCATTTTCGATCGATCGAAATTAAGCATTTTCGATCGATCGAAACTTTGGCTCGATCGATCGAAATGGTAAAAAAAAATCCTGGAGTCTTTGGATGTCTCGATCGTTGCTTGATTCCTGTTTGACCGATCGAAAAGAGCACTCGATTAATCGAAATGAACTTTTGACCAATCGAAAGTCGAAAATCAGGATTTTTCTACAGAATTTTTTGGTGACTGTTCAAAGAGTTTGAAAAGGTTTCAAAGCCTTGTGAACGGTTTTATGAAACATTTCAACTCTCCATACGTGCTTTTTGATGAAATATAACCATATGGGTATAAATAGAGGCTTATATTCACTTGAAAAATAACATCTTGGTTGCTATCAGTAGAACTCCACAAAATAGTAAGTTAGAAAGAAACACAAGTTATCAGTAGAACTCAACATCTTAGTTGTATCCTGAGGACAAATTTGTGATAACCTTTTAGCAACAATAATGTGGGGGGCAAATATTGTCTAAGGAAAATGATATTGTGCATCCAAGTTATATATTTTCTATTTGTCTTTTGTGTTAACCTTGTTCTTCAATTATTACTTTGTATAATATTCCCAACAAAATCTACTCCTAATGATATGTTGTCCATAAGAACAGTGAAAGATAGTTTTTTCATTGAGGAACTAGAAGAAAATATATGGATACAAACAATGCAAAAGATCAATATCGTGTGACAAAGAACTGTGGTAGAATTAAATGTAGATGGCTTAATGTGCGTACCCAAAATATGGCTGTTGGGCTCAACCTCTAATTGGGTTCACAATCTATTTGTATAGTGGGCTTTGGGTTTCCTACTATGGGTGATCCTTTGCTCGGCAACCTAAATACACTCCTATTTACTCAAACCCTCCTCTTTACCTCACAGAGTAGTTCCCTTTCTCCCTCAGAGTGACTGCTTTTTTCTCTCAATGTTCTCTTCCAGAATTACCAACCCCTCATTCCTCATTCCCTTCCCCTATTTATAGGCTAGGATAAGTGGAGGTGTCATGATTATTTCCCCTCACTAGTGCAATTGGGGGTCCAATTCCATCATCTCAAAGTGGATGCTCTGTCGGGAAAGGTGGAAGTGGCTTTGGAACTGATTCCCACCTTCAAAAGCTCGCTCGGCGGCGATGTTCTCAAAAGCACTACCGGGCAGCCAAGTGCAGGGTGTCCCCAAACAATAACGCTCCCGACCAGGTTAGAAGTGATCGGGGGGGATTTGCTTTAGGTATTCAAGCTAGTGCAGTCTCATTCCAGCTCTTGGGCTCAAATTGGGCCCTGAGGTGTCCGGGTTGAGACTAAAGGCCCAAAAATGGGGACAAGGTCACATAATATGCAGTGGGGCTTGGGCCCAAGGCCTGTGAGGCCTGGGGCCCAGCCCCGTACACTTAATGATTGAGTTAATCCAACGACAGAGCACAATCTAGCTACAGATCTTAATCTACGGAGGCTAGAGAATAATTTCATTTGGAAAAAAAAGGTTATATAAAAAGTTATTGTTAACATGGAAAAAAAGAAGAAGAACAAACTGAAGGCAAAAATGAAAAGAATAATTACGAAGAATACTACAGTTGTTGTGATTATTGAGGAAGTTATGGCACTCTTTGTTGAAGAGTAAAATTGTGAGCATGTTATTAACAATGATGTTGAGTAGGTTGTTGATTCAGCAACCTCTTACCATATTCTCCCTGCAAAAGAGTTGTTCACCATATAAAAAGCAATGGATTTCAGTAATTCCAGTCATTCAAAATCAATGTTGGTTGCATAGTGATGTTGAAGGATGTGCGACGTGTTTCAAATATATGTTTGAATGTGTGCTCTACATTAACTATGGATCGGGCGAGTTATTGTAATCACCTTGGCAACTTGAGATGGCAACTTACTAGAGATTATTGGTTGTTGTAAGAGGGCATGTTTGATGTGACATGTACAAGACTCATGTCAAGGACTAAGGGTCCGTTTGGATACAACTTGTTTTGCTGAAAACTGAAAACGAAAAACACTGTAGCAAAATAATTTTTAAATGTGTGAATAGTGTCGTGGGACCCATTTTTAAGATTTTTTTTTCTGAATAAAGTGGTTGTGGGTCCCATGAAAAATGCATGAACAGTGTGTGAACAGTGCACTTTGTCCCTAAAGCAGAAACGCGTGGAGGAAAAAAAAAAAAAAAAAGAGGCGTGAAACGCCAGAAACGCAAACGCAGGAGAAAAACACTGAACCCAAACGCTCACTAAAAAGACTCCATAGTGGAGAGTTTGGATTAATAGTGTTGCTACCAAGAGAGTAAAAACGTCTCTAAAAAACAGTGCTACAGATGGGGGGTGATAGCTGATAAAGAATATAGAGATGCTAAGCTAGTTACATGGGATAATGATAAAGTAAAAGATCTTATAGGTCTTGAGCAAGGAGAGCAACTTCCTCCACTAGAATTTTTTGAACCTCATGAGAAGTGGTTTACTCGAATAGTTAACTTTGAGAACATTTGGGCTTCTAATAATGGGGATTCAGTGAATTGGATTAAGGACATTTAAGATGTAATTAATTCTTTAAGAATATAATTTATTAACTTTAATGAGGTTTTCTCAATTTGGGTGAAGATAATGAAGTAGTTTGAGCTTTGCACCAACTTGACCGATATAGATTTGAATTAAGGGAAAAGTTAACGGATACCTTAAGGGTATTGGTTTAGAAATTAATTTTAAATTTTTTTTATAAGAACAGAAAAAAGCGATTGAATTTTTTGACAATTTTTTATATTTCTCATAAAAGTGATATTAAAAATTTCTTAAAGTATATGGTTAATTAATAATGGGAGGAGCTTGTGTCCAGTGGCCAGTGCCACTAAACACGTTGCGATGCGAACACATGTCCACTCTTAAACACGTGTCCATATCTTAATGTGTCCAGTGACCACTAGCCACTGGACACAAGCCAAACCCATTAGTAAATACCCAAAATAACCGTTAACTGGACTCTTGAATTAAAAAGCAAGATTAAAAAGGGTGGAGGGGGGAAAATTTTTATTGTGGGTCTAGCCCACCTGACAGTTCATTCAATGAGCTTGTAGTAGTCTGGCCAACAAGCCACGTCTGGTGTCCCTAGTGGAAAAGCGAGGAGACAAAGGTTTTGTATAAATTATAATTATTGGTTTTCATTGTTCCGTCAGCTTAAGATTTATATTATAAACTAAATAAATGTGTACAACACTATATATATTTGCAAGAAGTGTACAATATTGTATACAGTTGCACAAAAGTATACAATAGTATACATATGTTTAATATTTTACAATGCAAATCTTAAATTAATAGTATAATATAAACAAATAATTTTCCTTGTATAAAGGTGGGGAAGTGCTGCCAGTAAAATAGAAGATGAAGAAGAAGAGTGGTTGTGGTGGGTGCCGCCTAGAACTAAGAATAAAAAGAAAAGAACAGAGACATAGTTGTGTGAAAAAGAAAGACCAGTGGTGTGCTGAAAATTATGAGAGAGAGAGAGAGAATAAAAGCAAGGGATTTTCTCTTTAATCGTGAGACACACATGGGAAGACAAATTTGAGGTTTTTTATAGGGAGAAGTTTTTAGGTGCTCAACCACAAAGAGCTATATCATATTCCAGAGTGAGTGAAGATCTCATATTATTTCATATAAATTCTTAGAGGGAATATGTTATTATGTTTTATGTGAATTTCAAGTTAGAGATAAATTTGAAAAAATATTATAATTGATTTTATAATAGTGGATTATTTAAAGTTTGTCCCAATAGAAGAAAAGGGATTTTTCCTATAAATATTTGTGTTTTGTGTGTGATTGACATCTTAACTTGATAATTTTGATGATAATATATTTTTGTGACAGATTAAAATTCTTAGTTGATTTTTTATTTAACTCACTAAATTGTGGCCCAAGAGAAATATGGTTGTGCATTTGATGGTTTCTACGTGGATATAGAATAGATGACATACAAAGGGCAGTTAATAAGTTAGTTTCATCTCAAGGCAGAGACTTTTCAAAGTAAAACATGGATAATTCTTACATGCACCGGAAGCAATGCTCCCTCCTCTCATAAGAGGGGTGGGCCCCATGATAAGACCCACGCTTGGGGCCCACCCCTCATGTGAGAGGAGGGAGTATTGCTCCTGGAGAACCTAAGTTTTTTCCATAAATCATGATGCTGAACCGGGTGGGTAGGATTCTTATTTGACCAAGGTATTTCGAGAATGGAGTGGTAAGAAGGTGTGTTTAGGTGCCAGAGACTGCAGAGGTATAGGCCTTGGGTTGTTCCATGAAAATAGTTAAAACAGGAAGGCTGCAATGCTCCTTTATAGAAGGCGACTTGAAATGTGTATAGACCATCATACCTTGAAATTTGAAAAGCACTGGAATGAAAATAAGTTGGCAAGTACAAATTTGAAATTAGTGTGTTTGGAAATAGTTAATTTCTAGGAGTTTATTATTTGTATACTGTTTATTAAAAGATATAATTTTTGGTAAGTTTTATATTAAATGTATGACAAAAAGCTAAAAGTTAAATGTGTGAAAAAAATAAGTCGGTGCCAAACACACAAATATCGTTGATGACATGACAGAATTTGCTATTTTTTAATTATAATTTGATGGATGAGGGTGAGAGATTTAAATCCTAAACGTTTCTATTGAAAATATTAAAAAATAATAACTAATTGAGCTACAATACTCTTGGCGTGATGAAATTTGTTACTAAGTTTGAGGAATGCTTATTTAGTTGGGTAAACCAAAAAAAAAAAAGTAGGTATGCTGCACATGCTTTGTAACTGTGTTCTTTAATCTTTGCTACGTGTGCCAATGTAATCTTATGACATCAATTGTCGACACATAAAAATTCATAAATTTTCACATGCTACTAATATATTCAATTTATTGGAGTCAAAAGTCTTATAGTTCAACACTTCAACGAACATTTCTTGATATTTTCGATTGAAACTTTCACACTTCATTCCTTCTTCTCTGGTTATCGAATTAACAAAAAAATCAAAATCAAAATCAAAAAACAAAACTCATTGGATCCAACAATAACACAAATAAAAGTGTGAAAAACTAGGTGAAAAAGACTGCCTTCAGACTTTCTCTTCTGGTAATATCTAAGCTGGTGTATCATTGATCTAGTTGCATTGAGACAGGATAATATATTTCACAAATTCTGTCTGTTTTTTGTTAGTATAATAATTAAACGATAAAATTTGTAGGATAAATAGTAGTTTATGAGGGTAGTTTAGTGGCCAGCTGCCATTTTGTTGTTATTTATGAAATTAGAGTGCTCAAAGGCTTGATCAGAGGGAACTTAATCTTTCATTACTTTAAACCCAAAACAAATTAATCGCATGCATACAGTTCTAGAAGGAGAGAGACCAAGGCCAGCAAGGCATACCAATTGCGAGTAATTTTTAGGTACTCCCGGAGTACAGAGAATGGGGTTTTTTCCTCTCACATTCATGACGGAGTCCACTTATTAAATTCATGACGGAATCCAACATAAATGTGAGAGGAGGGTGTACCATTTATCTATGCCCCGAAAATACCTAAGAATTTTTCACCAATTGCACACATACATTGAGTAATTCATGAAAGAATTTATAATCTTAACACAAAGTTCCTATATAACAAGAGAAATGATATGTCCACAACATTTTCACAAAATTTTTACAACAAATGTTAAGTGGCAGGTTATTACTGGTTATTATTGTTGGGGCAAAAAAGTAATCTTAGTGTTACGTTCAAATTTGAACCAATAACAACTAACTACCTATAATTTGTTGTAAAAATATTGTAAAAATGTTGTGGACGTAACATCTCTCATATAACAAATAGCGTTAACAAATTGCAAATATGAAACAACCTAATTAACAAAAACCACTAAAACAATCATAGAATTCCATAAACCTCAAATAAATTGTACCAGATCTAAAACTAAATGAGACTCTACCCACTTAAATAATGAATTTCAAAGGAACATGAATTCAAACCCAGCAAAAGGTTTTTATTGATATATTTGATAATGAAAAGGCGGAAGATTCTAAAAATTCCTAGAATCGAAAACAAAGAAATGAAAGAATAATAATAAGCGATAGAAAATAGAAAAAGATGCGATTTTTTTTTTTTTACTTTGTCGGCGGTTCCTCCCATGTGGGGGACCCACCCCTAATAAAAAAAATATGTGTATATATATTTGCGGTTACTTTTGCGTTTGTAGATAACTGGGTTTTGAAATTAAACTCTGAAAAACTGTGATCATCCTGAGAGAACAATGAGAGAGGGACAATTTTTCAGGTTTATATAAACCACTTTCAAGTTAGAAATTGAATGCCATTTCGATTTCAATTTTGATGAAATTTCAATATACTGTTCCTGACAAAGAGAGCTTTGTGTTGATTGGTGGTAATGCTTGAAATTCCTGTCCATTTGCTTAAATGATTAGACCCACTTGGTGAGATATTTTCTTCTTGTTATTATTTGAAATATACCTGTGCTTTGACTAATTGTTGAGAAACAAAAATGCTATTGATGTTTTTGGTAGTCTCTAGTATTTGTTCTTGAGAAGGTTGTTGTAATTTGTAAACCCATTTACCATTATTCTATAATGAAAGTTTTTACTGGACTAGTTCTCATGGTTTTTCACTTCTCGTTGAAGAGTTTTTCACATTAAAATTTGGTTTTATTGATTGTGGGTTGTTGTTGTTGTTGTATGTTTTGTTTATATTGATTATTGTGCTTGACTAGTGTCTTTGAAATTGCCCATTGAATTTGTACAAAGAGGGAAAATAAAATTAGTTTTCGCTATATATTGTATTGATGGGTGTTTGGTGATTTTCCTAATAAGTGATATTAGAGTAAGTCTCCAAATTACTTGAAGCTTAGTTTCAAGCATAGTCCTACAAGTGAGAAAGAATAGGAAGAGTTTCTTATCATCTTATGCATCAACTAGTGTTGGAAGTTTAATGTATGCCATGGTGTGCATGTAGGGGTGGAGCTACATGTATGAATGACCCCCCAAAAATTTTAAAAATATTTTCATACTATATACTAGCCTCTGAGCACGCGTTCATGCGCGTGCTCTTCTATTTTTTTGGTAAAAATTAATAATTTACATTTATTCTAATTTGGGATTTCTACTTTTTCCAATCCTAAAAAATAAAAAAAAATAAAAAAGAATACGTGGGGTGAATTTTGTAGATTGGAGGAGTTTTAAAACTAACAAAAGAGTAATCCTATTTTGTAGGGACTAGGGAGTTAGTGAGTAGAAGTAGGAATTTAAATCAATGTAAAAGTAAGAGTTTATTAGAAGCAAGAAGACATTTCAACGTAAAAGTAGGAATTTATTATTTTTGTCAATTTACTATTTTAACCCCATTTTTAAGTTTTAGGTAAGGGTATTTTTGACAGTAAAAAAAGCAATAACTAACTTTCTTTTTCCAATTTACTATTTTAACCTCATTTTTAAGTTATTGGTTAATTAATTTAGGAGTATTTTTTACAGGAAAAAAAGTAATAACTAACTTTTTGAATCCTCTTAATATATACAGATAAATATTTAATATTTTAATTATTAGCCTACAAAAATGGGACTTGGCCCCCTCAAATATTTAAGCTAGTCCAATGATGCTCTTAAAAAAAATTTCAAATTGGTCTAATCTAATAGAAAATGATTTTTCTTTTTCTTTTTCACATTCATTTTTTATTGTAAAATGTGTTCATGTATCTGTTAAAGTTTGAATCATTCATGTCTTTGAATAATTCATTAGTTCAATTGAAAATTTTTTACTCAGTTTGGTTGATAATTTGGTAACTATTGAGATCCAAAATATCACAAGTATTGTGTTGAGGCCCAAAACATCACAAATATTGAAATCTAAAACCCAAGGGGGTCTCCAAAGAAAGGCAAGGCCCAATCCGCCAACCAAGGCCCACTTAAAATAAGCAAGAGGAGGCCCAAACTCATGAATGAGCAAGCTTTGGGCCTTAGAAAAGAAAGAAAAAGGAAAAAGAAAGCTCAGCCCAGCTTTTGTGAGGAAAATTTCCTGGGGAGCCTAAAAAGGGACTGGACCAGGATACCTTGGGACTCACAGAAACCTGAGATCCTCGGGAAATGCAAAAAGTGATCAGCTGGGATTAGGACAGCTTAAGGGAGCATGCTCATGGACACAAGGAGTGAAGATAGGCATGTCCCATCAGCTGCCCATGGTTTAAAAAAAGGCTAATGACTTAGGAATCAGCACTTCATGAAAAGAAACCTGGTACCTTGGGGAATGCAGGAAGGTGGACTATGAAGGAAGGTGGCTGGGGATCTTTCAGCCTGACAGGGAGGAATTTGCCCATTTAGAGAAAATGACAAAAGGTGAAGCAGCCAAAAAGGTGGGTCTGAAAAGGAGTATCTAGAAGTTTTGGGAAGAGAAGATTGAAAGTCAGCTCTTAGGACCTCCCAAAAGAGAAAGGTCAGCTGGGGACTTTTTGGGGGGAAATCTTAAAAGGGAAAAATAGTGAGAAAATAAGAAAGGGACCAGCTACCAATGTTGCTGACACAACATTGGTTCTGGTACACAGGGCAGCAAATGAAGGGAATCATTGGTACACCAAAAACCCTAAAAATGTACTATAAAAGGGGGTGAAGCCATCAGCAAAAACCATTCAGTAATAAGGAATTAAGGCAAAAAGATCCTTTAAAAAACTTCTTTGAAATTCAAAAAATGAGAAAAGAGGGAAAACACTGTGAGGGATCCTGAGATAGGCACTAGAAGATACACTTGGATTCAAAGGGATTCAAACCTCACAAGTTTTAGAAGCCTACAAAAAGCTATCTAAATCTATGACTTTTGAACTTATTTGGACCTTGTGACATATCCCAGTGGAAGAAGGGCCCAATGTACTAAAATTCAAAAAAATAATGAAATATCATTTATCTTCCTAAAGATCCCTGACGTCTTATTTACTTTTCTTTTATTTCCTTTACTGTTCCTTAGCCATTTGTTTTACAATATATATTTATATATATATATATATATTTGCATGTATGAATATATATGTGTTGTAGATCCATATTTTGTGCATAACTTGGTTCGTAATCAGTTCAACATAGCTGCGGTGAACCAAGCACAGTCCACCAAACAAGAAATACAAAACTTTTTAGGGGCTCAGGATCCTTGGTTCCACTTGGGCTTGGGTACTGTCCAAAATAAGAACCCACAGTAACTTATATTATAAATGAAAATTTTAAGGATTTACTATGGAGGATACTAATTTATATATGTGTATAGATGTCTGTGTTTGTGCATGTTTATGGAAGTTTGTATAAGCTAATAAATTAGTATCAGAAGTTGGCCCCTCAAATAAAAATTTCTAGCTACACCCTGTGTGCCATGTGTGCAAGCATGAGGCCTGATATTGCTTATGTTGTTGAAGTTTTCAGTCAGTTTCTTTCTAATTTCTAAAAAAGAACATTAGGCAGGCGCCGTGAAATGAATACATTCTCAAGTTTCTTACACTTTTAGAGTGTGCTTGTGTTTTGGCAATGGTAATCTCATGTGCTTAATAGGTTCACATATGCATATATGAGTGGTGATATTAATTCTAGAAAGTCTACTTCAGAATACATGATTACTTATGCAGGGGAGCAATGTCATGGTAATTTAATTTGCGTAAATAAATATGGGTTATGTTAACGGATACCCTTACAGTATTTATTAAAGGACTATATATTTTAAATAAAATTAATACTACTTTCATGGAAAATTTTAAAAACTGTTAAAAATGTCAACTGTTTTTTTTTTTTTCTCCTAAAAAGTTTATAAAAATATTTTCTAAACCAATGCTGCCCTTAAAACATCTATTAACTTTTTCCAATAAATATTATTTTGTCTACCTCAAAAGTATATTGTAATTCCTACAAAGAATTGGGTTTATAGTAAGAGAGAGATGTTTTTTTATTGTAATAATTCAAATTTCATTCATCTTAGTAAGAATCCAACTTTCCATTTGAGACCCAAGCATATTGATGCGAGGTATCATTGGATTAATTCAAATATGATGACAAAACCATTGCCTATGGAGAAACTTGAAGCTTGTAAAAGAAAAGTGGGCATGGGGACTATATGAGAGGAGAATGTTTTACTAGACTAGGTATTGTGGGTTTTCCAAAGGTTTTTCACGTTAAAATTTGGTGCTCTTAACTGTGAGTTGTACTTTATATAGTGAATTTTCTTTTTTTATTAATCACTGTGCTTGAGTAGTTTTTTTTGTTGTTATACCCACTGAATTTGCACAAAGAGGGAAAAGAAAAATATTCTGTTTTCTTGCTGTATTTGTTATTTTTCACTCAAAGGGTTGACTGAAAAATGTGCGAATTCTACGTTGGGAGGGTGTGGAGGGAAACTGAAGGTGATCCATGAAGGGGAACGAATAGTGATAAAGACGGCGGGGCTGTTTCAAGAGTTTTGTGTATTGTGGATTGTAGTGCAGAGGCTAGAGTGAGTGACAACGGTGGAATTAAAGGAGGTGCGAAGATATATGGGAAAGATCAATTGCCTAAAAGATAAAAGTTGCCGTCAATGAACAGGGTTTGCATGAGTTGCTTGAGCTCATAATAGTTATTTTGTTGTACTAAAGATGGTAACGTACAGTGCTTGTCGTACTTCTCCAAATGATCTTTTAAAATTAATAGTGTTTGATCATTAATAAAAGTATGTTATATCTGCAAATTGCAATCTACATGAACAACATTGAAGATCAAACGTTAAAAATCAGTGTAATGATTCAAATATATAGAACTAGTCTACGATATATTAGTCTACGTTCCTGATGACATAGCTATAGGTCAAACATTTTTCATCAGTATTCTCCAGCAATTCCTTGATGTTAACACGCACTTCGCCAATAGGATCATCGGCGACTTCACCGCCTGTTTTAAGCTTGGCGACGAGGGTGAGCCGGCCCTGAAGGGCGGCATAGACATCAATCATGAACACCACGGCGGCGTAGTTATATTCAGGGTTCGTGAACACACCATGCATGTTTGATGATGGGTGTCTGTATTTCGAAGAGTTCATTGTTGTTTTCATCGACAATGGAAACGTAGACGCGGGGTTGAGTCTTAGTCTCCATGATCAAGTCCTCGGCTGAGATGATCACTGTATGGAACTGAATGAGCATCGACATCTGGAAGATTGGGCGAGAATTGAAGTATGGATGGACAGTAGAGCCTGGGGGATAGGGTTTATTTGAAGTTTTGAGAACCATAAAAATGGTTACATAATAGGAGAGAGCAAAAACAGCCGGCTTGCTAGCTAGTTTGTCCGTTTGTGTCCGAACAGTAGAAAACAAATTCATTTTTATAGATATGTAATTAAAATTTATAATATTAAAATTTTCAAAAAGGAAATTGAATCAATAACTTTCATTGTACATGTATGTACGTATATGTAGAAATACGTGGGTATATACTATAACTTAAGTTAGGCATTGGTTAATATAAAATAAACAAATAAAAAATATGAGGGAGATGGAGTTTGGGCTTAATTGGTGAGGGTGTATCAAAGAAGTTGCAGGAGATTATGTTGAAGAAAAGGACATTGTTGCTATTTGAACTAAATTGTCACTCTTATGGGCGGCCACCAAGGTAACGTGAAGGTGACTTTTATTTACATTTGCAAGGTTGTGGCAATGGAGGAGATACTATTGCTGGTGGTGGGACCAGGTGGTTGGGGTTTGTTTGAAGAGATGGTGATGAATGATTGAGTTTGGATTTTGGAATATTAGAGCACTCCTGTTAGTAAAGTTGTGTAAAAATATGTGATTACTATAGTAATTATGTAAATTTATATTGTACTATTTATTTTGTATTTAGTTTTTTATTATTTTTTTAAAATATCTCAAGGATAAAGGAATACAGTGGATGATGGTTATTGTATGTAAACAAAAAAAAGAAATCATAAAAATTTGATATTTTAATGAAAAATGTAAAATGGATGATCTGATACGAAGTGTTTTGAAAAATGAATATATAAAATAGAAACGGTAGGTTCTTAATTATACTCAAATAGACAAAAATGTTTACACGAGCTTTCAGCTTTCAGTTAGAAGCATACCAATAATGCTATTGTATTTGTATATCAAGGGGTTGTGGTTATCGGGTGGAAATGTAGATGAGGGTATGTGAGATTTGTTTTAATTTGATTTGGATTATTATATATATATATATATATATATATATATTCGTGGTATATATTATTAAATTTTGAGTCACACAAATGGCTATAAATTGGATACTTTTTTACTTTTTATTCAAAATTTGAAGAATGTGTTTTTTTTTTTTTTTTAAGTTAATTTATACGCAAATGCTTAATAATTTTAGTATCATATTTTCAAAACTGGATGAACTTATGCCTTTAGTTTGTCTTTTTTTTTTTTAATTTGAAAGAAAAAAAAATAGTGAAAATATACGGTGTACACGTATAAGGGCACGTTTTGGATCTTAAACCCAAAAGATGAAAGGATTAAGGTTCAAAGAGTCCAACACAATGAATTTATAGAGAGTGAGCTTGAAACTAGACTTCAATGAGTTGGACAACAATCATAATGGGTTAAAGATGACAAGAAAACAAAGATAAATAAGTTTTGTGCAAAGAAAATCTTCCTCGGCAAAGTCCGAGGAGAGTAGCTCTTGTATATACTTCTCTTAGACTTGATTACAATTACAGTTCTTATTACTACAGTGTTTTTTCTATAGATTCTCCGATGATCCATTTGTAATGGGGTCTTTCTTCTTTATATTACCCTGTTTTGCTTCATCTCAACCTTCCACGTGTAGATCAAGTCGTTGGCTTTGATCTTTGTTCCATCAGCACCTTCCTGAAGTCTTTGGGGATAGCTATAAGGCTGAATATTATTGTTCAGATATCACCTCCACATTAATGCGGCCATGGAGTTAGCTGCAGAACATTTAATGCGGTAATAACAGCTTTCTCCTAGACATTTCTCAGATTCCTTTTGTCTTGTTCCCTCCTGACGTTTATCTTTACCAGTAGAACTATCCAGAGTGTTACTCTTGATGGCAGGTCAAGCCTTCTGACATCTACTCTACTTAGTTGAGGAGACATTTCTCCTTGGACTACCTTCCCAAACCTTTATGACCAGAATCCCTCCATAACCTACTGATTTGCACATCTTTGCCAATATCTAACCGTCCTCGGACTGCTAGATGTCCTCGGACAAGGCCCACAGCCCAATATACACCCCTGGACCTTTCATCCCTACAACATGTTTTCAAAATGTGAAGATATTTCCTCCGCTCTCTATTTTTTTTTTTTTTTTCAAAAATATATATACACACATTAGACAAGGGAAATTATTGGGTAGTCCCAACCAATGAGAGAATGCCACTTAGATAAAAATTCATTACATCATCTAACATGACATATTAGCCCAATAACAACGGCAGTTCCTAACGTTTGTTAACCTCAGTGAAACGAAATTCAAATTAATTCAAAATTTGGGACTTTTTTTTTTTGAGAAAGAAGACATCCAACTTTATTAAAACAAATTGACCATGTAGGCCTAAACAAATTGAAGGGACTGAGATGGAACATCCTCCATCCAGACAGTACAATCTGGGAAATTAATTGCTAACATCGCCAAACTGTGTGCTACTTTGTTGCCATCTATCTTTGTATGAGAGCATGACGATTTAGAAAAAGAAGGGAAAAAGTACTAGCCTCCTGTAGAAATAATCCATAAACCGCTGCTCCCTTATCTTCCTGAACAAATGCCTTAACTATAATTTCATAATCACCCTCTAGTATAGCCTGATGTATGCCAACTTCCACCCCAAACTCTATTGCCCTGCTCGCTGCCATGGCTTCGATTTCAGTAACTTGATAGGCCTGTGGAAGTTGCTGGATCATAGAGGCAATCACTAGTTCGTTACTATCTTGAATCACAACTTCTAGGCCCGCTTTATTTTCATCTGCAAAAACGGCTCCATCATAGTTTATTTTGTAAACATTAGTTGGAGGTGGCTTCCATCTAACTCTCTATTGCTACGTTCTCTGCTGGATAGGTAACATCCCAGCCTAATTGCATGATTAATTTATGGATTTATATACCTAGTATTATCTTAATTAATTTAAGTGCATAAGGCTTTGATATTTTGATGTTATAAAAGATATAGGCTTTTTTTTATATCATGGAAAGAAGTTTATAAAGGTAAGGGTTTATATGTAAAGTTATTTTATTATTTGGGCCTATCTAGAATATAAGGTTATGGAGGGGTGGTAAGTAAATTTTAAAAAGTTGAAAGGGTGACTCATCAACCCTTTTCCCCTTAACAAACACGTGTCCCACCCAAATTATTTTCCCTTGTCTGCTTTGCTGCACCAAAACACTTTCTTTGTTCTTCTTTCTTTGCTCCTTTCTTTTCCTCTTTCTTTGTTCTTGAATCGGCAGCACCATCTCACACCAACAACCCTCCTTCTCTCACCGAAACCATATATCTCTCTCTAAAGAAGAAATTAAAAGTTTAACACTAAAGTTTCAGCTTCAAAGTTTGTGGATAAGTAAATAAAACTATATCTTGTTTTGGGTATTTTGATGGTGTAATTGTTTTCTTTAGTTTCCCTTCTATATTCTCTAATTTGATTGTTAGAAGCTGAAATTTGTGGTTTTGTGTTAGTAATTTGAAAGATTGAAGATATTATGGTCAATTGGATTCTTATTAATGTATCTAACATGTATAGTATAGGTATAAAAATACCCACACGAAATGAAGGCCATTTGCAATTAGTTGATGATTTTGTGAGAAAATATGTTAAAGCTGTCACTGTGACAGATTTGGTGTTTACAACATGAAAAATCTAGATTAAATCATATTCTGTGAATTAGGATGCTAGGAGTAATTTTTATGAATTTTAAGACACACATGGTTGTAATGGAAGTGGCCTCACAACAATCGAATCAATATAAAAATAATGATTTAATTTCTAATTTGCATGAAATTCTGCTAGGACAGATTTGAGTATGTTGTCTTATATGATTTTTAGTAAATCATGGTTTTATGATTTGACTCTGAAATTGATATGGTATCTACTAGACATCCAAAGGAGTGGCTCTGTAAAATTTCATGAAAATTGGATATGAATAGATAGTACATTTGTATTTTATAAATGAGGTATATGCTGCTGAAATAAACAGTGAACAGTAAATGATATAACTGACTTTGAGAATTTAATTCTAAAGTTAGGGTGAATGTTTTGAGCTATAAATTAGTATGCTCATCTTTTGGTATGTTTGGATCATAGATAAATTGTGTATGCCTTGGTTTCTCTATGATTTGGTACATAATGTGTTTGATGAATGTATTTTGTATTTGGGGAACCTCTTAAGATGAGAATTAAGATTTTCTTGAGTTTGAGAATTAGGTTGTGATTCATGTATAAGTTTAAATACTTATGAAGAATTTGTCAGTAATAAGTTTCGGTCTTTCATTTAGGTGACGAGAACGAAAACGTTGACACTTAAGCTCCTCTTATACAAATCTCTCGCGTCTTCTGTTTTCAGATAAGGGATATGTGACATGTGCGTTTGATAAGTGTAAGGATTGTTTAAAAAATTTATTATGCATCAAAACCTTTTAATTAGACCTATTACATATAATCATGATTTAAGTAAAGATATATGTTCGTGAATTGTTGAATCCTATATATATGATAATTTTAGCATATTGATGCTATTACTTATATCACGAACGTAATATTTAAAGAATGAAGTGAATATGCTACTGTTATGAAATATTTATGTAAAAGCATAATTATCAAAAAAATATAGTTTTCAGGTTATTCTATTGTTATGATCTAAACTCAGCCAGTGGGGGTTATAGTACTGGCATTTCCATGGAAATTTTGATTGACCATTATAAGTAGTGAGGACTCTGCTATACCCGCCCTTATTGGGAACGGCCAACTTGTGGAGGATGCCATCCGACCCCCATGGTTGATGATATGATCACACTGAAAAGGGTTTGATACTTTCTGATATGATCCTAAGATTTCCAAGCATTGTGAGGAAAGCTAGATGTCTGGCACAATGTGCTGGAAGCCTCCCAAAGTTGTTACAGACTACAATTGGACTGACTAATATGTATCATGAATGAGCTATTAAGTTATTTGGAATATATAAGAAAAGTATGATGATAAGAAAGGTATGTTGAATGTGTTATAAGTTTGATGGAAAGTTTATGATAAAATATTTTATAGTCTATTTAAAGATAAGGTTACTGAATTATGTTTAAGTTTCTTATTATGTCCTTTTATTATTATATGAAAGGAAAATGAGTTCATCTAAAAGTTCATAAGTTATTTTAAGAATAGTATGAAGACTATTTATCAAAGCGGGTCTATGCTATCCATAAAATATTTGATTTACATGCATTCTTATTAAATGCTCATAGAGCTTAAAACCTTATTGGGCTTTGCAGCTCACCTTATTATATTTTAGTGCACATGTTCTTTCCTGGAAGCCAGTGGCTGCTCCAAGATTTTCTTTTAGGGGGGTCAATAGTGTCTTGAGATAGGATTTTGTTGTGGGAGAGTAAAAACTAAAATGATTATTATTTTTTTTTTTTTTTGTATATACAATTGTCATATTACATACAATAATCTAACATAGTATTCTAAATAGTATACAATACAACTATATTGTAAAATAGTCTAAAAAAATTATTAATAGTTTCATGATCGGTAAGAAAACAACGATAGAATACATATAAATAAATAACTAATCATAATATTTGTCAAATTAATAATAATTTATTATAATCATATATAATATCAATTAAATAAAAATATGTGATAAAGAAGAATAATAACACACCTAAGAGTAGGTCTGAGAGTAAATGTTAAACTAAGGAAAATAAATAGTAACTTATATAAGATTTTGCTTTTGAAGTATCCGTTTGGCATGATTAATTTTGTCAACTTATTTTACTATTTAGCTTTTTTTGCTACTATTCATGAGTTTCACTGCACTTTTTGGTACTATTCATGGGTCCTACTATACTATTTCAGTTAACTTTTACCTTTATCTACAGTATTTTCAGCAAAAAAATTTCAATTTCAGCAAAATAAGCAGATCCTAAACAGACCCGAAGTGTATGGATTTTTAACCACACATGTAGTCATTCTCTTGGAATTGGAGCAAGCACACTTGATTAGATAGAAAGAAAATATAGAAGGGAGAAAGAGAGAATGAGAAAAGAATCATAGATGTAAATACAGATCAGTTGGTTGTACAAGTGGTGTAATTTTTTGTTGATGAAGAAGAAAAGTGCAAGAAAAAAACAGTTTCATTCTACCATCAACAGTAAAGTAAGCCAAAGTCCAGAGAGAAAGTTTATTTATTTTTTAACAAATGAGCAATTTTAAGAGTAGTGCTTCTAACAAAACATTTACGCAATAAAATCCAGATGGCAAGTTGTTAAAGGTATGTAAAAAAATTATGTCAGTTATGGGTTTAGATAAAAAGTCAATTACAACTTATCCTTAACCTTTATTATAAAAATATTGTGAAAATAGCACTAATATGATCATATTTCAAGTTTATTTCAATTGGGTTTAAACAAAATTTAGGGTAAGGAAGTTAAAAATTTTATTTTAAGGGTCAAAACAAAACAAAAATTAAAAAATTTATATGTAAATTTTTTTTGGGGGGCAAAGGCAGCTATTCATGGGTCCTACTATACTATTTCAGTTAACTTTTACCTTTATCTACAGTACTTTCAGCAAAAAAAATTTAGTTTCAGCAAAATAAGCAAATTCCAAACAGACCCAAAGTGTATGGATTTTTAACCACACATGTGGTCATTCTCTTGGAATTTGAGCAAGCACACTTGATTAGATAGAAAGAAAATATAGAAGGGAGAAAGAGAGAATGAGAAAAGAATCATAGATGTAAATACAGATCAGTTGGTTGTACAAGCGGTGTAATTTTTTGTTGATGAAGAAGAAAAGTGCAAGAAAAAAACAGTTTCATTCTACCATCAACAGTAAAGTAAGCCAGAGTCCAAAGAGAAAGTTTATTTATTTTTTAACAAATGAGCAATTTTAAGAGTAGTGCTACTAACAAAACATTTATGCAATAAAATCTAGATGGCAAGTTGTTAAATGTATGTAAAAAAATGATGTCAGTTATGAGTTTAGATAAAAAGTCAATTACAACTTATCACTTAACCTTTTTTTGTAAAAATATTGTGAAAATAGCACTTGTAAGGTCACGGTTAGCGACCCAAGCCCAAATGTATGGGATCTTGGCCCAATGAGCCAAATACAATAAATTTGTAGAGAGTGGGTCGAAGAACTAGGCCCTAATGAATGTGACAACGGCTAGTATGGATTTGGAAGGTGATCAAGCAAGAACAAAGAAAATAAAGCTGAATGACTTCACTGTCTGAGGAGGTCACACTTACAAAAATTGATCACAATTGAATACAAGAACAATTTAGATTGTTACAGTGTTCTCTCTCTATTTTTCTCTCTCTCTTCTCATGGAGGGTCTCTTACATTATATAGCTCCCTCTGGACCATCTTGATCCTACACTTGTTGATCATTTGAACATTTACTTGAGTACCTGTCCCATTAGACACCTTTATTGGCTTTCTGTGAGTTGTGGTAGCCAATGCAGCACTGTTCAAAGGTCTTCTCCACATAAATGCGGCCAGAAAAGTAGCTGCAGTGCATTTAATGTGGTGGTAGCAACTTTTCCTTAGATATTTTTGGGTTTCCTTCATTCTCGTATGTTCATGAGGTACGTCCCTATCATTAGAGCTTCCTGGAAAGTCATTCTAATTGCTGGAATAGATACTTGAGCTGCATTCATCATATCCGAGGAGGAGTTCCTCCTCGGACTGCCTTCCATTCGTTCCTTACTCATGAGACTTCAAATTGGAACCCCTAATAACTATATGTTCCTCCTCGGACCATTCAACGTCCTCGGAAAAAGCCCAAGGCCCAACATATGATCCTGGGCCCTTATCCCTACAGCACTAATATGATCATATTTCAAGTTTATTTCAATTGGGTTTAAACAAAATTTAGAGTCAGGGTGTTAAAAATTTTATTTTAAGGGTCAAAACAAAACAAAAATTAAAAATTTTATATATAATTTTTTTTTTGGGGGCAAAGGCACTAGGCTGGCTGTAGAGCCGCCCCTGCTGGAAGTAGCGAGAGTATTAGAGGTGGCAAGGAATCTGTGATTCTCGTTTATTAGAATGTATAGTTTTTTTTTGTTGTATAGTAGTTTAGCTCTTTTGTTGTATAGAAGAAATCAAGATGTACTTGATCATTTTGAGCACAGATGTATTTTGGAACCTTAGTTTGTTTTGAACCCCAGTTGTATGTCTTGAGATTAGGTTTGTAAATAAAAGTTTTGCTAAACGTTTAGTTATGTAATATTTACACGAATACCTTAAGTTACAACCAAGTTGTAATCTTGCAAAGTTTGAAATGAAATGAAGTTTCAAAGTTTTTATTAATTTTGTATATTATAGCTGTTATGCAAGGAAATAAAAAGGAATACAAGAAACGATTTTTGATAAGCACGTTCAGCTTAAGTTGGTTTGTGTTATTATTGAGATAAACTTGATATTAACATGCCGGTCATGCTCTAAATTCTGAAGTACAGGTTTGGATCGTGACAGGATAGGTGGTTGTATAGCTTTGAACTCTTCATACCTGTCATGAGCTAAACGGGCTGAGAGGTCAGTAGAGCAGCTGGGTTGCCGTAATCTAATCTGGTTTCTCTGGTTCCAACCACACTATCATGGCAAAAAGATCCGGGGCTCGATCGCTCATTCTTCAAAATCCATGCAGTAAGGAATTTAAAATCCTGAAACTCCATCTGTCTTCGGCAATCCCACCCATCCTTGGCTTTCCACACAGTATATCAAGACTTGGGCACGACCATAGAGCATGAATAGGCGGGTTAAGTTTCAGACATTAATGAATTTTAATGTGTTGCTAATTAAGTTCATATAATCGTAAGTTTGCTATATTGTTCATTGTTGTCCTACATTGATTTTTTTTTCTTTTTTCCTTTCTTGATTATCTCTTTCAAAAAAGATTTGCATCACAGAGTTTAACTAGTTCAATCTCTCAAATAAAGGAAACAATCTTAATGATGAAAGGTAAATTGTTACCTCTTTTTTTCCCTTAAGAACTTAGCGTAAATTTTTCTTTAATGATTTAGCTAAAAGTTCTCATTTTTATTCCTCAGGATGTGAAAGTGAAGGACGTAGAAGACTAAAAATAGTTGGCACATGTTTTGCAAAGGATGAGAATTCTTGTTGTTTGTCTATAGTTGTTAAAAAGTTCTCTTTGTAAATTTATAATCATTTTGGCCAAGAAGGGGATTCATTAGCTTGAAACCATTGTTCTTCCTTTGTTAATTATGTATCTAATGCAACATGTCATGTACGCATATTTGGTATTTGTTAATATAATGATTGTAATAGCTTATTGTTGTGTTTGTGAGAACAGTTTTTCATTATTAAAGATGATTTAAGTTCATTGCCAATTTTATTTTCAACTAGATATACTTGTATCACTAATAATGATTAAATACTAAAAAGAGCAAAAAAATGGTAAATACTAAAATGGTTGGTAAGATACGTACATTTCAGGTTCATCAAGAGCGCTCTTGATGATCATAAAAAGAAAAATCATCTCCTAATGCAAGTCATGAATGTGACCACTAGCTTTGTGCATATGTTTTTTGGGTTCTATATTATTCTTTTTTTTTTTTACCAACTTAATGGGGATAGTAATATGGGACTGGAGTAGAAAAGCATGATATATTTATACTTTGTTAAATTCCATATCATAAAATACTGTGTAAAAATGGTAATTAAAATACTGCAAGGCTTTTAAAATTAAAAGGTTTAAAAGGAGTATCTCAAGCTTTATAGAATTGTAAATAAACATATAAAAATATAATTTAGTATTGTTATTTATAAAACTTGTGTTTACAAGTCCCGCCCCTTTAATATATTTTACAAATGCCATCTTCCACTAAGCCTGAGAACTTTGTCTATTTCTTAGTTCAACAACGCAACGGCTGCATGCATTATTCGACTACTGTGAGCTTTGAAGACTTCTAAATATTTTGCATGGTGTTATAATGCAACTTGTTGCCTTGGAACTGAACATCCGTCTAATCTCACCCCTTAGTGAGTGTAATTATCTCATCTAGAATTTCTCCATCATTTGCAAATGTTCTGTCCATCCATCTCCCTCCTGCTATGGACAAATCAAGCACACAACACAAGATACATAAGTTAAGTTGTATTGCTAGGTCGCCTTAATTAATCTCTATACCAAATCCATTTCAATAAAATCCCAAATATGCATTCATAAAATGCATGTAACAAACACTGAAGTTCTTTCTATCTTTTTCTGAAATGCTCTAGTATCAATTTGTACTTCACATATCTCAAATTAATCAATAGCAATTAATTACCATAGAAGCAAATACTCAACAATTTTCTATTATCCTTACGATGTTTACTAAAGTCATTTGAGCACCAAGATCCTATTCCAAGGTTCTACATAGAGAAGCTGCACTATTTTAGTTTTAAGAACAAATTGTTTAATAGCCCAAGAAACCAACTCAATTAGACTACTTCCAATTGGTAAACATTTTCATTGTTTTAATTTATTCATTGCAAAACAACCAGAGATGAAATTATTCCATACCTTAATTATTTCTCATCCTTTTCTCCTATCATCCAATATTCTCCGTGTTGATATTTTCTCTCATCTACAATTCTTTATATTCCTACTAGAATTAGATGACTCTATGGGCTAAATAATCGGAGTTCGAATTAGTTCATTAGAAGTTCAGTAATCTTGAGAAATTGCCTAGCTACAAAGAGTAATATGATTAGTTGCATTGAGTGCAGAATTTAGATAATGACATGAACTTACAGGGGAAAGAACATCTCTGCCTCAATGTAATTACATCAAAGATGTGAATTGCAGAATCAAAACTCTTAATCAAAAGTTAGAACACATGAAACTTTAGTTGCTTTTGGATATTGTTGGATTTTTTTTGTCCACAGTTATCCTAGAGAGCTTGTCCTTAGCTTGGTAACTTGTACGAGGATTTTAGCAAAGAATATTGAAACCTGCAACAACATTAAAACTCATTAATATCTGAAACTTAACCCGCCCATTCTCAAGTCCCAAATTTTGAATTAATTTGAATTTCGTTTCACCGAGGTTAACAAACGTTAGCAATGACTTGTTGTAATGAAATTTGTTGTTGCAACACTTTACTGCAATGAAAACTGTAATTGCGATATCTTATTGTAAAAAAATGGGTAAAATGTCAATTATTTTGATAGTTTGGGGTGTAATGTCATTTTTTTGAAAATCAGATGTATCAAGTCTAGTTTCACTATATACCTTAGGAGTATCAATGTAATTTGTCCAATACTTAATTTGAAGATCTAAAACAATATTCTAAGTATGTATAAGCATAAGATATATTTTAACCCATAAAAATAAATTTCAAATATAGGAAAATAGTAAATGCTTTCGTTTATGTACTATATTATAATAAAAAGACTGAATTAATTAACAAATATAACAATTGCTTATATATTTTGTACTATCACAACTATCCCTCCCATTTCTCATTCATATCTACCTTATAAATGTAAAAGTCACCTCATTAAAAATAGTAAAACACCTCCTCTAACTAGCCCCACCCCTGCTCTCTTAGTACTATCCCCATTCCCAACCTAAGTGGGATCAAGGAAGCCCTGATTTAACCCTAACTCATCCCGTTGTCATCCCTATTCACAATTAAAATTGTTAAAATTGTATAGAGGATTGACTATGTCACAAGAAAGATTAAGTGAATTAACTATCTTTCCAATTATAAAGAGGAGGTTAACAAATCTTGAATACAAATTAAAAGAAATGGGTTTTAAATCATAAATCAAATTATATCGAGCATACCCTAATTTGGTAAGAGCACATGAGAGATTAGCTATAAACACGTGTATAAACACCTCATACCCTCTACCCGATCCACTCTAGGCCAAGGTGTACTTCCCACGAAGAAACCACTTGTCGCGGGCGCTTGCGTCCACAACGTGATATTATTAAGAGCACATGAGAGATTAATTAGCTAATTATTTTGTGTCATGTGGGCCAATTAGATTAAGGCTATTCTTCCATAAATACATAATTGCAATTCACAATTGAGAATTAAATGAAGAATAACCCATCTGTTGCTTAGTTATTTATTAGGAATATGAAATAATTGTTGTAATCTCTTTAGTTAGGTAGTTAGCTAGTTGGTTGAGATTATGATTAGGATGAGTTAGTTAGGATTTGAACACATGTAGTTCATTTAACACATGGTTTAATTCATAAAGCACATGTTGAATTAACTAGCCAATTATCTTGAGCTATTCAAACAAGCTAACTCTATTGCCCATTCTCTTGCTAGTTATTAGGCTTTTGTTTGTAAAGTTGTAATTATAGAGGAACCCCTTTCATCTCCCCCATCCCTCTCAATCTCTCTGTGTTGGGAATTAGAAATGAAGAGTGACAGCTTTTTTTTTTTTTGTGGAATAAAAAAATTATTATGCCCGTTAGGATTTTAGTTTTGGCTATGTCCATGACAAATTTATTGAGTTTTATGCTTTGTAATATTATTGGGTGTAAATGTATAATAAGGATTGAAGGCTGGCGCTCTTTTGCTTTTAGGTTGTGTTTGTAGGCACCTCAAGCCAAATCCTACTTAGTAGCGAAGTCAGGAATTTATCTTTAGAGGCCATATATAAAAAAAATTGTGTGTATGAAATCTAAAATAGTAATGTACAATACTTCATAACTTAATATGTGCTATAAACAACTAAATACATGTTAAAATAGTAGTATATACTATATATTTTAATCAAACTAATCAATTACATTTATAAATTATAATGCCATACGGTATATAATTTATTGATTATTATAATAACAAATAATATATTATAAGGCAAATAAGAAAGAAAGTAAATGAAAAGTAAAGTAAAAAAATCAAAACAAATCAAATGAAAAATAAAGTAACACAGGAGCACTGAACAGGGGTGAGGGGTCTACGGAAGTTTCAAGCTTGGCTTTCACTCTTTCTTGTTTAGTCTAGTCACACAAAACTTTTAATTTTTATATTATAAACACAAAACTGCAGCAACAATGGGAAAAGGAAAGAACTAAAACGAAAAAAGAAGAAGAAGGCAAACGCCAACGTAGAGAGAGAGAGAGAGAGAGAACTAAGAGAAAAATGTTCTGCAACTTTGTGGGGGACTTGGTGGTGTGGCGAATCAATAAAGCTTCTAACCTTTCAATTTTTCTACTGTTGTGGTACAAGTAAGCTCTAGATGTGTTGGGATGAAAATTAGAATTTTTTTTCCCTTTTATTTGTTGAGATAATTGTTAAAATACCTATGTGTTCATTTTAAAAATGCTAAAAGATTAATTATTTTAATTTTTTGACATATATATTTATGGATTGTATTCTATTTAAATTAAAGTTATGTTTATTTTTAGACTTTTATATATATATATATATATATATATATATGTGTGTATGTATATTATCGGGTATGGGGGGAATGATAAGGTTCATTTAAAAAATTTCAAATTATTTAGGATAATTCCAAAAAAAAAAAAAAAAAAAATCTTTAATTTTTTTTCAAAAATTTAGGAGGGGCCAAGGCCCCCTTCAGTCCTGCTGATCATCCGTCAATGTTCCTATTTGTATTTAAACTTTATTTCAACATTAATCTCTAAAGAAGGAAGACGGCCTCATAAAATAGAGAAAAACTTAGAGAGAACTATTCTTTGTTTTCGAGTCTCTACCATATATAGAATACCACTAAGAGGTTGAGTATTCTAATTAAACACAGATCACCAAAATTGTGTTGGACTTCTTGTTGAAAGTTGAAACCATGGTAGACAACGTCAAATCTTCAAGAATCCTTGGAGTGACCAGTAATTGATTTTGCGGTCAACAGATCAACTTGTGGCAACAAGTAACTTTGAAGGCACAAGGAAAGAGTCTACAATTACTAGTAAGAGCAGGGAGCTCAAGAAACTAGTCTATCTACATGTACATGAAGTCATATGAGTAAAGTATATACCACAACAACCTTCAATGGTGGACTTGTATTTGATTTAGACTTTGCCTAAGAGTGTTTACACCATTTTGGCCAGATTTTCACTCCATGAACAAACTATTTTCTCTACGTTGGTGTGTTGGTTATTAATATGTTTATCCATGCAACTTTGTGATTTGAATCTCGACTAAATAATTATCTTGTTTAATAAAAGTCTTAAATAATTCATTACAAATGATAGTAATTAAGCCGCGTTCTAAACAAGGATGAAAGAAAACGGTGTCGTTCTAGAACGTTAAGCCAAAAACAATGAGAACCACCAAAACTAGATAAGCATTATCACAGAATATTGAGGATGCAAGAGTGCTAGATATCCTAGACAGTCTCCAACGTAAAAGTCAATTGAACCACCAATAGAATTCGACCACCTCACAAATTTCTCTCAAAAAACTCTAGCCATACACTACCTCAATTTCCTCAGATGAACTAAACCATCCAAATTGTGCAACGTGGCACACTGCCTTTGGTCAGCCACGTAATCCATTAAAATGTGGCATGTACACGACATAGAGGAACATGTGCCATGTACATTATGAGCTATGCCCCCCAACAAAATAGCTAGTAGCAAAGACAATGGCATTGCAAATGTACTACAATGCATGCAAAAATGCACATATTCACCGGATTTTTATGACAAAATCCAATGGTGATTCGAAAGGGAGTGTTGAAGAGGTTAAAACCCGGCCGGGGAGGTCTCCGGCGGAGCAATTTGCACCACTAGCAACAACATTTAGGCGGAGGCTACTAGTTGGTGTTGGCTCAGCTTCATTAGTGGCTATTGGTGCAGATTTTGGTGGCATAACTAGTTTTCTTCTTGGGTTATCACCAGAAAGTGGGAGGGGTCTTAAGCTGGATGTGCTATATCCTATTAAAGGCTATAGTCGTTGCATTGAGACAAATGAAGGATTTGGTTAGTAAGTCCTAATGCCATATGTTATAATGTTGTCAAAATTCTTTTGTAATTTTGTTTTAGCCTTTGTTTTGTCTCTAAAGCCAAAGAAAATAACCATCAATATGATTGTTCACTATCTTAAAACGATTGTCAATATGACATTAAAATGAGTGGAATTAATGTCAATGGTCTTTGATTCAAATGGTGTTAATACTTAGTAATCATGATGTGTGTTTGTGTATTAAGTATTTATATTCCTTAATCGTCTTTATCAAAATAATAGTATTAGTACATTAAACAATTCTTTATCCGAAGAAGGGGAGAGAAAAACATTGATGCTACTTTGATTTTGTATTTGCTTTGCAAAGAACAGAATTCATATACCCAGCAAAATGGGTTGGAGATCAAACACTGTTGTATAGAGCTGTGGAGAAAACAGAGTTTGAAAGAGCACTTGATCCACCTTCAATAAGCACTGCCAAGTCAAACAACCGGCGGCGGAGCGTTAGTGAACCAGTTGTCGCCTTTGGTCCCCCTGGTACAAGCGGCGAGCTCAATGTTAGTGTCATTGTGTCTACAGTTTCTAAAGACTTCTCGTAAGTACTTCAATTTTTGGGTTAACTTTGTAGTGCAATACCTTTGGCATTGATTAATTTCTGGGACTATAGAAATACTAGTGCAGTGCAAGTAAATTTCTTACATGAATGAGACAGTTTTGGCTTAGCAAGTACAGTGTTGTACGCCCAAAATTTGAACTTTACAAACATGTTCATACCGTTACAAATGCTCCCATTAGTATAAGTTACTAGTTAGACCAACACTGTCAAATCAAAATCTAGTTGTTAATCATTGGTTACTAAAGCTCTAAAGGGCCTGAACTATGCTAAATGTGACCCAAAAATGACCCATGAATTTGGAACTAATCCTTTACCTCTCTTCATAGAATTGAGGCATTTGGAGGACCAAAGGAGGTGGGAGAAGCAGTGGTTCGGACCATCACAGGATCTAGCAAACGCCCTGATGTTAAGGGGACATTGATAGAATCAATTTTAAGAGAGGATCCTACAAAAAATGTCAAATACTATGAGCTTGAATTCAGAGTTGAGAGCCCCTCATTTCGGCGGCATAATGTCGCGGTTTGTTGTTCTAGTGGTGGTAGGCTATTTACTTTGAATGCTCAGGCACCAGAATCAGCTTGGCCAGAGGTGAAATCAGACTTCCAAACAATTGCTCATTCATTTAGTCTCACCTCCTGATAATGAGGAGGATAGGAGAGCACTACAGTTTCTTCATGCAATTTTTCCATAACAGGGATGTTATTAAACTTCTTGCAACCTGTCCTCATTGCCTGTACCTTTCCATGACTATTTTTCCCAGTACTTTCCTCTTTTCAAGGTGGGTTGGGAGATGGTATGAGGACCATGACTGTGACTGAGAAGTTGTTGTATTGGAGATAAAAGTAATCTTATTAAGAAACACAGTTTGGACTTCAGACTTGTGACTACTACAAAACTAATTCAACAATATATTTTGCTTATCATTTTCTTCTAAACTATAATGGTTCTCATTAAATGCAGCACCAATGTCTAAAATCAGACCAGCTCAGGTTGTAGGGATGGGTAAAAATTACATATAATACATATATAATTGATATTTGCTCTTTAAACATTAGACTTCCTATACCTAAATTACAATTACTGTACACATTCAAGCACAAGTTATCTGTCTTCTCTTAATCATCTTCTCCATGTTCTCAGAAACCATTGCAGTCAAGTTAGGATCTTCAAATCCAAGCTCTGCACCAAGTCTGCAAAGGAGAAATCAAATATTAACACAAATAGTAGTATTTAGGAAAACCTCAAGAGTCTCAGACTACCCCGTAGTCTAGGCTCCAACCACTCCTCATTATGTAACAAACACAATACTAGACTTAATTGCAGACCCTTGTAGGGATGCAGCTTAATGCCATTGGGCAACAATGGCATTAGTCAGGCATTATTTCTATTTTTGTTCTTTTCCATGGAAGAGACAACAATGTTGGAGAGAGAAAGAGAGAAGTGGGGGTGGGGAGGCGAGTAACAAGTACTACAACAGAATTAACACTTAATTTGCTTACTTTGGATCAAGAACCAATTTCTGGACTTCTTTAATAGCTGAACTTGCTGCGTAAAGTGATATCTTTCCAACCTGTGTCAGAAACCAATATGAAAATGAGAACTCGCCAAAATAAAGAGAACAAGAATTGTTTGACAGAATAGAGGGGGGAGCAGAAGGAAGGAATTAAACAATTTAAAGCAATAAACTAAATGGGTAAAACTTAGGTACAATACCTTTTGTGCAGTACATTATGTTCTCCAATTAAATTCAAACCCAAAAATTTATATTGAATTTAATTGTCCTTGGAAATGAGAACACTGCTTGTGTCAATAAACCCAAGTGTTTGAATTTAATTGGGAAACCTAATGTACTAAACATAAGGTATTGTATCTAAGTTTTGCCAAAAATAAAGAATGACAGAAGGAAAAGGAAGGAAATGAATACTTCTAGGAAAAATTTCCTTTGTCTGACCTCCAACACCTGCAGGTTTGCTTCTTGGTCATTAGGGAGACAGCGGATTTCTTCAGCCAATCTTACAGCCTCCCCCAGACTTTCAGGAGATAAGAAATCAAGCCCCAACTGAACATTGGACTGAGAATTTTACAAGGAAAGCAAACATCAATCTAATGTTACAAACCCAATTTCACACAGAATCTGGAATTACTTACTAAAATTTTCAACACATCTAAATTCAGTGTCTAATTTTCTACTAATTCAACCACCTATCAAAATAGTTTCTACAAATTTAAGTTGTTTCATAAAGAACAAACAGGGAGTCTGCTTCAGCTTCCCACCCAGGGCCGTACTACATCATGAAGCACATTGCACGGAAGCATGTGATATAAATTATGAATTGAAGACAGAACTTTTGTGCTCAAAAGTTAATTTTCTCTTAACTTTCAATAATTGGGCAGTCCAAACTTCATTAAAAATTTCACTCCTTCATTAGCAAGTAAATACTGATAAAGAACTTCTCGGAAACCATCTACTGCAACTACTGAGAAAATTATAAAAACATATATATTTGAAATGGTTTATGCACACACACACACAGGTGCACAGAACTATATATTTTAGCAGCTATAATAATAATGAGTTTTTAAATTTATAATGAACGTTGAAAGTGGGGTTTTGAAGCTCCCCATTTGGCCCACGATTTAATGTTGTAGCCAGGACTCACTCAAGATTATGAAAAGATCAAATTCCCATAACCTTCCTAACTGCAAGGCTTGCACATAAGAACGAAGATGAAGCCAAAATTCTTCAAGAGGAAAGATATATATCCTTATGAAAGACACACAAAGTTTTAAAGCAACTAACATCTTAAGCAACATGACCAGCAGTGCCTGTCTTGCAGATAACCAAATATAACATCCTTCCATTAAAGAAACAAGAAAGAAATAACCCTTCCGAAAGACAACAGTCTAAGCTTCTATTAAGACAATGTCTACATTACACCAAAAGTACAGATACACTCCTCTAATGAATATAACATATAGACCCTTCAGTCTCTCATCAAGAATTTTAAAGCAATATTCCAATCACGAGTCAAAAGAAACATTATTTCATTCAAACTCAATAATTTAAGTAAAAACATGTAATATTGGATTCGCTAAAAAAATTAGAGTTATACTAGCATGAAGGTAATCAACCATAGTGAACTTACCTGGAGATTTCTCACTTGGAAAGGGCATCCTGCAGGGACAAATATAGCTTGCCCCAAATGCTGTTCAAATGACCATGGCTCAACTCCTGAGGAAGAGGAAAGCTCTTTAGATTTTAAACAAGCATTCAGAAATGCCGTAGAAAGTACTTATGATTCAACATCAACACACAAATTGCATGAAAGGGGAGCTGTTATATAGAGAAAAGATTCTAGAAAGAATCAAAAAAAAAAAAAAAAACCAGCTTTTTTTAAATGCAAAATTAGCGTCCTCCAAATTTATTTATTTTTATAAGTTTTTAGTGAAAGGATACATGAATTTCATTAAATGCCCTAGAAAGTACTTATGATTCAACATCAGCACACAAATTGGATGAAAGGGCAGCTGTTACATAGAGAAAAGATTTTAGCAAGAAACCCAAAAAGAAAAAAGAAAAAATGCCAGCTTAGTTTTAAATGCAAGATTGGTGTTACTGCAAAATTTTTCAAACCACAGGCTTCTTCCTTTTGTCAAATTTGGTTTAAAATAAAACTCATTTTTTCTTTTCTTTTTTTGAGAGGTTTGAACAAAACTCATTCTTAGTGGTTAGCTTTTCCATAACTTTGTCTGTGCCATGTACATTTCAAAAATAACTGCCATGCTTAGTTGGGAATGATGTGAAATATATTAGAATATTAGACAAACATAAAACCAGTATTACATTAACTTTTTTTTCTTTTCAGGGAAAATTCCTCAGAGAAATACAGTTAATAGCAGGAAAAATTTCCCCAAATAATCCAGTAAATAGTCATGTTGAAAAGTTCTACACATCTCAAACATGCATCTTAGGTCAAAAAGAAGTATTCTGTCTCCAAAGCTTGATCAATAATTAGGAACATCAATTGTTACTTATCCTTACCAAATTCTTCCTTTAGCTTTCTTTTATGATGCCCATTCAGGAATACCGTTTCTTCATAAAGATGCCTTTTCACCTGAAAACCCAAAAGTTATTAGGAGCACACATTAAGCAAGCCAATTACGGTATATTCAATTAAAAGAAAAACTATATTTACTAAGATTATAAGATAAAAACTTACTAAATCATTTGATACTCCATCAGGCTTCCCAAATTGTTTCCAGTGAATTCTTAAATAATCAGTCACCTTTGGGACATCCTGCCGGCGAAAAACATCCCATAGAACTCCAGGATCACTCCTTTCAGGGACATCTTCACCCTCTCTGTTTGATGTTTCACAATTGACATTATTCTCTTTAACATCAGCAGTTTCAATCCCCTGATCCACCATTGACTCATTTTCATTTTCATCCACTTTTACACCACATTCATTCTGCACACTTTGACTACCAAGCAATATATCAGGGGACCCTTCCTCATCCAAATCTGCTTGTGGATCCTCCAGTGATTCTTTCATCTCAGAATCCTCAAAGGATTTTTGTATCTTTTCAATCTTTACACTCTGCCGGCCTTGTAGATTCACATTACAAGTATGCACCAATAGGTATACCTGACCATAGTTCAATGATGTCAATTCGATTTGACTCATCACTTTGTTGGTTTACATCAGATCACAGAATGGGGGATAAAAATAAGATAAAAGCTCATGATGTTAGACTCCAGCAACAAACGGATTAAGGGTTTTCAACCCATACAGCATTATAGATTATATTATGATATATTTATAACAGTTGAAGCTAGCTAAATTCAATAAGAATAACAATCAGGTTCTATGGTTATTAAGTGCTTGTTTATAATATTGGATGTATAATACAGTATTATTATATACAATTTGAGAACCATGAAATTAGAGGCTAAAACTTGAGATGCATACATGTTAACAATTGTGCAAAGAAATATTTTAGCGTTTTTTCTAATTTGATATGCTTAATATTTTTAGGGGGGGAGTCTACAGAAAATACAGCTTACAAAAATTTTCAAACACAAACTGCAAATAAAATGCAACAGTTTGGTACAAAAAAAGTATATCTAAAAAGTTAACATCATCAACAATAGGTCAATGAGAAAGGGGAAGAATAATAACTTACCATGTCACGCATATTGAAATGAAGATTGGTCACTGGATCGCCTCTACCAAGTTCTTCATAGGTCCCATAAGAAATAAAAATTTTAGGTCCTACATCATTCTGCAAGGAATAATGAGGCAATTTTGCAGCAACATTTAGAAGACCCCACTTGGAGTGGATATACTCAAGTAAGGGCAGTTTACTGATAAAATCAGGTCTCTGGTACAATAAGAACTCTTCAGATGCACTGGGGGAAGGCCAATCCTTCAACTTCAACATTTCTGGCTGACCATTTTCAAGAATTCGTCCATCAGAATATCCTTTGATGAACTGACCAAGTTCAATGTCAACCTTCCATCATGTCAAACCACAGAAAGCAAATATAAAATTAATTAATTGAGTTTCAACCAAGTAATAATTTACTCAATATAAAAATTATTCATTGCAATCAACAGAGACATGAGAGAACACAGAAAAGCCTTAGAAAAAATAAGCAATAGCTAGTAGAGCTTACCTCAGAACAGTCAAAGCAATCTATGGCCTTCACCACTCGGTTCTCATCTTTTGTTTTCTCATCTGCTGTCTCCTGAATCCCTCTCCATATAACCATCGGATCCCAGCTTGAAGTTGATGGGCCATCAAACACCTGTTTGACAATAATAGGTTCACCCCTGGCCCAGTGCTTTCTAAAATTTCCAATCCCATCAGATTTAATATCTTGAGTTGCAGGGCAGTACAAGAAATTATCATCAGTGTCTTCTCTATGAGCATATTGGCAGAGTCTGGGATCATCCAACCCAGTATTTTCTAGGCTGCCAGCATCATATATCCTACACCCACTAACCATTTCCTCCACATTTTTTACCAGTTTTGCAACCCAGTTCATCTTAAAAATGCGGCTTAAATTTAATGAGGAGTGACCACAGCCACCAAACTCTGGTGGGGGGCATGGAATACTCCCATCACTATTGGCTTGCCAACCAGGAAACTTTTCCGGTAAAATTAGTTTTAGTTTGGATACTTTCACTTGCCCTGTCGCAGTTGCTTTGTCTTGACTTTTGCCACGGATCTGATTATCTGCCAATTCTCCTTTAACATCATTTTGAGATGCTTCCCGAAGATCTTGACAGCAACTAAGGCACAGATCATACGTGCAACTGGCACAACGCCGATGATAATCTGTAATGGGTATCCTACAGAAATTGCTACAAGGAAAAACAGAGAATGAAGGCAAATCAGGAATCAACAGCAAATAGAGAAGCCAGAAATAAACATAATAAACTAATCAGAAAAATCTTATCTCTTTTCTAGTGAAGATAAATCACAAAAAATGAGATGCAATGAATCATGTTGTTTCATTACTACTTTTTGAGACTCTAATGACATATAATTATAAACTAAGTGACTTTAACACAAATAGCTTAATAGTGTTCCTCAATTACCAGCACATCTGCTCATCTGCATTCACTTTTGTCCTGGCAAGAAATAGTTCTTTCCCTGATGACAAACATTATGTAAATATTGGTCACATAATGTATAAATGGTACATACCCAAAAAATTAAAATAGAGAGAGAGAGAGAGAGAGAGTATTTTAAATGTCACTGGGAGCATGAACAAACGACATCTTACCATTCAACCTTTTTTGTAGTTCTACTTCAGAAGCCTGCTCATGATGGATTTGCTTAACTACCGGAAGCACCGAAGATAATAGGCAGTGAAGATATTTCAACTTGTCCAGAACAGGTATTTCACGTATTCTAACCTGAAACTCAAAAATATTTATAATAATAAAGATCAAAGAACCATGCCCAGTGAAACTTGGTAAGCATATTTCACAATATTAATGAAACTTAATCATGTAAAGAAATGGTGGCCTCTTCAACCCATATATGAAATACCTTTATTGAATTATCTGAACGCAAGCACACTTTGCAACTACAAGTACCCCGGCATGTAGGGCAACTTCTCTGAATTTCTTCCAATGGAATATCTGAGTACCTAAGGTAGTGAAGCATGAAAATCAGGTCATAAAAGAAGCATAATGACTAAGTTGTAAAAATTAAAACAAAAATACCATCTCCCATCTAAAGTGATAAAATACTAACCATGTGGAGATGCAGTTATCACAATATCCTCTCCTATCACATTTAAGGCACCAAGTAACTTTATCTCTATCATTCCTCCGGCATTGGTGGCAAGGTTGCCCACCGGCTTCTTCAGAGGAATCTGTACTTCCATCAGAGTCCTCCTGGAAAAAAAACTTGTAAACCCCGGCATCAGATAACATAGAAGTGGTAGAGAAAGGGTTCCTAAATATTAATAAAGGGTAGAAATACAAAGTGATAGACCCACCCAGAAAACTCTTGAAACAAAATCAAATATCAACATTGAATTTTGAATTAGTCATTCTTAAGGATAAGGCTCCACTTCATTGATAAAGGGATTAAAAATTTTTAACCAAACAACAATGATGTATCTCTCACACCATATGGCTTATACGGTATGTTTCCATCTTCAGTCCATATATCCTTTTTGTGTGTGTGTGTGTGATATTAATAGCCAGTATCAGAGATCATTAACAATAACTTCCTTATGATATTCTTTAGTCTAGCTTTGAAGTTTGCAGGAGAAGCAAGGTGTCAAAAGGATTGAAAGGGAACAAGGTAATCAAGTTTCATTTGTTTCATAGTCTGCTCCAGCTAGAATGGCAGTAAAAGAGCAGGAGCCAAGGTTTTTTGTTATTTATGTAATAATAATTTCAAAAGTAACGGCTGTAAAAACCATTTGAGAATTCACCCGTGCCATTAAAAAGATGTGCTATTCTATCCCAGATATAAGCCTCTTGTTCTCATACTGGCAAGTGCACCTAAAAGTAAGACATACTTTTTTAACACACAGTTATAACGAAGAAAACTTCATCCTTGTATCAACATTCTACAAGTATAAGAGACACCTTCTTGGACACTCTTCTAACAGTCAATTTACTCTAGGATCCTTCCAGGACTTCGTTTTCTCCCTCTTCCTTTTTTTGTGTTTTTTTTTTTTTTTTTTTTTTTTTTTTTTTTTTTGGAGGAGGAGGAGGGGGAAGTGTTTGGATAAGTGATAATTCTGTCCGTAACTGGAAGAACTTAAGCATACAGGAATGATACTTATTACTTAAAGTCCCCCTAGAGAGTTACAATCAAAAAGAGTAATAATATTTCAATTACTGGTTTCTATTCAATCTGAGAAAAAGAATTTCTATTACCAACAACAAAAACAAATCTCAAGAGACACAGCCAAATATTTTAAAACAAAACTCACCGTCATAGCATCATTAGCATCAAAGCTCCTTTGTGATCTACTCTTAGATGAGTCCATGCCCGAAGTTGGTGGTGTCTTGTGAGACCTCCAGTTTTCTTCAAAATGTCCAGCATCTCTTTGTGAATTTTCATTTGTCTTTGGAGGATTACGTGCGACCAAACTCCTCATCGCTGCTGTCTCAGGTGAATAGCGAAACTGATTCTTGGATACCTTCTCAAACAACATTTTCCCTGAGGCTGGAACAGAATAATCTTCAATTTTTGTGTTCACAGGCGGTGTATCATATTCATCACTCTTACTCTCCAAGTAAATATCACTTTCACCTAACGACTTCCTCTTGGCTTTCTTTAAGTTAGCTCTCATTGCAGAATTAGCCGCCCTCTTCTTTGCCTGGATGTAGTGCTTCTCACATACTGTCTTATCTGGCATCGACATGGCAGTGCATCTCCATTGTTTCCCATCCGACCTCTTGCAACGCAAATCATCTGGAATTCCAACATTATCCTCAGCATTTGCAGAGGATGATCGTGGATGATCCATCGTACTCATGTTATGGTAAACTCCAACCGTGATATAACATGCAGAGCATTAGACTGATAAGATCAACCTGCAAATAATCCTTTAACACCTACCACACACAGCAAAAATTAATATAATTCCATCAAACAATGCTGTACATAGAAAGGAAACCAAGAACCAGAGAACCAACAAACAATGACCAATTCTTAAGTAACATGAGCCTGAATGAACAGATACACAACGAGATACAACAAAAAAAAAGTTATACGCAGCAAGGCGGTTCAACTGGCAAACATATTAAACTATTATTTGTGCAAAGAAACAGAAAATAAAAATCTTCACCAGTTGGGGCCAATCTCAGAAGGGTTTAACAGTAGTTTCTCTTTCAATCATTCATGATACAGGAAAGCACAATGAGAAATTAGAATGTTAAAGTTCAACGCAAATTGATGTTTATACTAGTCCAAACCTCAATTTCCAAGAAAACTTAATTCTCATTAGCTTGAGAATTTTATTTTTTTCCTAAATTTAGACCACGTAGATTGCTAATTACAAATTTACAAATCCTCCAAGTCTTCATTCTCTACAATTAAATCTTATATATACAACAAATTCTTTTGAAGCCGAAAGTAGTACACAAATAGGCGTGTGCAAAAAAAAAAAAAAAAAGCAAGAATTCACGTTCTAACAACCAAGCCCTTCATAATGCACGAAACAAATCAATTAAGAAACCCATAAGGCACGCACAAAAATACTTCACAACAATAATAATCACATGGGTCACGAAAAAATCAAAAATTTACAGCAACCCAGATTAAAACAAACTGCATTTGTCCCAAAAAAAAATTTATACCCACACATAAAACGAAAAAGAAAGATTCAATCTTCAAGAAGCGCGAACCTGTCAAAGGCATAGAGTTTTAAGAAAACACACATACAGAGATATAAACAAATACATATATTATGTATGAGCAAAAAGTAAACAAAGAAATACAATATGAGAGAGAAGGGTACCTGAAACTAGGGTTTGACGCCAAGTACAGAGAAGAAAGTACTAAAACGAAGAACCCTTTTAAGGAAAAGGGAAAAGGGAAATTTGGGAATTTTAAGAATTGTGTAATTCCTGTTTTCTCTGGCTAATCAGCCCAAATAGCTATGAGCCTATGACCCTTTTGGTCTCCGCCTTCTTTTGTTTTCTTTGTTTTTTTGTTTTCTGTTTTTTTTAATTTGCTTTTCATGTTTTCTGCTCTCTTTTTAACTTCTCTGCCTCTGGGTTTTCCAGACACTGTGTTAGTGCAATAACCAGGTCGGTACCAGCAAAATTCTAAAACAAACCTTTTTTTTTTTTTTTTCTTCCTCTATTTGCTTTTTTACAATTTGCTGAAGTGGCAGTAGAAGTTTTTTTTTTGGTTCTTTTTTTTTATATTTTATTAACAATAGTGTTTTATTTAATTGGGATGAAAAACAAGTCCGGATAAGTGTCATGAATAAGAAGGATGAGAATGTTAAGGTAATTTTTATTGAAAAATTGCTATGTTATCGATATTTTCACAATATTTTCACAGTAAATCTTAAGTGGCAAGTTGTTATTGGTTGTTATAAATGGGGAAAAAAATAATTTAAGTTACGGATTCAAATTAGAATCAAGCTCTTATCCATGATGTTATTTCTATATCTTAATTAATAAAGGTTTCAGTTTTCTATTAAAAAAATTAAAAATTAGAACTATTAACAACTTACCAATAATAATTTGTTGTGATAATATTGTAGACGCAGTACTTCTTCTTTTTATTACTCATCTTGATTTGACACGTTTATCGCGCTAGTCAAATTTTAGGAAATATAACCTAATAGTTGGGACAGAGAGGATTTGAATCCAATCAGTCTTTATTATTAGCAGTATCAGGGGTGCCAACCAATTTAGTTACAAGACAATTAGGAGAGAAACTATTATATTCATTGCAGAATCCATTATATATTTGGAAAAAAAAAAAAAAAAAAAGTCTAATATCACTTTTTTTCCCTGACTTCTTTTGGTAGGTAGTTTAGGGACCCCAGTGCCTAAAGCCCAGATATTAAAACATAGAATAATAAAAATGGTGGAAATTTTTATTTTAAATTCCATAACTTCATGGTGTAACAAATTAAATTCAATAGTTTTAAAAATAATAAATTAAATCATAAAGTTTCAAAATGTAATAAACTAAACTCTACAATTTTAAAAATAACAAATTAAACTCTAATTTAAAAAAAGTAACAAATTAAATATACAATGAGTCAATGAGGGTTTAATTTGTCATTTTTCTAAAAAAAAAACCTCAAGGTTTAATTATATGATTAATTATTTACTTTTTAAAACCTTGAGATTCAAATTATTATCTTCGAAATTATAAGGATTAATTTGTTACACCTTATAAAGTATAGAGTTTAAAATGAATATTTCCCTAAAAATTGTCATTTTTTTCTTTTTTTGAGAATACTAAATATTTTAACACACACACAAGGAGAGAGGGGAGAAGGTTTTAAAGAAACTAACGGTGTTGTATATCCAAAATGGCCTAACTCTTGGATACACAGCACAGGCTTTAAACCTCTATAACTCACACTCATTGACATTGATTGGGCAGGTTGGTTGGACTGGATTAGTTTAAGGGACTAGCAATTTGAAGTGTGAAGAGTGAAGAGACACCCTTTGTTTTGTGTTTTGTTTTTTTTTTTTTTACCCGGTGTAAAGACATAACCTTATTTCCTTGACAGGTACTATGCCCCAGTCCCTCCTCCCTAGTCTGCTGGGTCATTTTTACTTTTGAAATCAAACAGGTCCTATAGAGAGAGAGAGAGAGATGGATGACTCTGCCCAATCCTACGGACAATAGGCATGGATCATGTTTGGTTTTAAGACATCTAATTAATCCAATTACAGGTTTATATGTATATATATATAAATATATATATATATATATATATAAATCCAAGTGGAGGTTAGTGTAACTTTTCTAATATTTGTGGTACAATCTTCATAATCACAACATGAGTTAAATACTATTTTATGTATATTCCTTCTTCTTCTTCTTTTTATTTTTTATTTTTTCTGTTATAGATATGCGGTTAAAGGAGAAAATGTGTTTGTTTGAGAGAGAGAGTGTTGAGCTTCCTTAAATATAAAATTAAAAAGAGGGGGAGAGAGATAGTGATTTTTTTATTATTATAATTTTATAGCAACAATGAAGGGAGGGAGAGTTTGAACCTAAATATCTTGAAAACATCAAGAAATATTAGCTAGTTAAGCTACAAGGCTCTTGATGTGAGAGAGAGTTGAAATTAAAAATTAGTGGATTCCAATTAACTCAACTTGTATCTTTTGAAGAAAAAAAAAAAAAAAAACTCTATAATTTTCTTGTAATTGAATTTTCCACCTTGAAACGGGTGCTTTCTTAATGGATAATAAGAACTATGTATTAAGTGCTTGTCTAGTCTCGATTCACGCGTCAAAACAAAGACCAAAAAAATTGAAAAATGTGCAAAATCATGAATTTCAAAACCAAAAAGGGTAAAAATAAATACAACATGTTTGAACGGAGAATCAAAAAGTCACAATGATTGAAAAATTAATTTTACAACATTTAAGACCAAAACCTTAACTGAGTATGGTCAAAATGCTGATTTTTTTATCCAACTGTTGGATCGTGTTGAATTTTAGACCATCTTGTAGGACATGTTTTTCCCTTCGAAACGGTAGTATACATGCCAAAATCGGAGTTAAAACGAATGAGATATCACCAAAATACCGAAAACCCTAACAAAAACATTCATTTTTTTTTAGGAAAACTGGCAATTTTTTACCCGCCTTCGCGCAATAAACTATACCGATTGGGTAAGCGGGCTAGACCATCTTGAAAAACAAGGTCTATTTGTGATGTTTTTTCTTGAAAAATTCATATCTTCCAATCTGAAGCAGATATTGTCGAGTTCTTATATATATTTTGCAGATTTTGCTCTTGAACATTATGAGAAGTATTCATTTTTAGGGAGAAGTATGGTTATTATATGAGAAGTATGGTTACTATATATATTTTGCTCTTGATTTGTGCCACTATAGTACACTTCCAGTGTACTTGGTTGGGTTTTTTCTAATAAAATTTCTTACATTACTTATCAAAAATAATGTTCATATACATGAACAAGATGAGTATTTGAGATCATGAAAATTGGACAGCTAATTTTGATTGTATCTGTTGTCAAAATTTTAGTTTGAAAACCAAATTCATTCTTGGTTTTTTATTTATTTATTTATATTGATTACATTAGGTGGGTTTACACAATACACATATTATACATGTTTTAAATTATACAAGAAATGTTATAAAATTGTGGACACCAAACGCCAGAAAACATTCTCAAGCCAATTTTCAAGGTTGTTACCAAATACCAGAAAATGAGATAGTTTTTCAGAAAATGCTCTTTAGAAAATGAACCATTTTCCAGAAAACGTTAATACTGAAACAAATAGAGCGTAATATAAAACTGTTTTCAAAATTTCAAAAATAAAATGTTTTCAAAATTGTTTTCTATATAGAAAAGTGTTCTTTGAAAAAATGCTTTCTTCAAAAAATACATGTTTTCAAAAGGAAATGTTTTCATAAGACATTTTTACCACGTTGGAGAAAATTGTTTGTATATAGTTGTTTTCAAAAAAACTTGTCTTCTTTCCTTTCCTAAAGAAAACCGGTTTTTACTAAAAACCAAAAAAAAATGTTTTAAAAAATTATATGTGTTTTACCATGTTGTTTTTTCAAAAAAATAAATAAATTTCTCTCTTCCTTAAAAAAATAAAGAAATACCTTTTGAAAAAGTGTTTTACCACGTAAAAAAAATGTTTCTCTCAAAACTTCACAGTAAAATTTTTTTCTAAAAAATGTGCTTTTCTAAAATAATAAAAGTTAACATTATAGCTTTTTAATTTTCTTAGAATAGTGGTAGTTTGAGGATTTGTATTCAAGGTTCATTCTCTTGAGTCTTTGAATACCCTATAAGCTTACATTGTCCCTAACATTTCTTTGCACTAATGAGTTTTCTTTGTCACCTTTTTGCATGATTAAAATGAGAAAATGGTGGATGACAACAAGGTGCTACTCTTTCAACCATTTTTATTTATTTATTTTTATGTTGTGATTTGTTTTTGTATAGTATTTAGTACTCACATGATAGCTATATAGTAAATAAATACTCACATGCTATTGTAAAGTATACTTGTATACTCTCTCATATGTTACTTATGTATATACCTCACATGTTTTGATTGTAAATATTTTGTTGGAGTTAATATTCACATGATAGCTGTAAGGCCACAATTTGGTTCCTAAGCCCAAAAGATAAAAGGATCTAAGCCCAAAGAGCCCAACACAATGAATTTGTAGATAGTGGGTTAGAAAACTAGGTTCTAATGAGTTGGGTAACAATTATAATGGATCCAGATGACAAGAAAGTAAAGATAGACTGGTTTTGTCCAAAGAAAATCGTCATTGGCACAATCCGAGGAGATCGGTTCTTGTATATATCTCTTTTGAATTTAGTTACAAGTCTCGTTCTTGTTCCTACAGTGTTTTTCTCTTCATCCCCATCATTTCCCCTCAAGGTCTTCTTTCTATTTTATACTATCTTTTTTCTTTCATCTCTACCCTCCACGTGTAGATTAAATCGCTGGTGTTGATTATTGTCCCATCAGCACCTTCCTGAAATCTTTGGGAGTAGCTGTAAGACTGAAAATTACTGTTCAGGTATCACTTCCTCATTAATGCAGCCAGAGAGTTAGTTACAAAGCATTCAATGCGGTGGTAGGAGCTTTCTCTTAGATATTTCATGGCTTCCCTCTGTCCTGTGCTTTCATGATATGTATCCTTATCAATAAAATCCCCTGGAACGTTGCCCTGGATGGCAAACCACACCTTCGGACCTCTGCTTTACTTAGCCGAGGAGGCATTCCTCCTCGGAACCACCTTCGTGAACTCTTATGACCAAACCCCACCCTTTCATTCACTAACGTGGACTCCCATGACAGCGTTCACCTGTCTTCGGACTACTAAATGTCCTCAGATTGGGCCTCCGGCCAAACATATATATAGATATATATGATAATGCTATAAAATGTATACTTGTTATATGTTTATGTGGGCGTTATCTCCTTATTACTATGCTTAATTTGTATAATTAAGCCATGATTTGCATTAGTTCCTATTATTTATCTTTACATAATTTCTTGAATAAGATGCTATTCATTGTGTGTAATTTTCTATTTTCAGGAAATCATGTGAGAAATATGAGTTTACAGGAATTTGTGAAAGAATGGAGGCCAAACTAGAATTAAAGTGGAGCTAAAGGACCATGCTTAAATGTCTAAGGAGGTGCAGCTGGAGTGCTAGGATCGACTGCCATGATTGGAAACTTCAAATAAGGAAAGAAATCAAAGAGGTAGAATCTGAAAAGGAAAAATCTGATTTGAGCACTGATCAGTATTTTGGGTGTATCTCTCTCCTCAAAAATCCAATTGATACAAGGCTGGATGGGTTGGAACCATGACTTAAATATCTACAACTTTTCAGTTTTGAGTTTTTCGAAATTCTCAATTTTCGAAGGCCGAAATTAACTCACAAGTTACTGCTATAAACCTGGACGGAAATTAAAATAGTATAAGTTTTATTTTTCTTTGGACACTTAGACATTAGGGTTTTGAAGGGAGGATGGTAGAACGAATTTTGGCAGAGAAAACCTTGTATTTTTCTTTCTCTAATGGCCCCCTAAACTCTTTGCTAGGACTAGGGGTTATGTTTCTTCTATACGGTATGAATATTTAATGTGATTCTTTCTAGGATTTTATCAACGACATATTTGATTGTTCAATTAGATTTCTTTTGATGTATTAGTTCTTCCATACTTTCAATAAGTTCAATCATGTTTTTCTTATTGTTTAGATGAATTTCTAATAGTTTCAAATAGAAATCAGGTTTTAAAGTGAATGGGTTTTTCTGAAAACTTTTCTAACCGCATTATCAATCGAGGCTATCATGCGTTCTTGAATTGGCTCATTACAACCGAATCATAAGTGTTTAATTGTATAAGAACAATCAATTATGAAATATATATTTTCTTAGATCACAAAGAATTTCATATCGATATAGGGAAACACCTCGATGCCCTAGTATTTACATTTTTGATTTGAATCAATTTTTATTATTATTCTTGTTAACAATCACCAAGCAAAAGTATTTTTCTTCTTCACCCAAATTATTTTTTAATTATATTGTCTTTGAATTTACCCTGCTCCTTGTGGTTCGACCTCGGTACTCCGAGAATTATATTGCTACGATCTCCTGCACTTGGGAGTGAGCAAACAATATACTATTGGGCCTACCACACCTACAATAGCCCCTCAGAATTCTCCTCTCTTGCTCCTCGGGAAGAAATGAGGATTTCGATATCATTACAATTACCCTGCTCTTATCATAGATTAGCTCCCACCTAATGTGCCCCAAATATGTTAAGGATTTTAGGTAGCATAGACGCCCTTAATGAGAAAATGGGCTTAAACCTTACCCATCATGATGTCAATTGGGTTTACAACCTTCATCACTTAAAAGGGCAGGGATATTACCTAAAAACTAGGTACCCCGAGGTTAGGCTCATCTCATGCCTCCCTGATTCCAACAAATGCATGAATAAGGATTTTTTGATCGTTTTAAGGGAGTGGCACGATAGCCTCCCTTTCCCTTTCGAGAGAGAGGATATCAGGTGGGGTTTTTAGGTCTAGGTTTATTACTTCAAAGTTACCATTTTTTCACTTTGACATATTCTGTACCTATTTTTCTCCATTTGTGTTTGTATTTGAACTTTCCTTTGACTTGTGCCATTCCTTTTTTTCGATGGTGTTTTTTTTTTTTTCTTAATGGTTTTGCAGATAAGCATGTCGTCGTTCCGAATTTCAATCTTGTCAACTAGCCAAGCCTAGACAAGATACTCAAAGCCGATGTGTTTGTTCACAGTGACGATCAATTACGAGCGGCCCATTTAATCCTCGGATACAACCCTTTCTCATCAAGTTTCTAGGCGCCGAAGTGCATAATAAAAGCAAAGGACCCGCATTTGCATTTGATCAACATTGCTATGTCGGGCTTCCTCAACCCAAGTTCGGGACCACAAGGTGTACTGAAGGTAGAGCCACTCCTTTAGTACAAGGCCGAGGACAAAGCCACCCCCTCACAGCCAGCCGCCAAAAAGGAAGAAGAAGAACAAGAAGAAGTGGTCGAAGTACTTGATTCCGAGGACGATTCCGAGGTCTTCAACCGACCTCAATCTCCAGAGGCTTCCACCGGTGACTTCAATCACCTGCCCTTAGCACAAGTAAGCCAGATACAAGAAGATTCCTCCATCCCAGAAGCTATGGGTTACAATGCAAGTCAAAGATGAGCCTCTTGGACTTGCTGGAGTCCCACGCTGGGGGGAACGCTCCTAAAAAGGCAGTACAGCCTAAGCCTGCCACCCTTCCCTCCACCTAGGTCTCCCAAATTGACCCCGCTAATAAAAAGAGAAAACGAGATCAGAAGGGGAAGGAAGTGATGAAGGAGAGGAGAAACCTCCCACCTAAGGAAGCCAAGGCCCAGAGAGGGGGCAAGCAAGCTAGGGTCATGCAGACGAGGTCCTCTAGTGAGGGTGCTATCACAGACAGGAGGGGTGACCAACAAGCTGAAGTCCCAGCCTGGGCCCCACCTCTGGTGCTAGATAGAGCTCTTCTCCTTAGTGATGCCTCAATCAGAGACTTCCAGCAGGGCAAGGCTGGATACGTGGCTAACGCCATGGAGCAATTCCTGCTGCTGCCCACCGACATGGCTGACCTCAGGTCTATGAGGAAGCATGACCAAACCTCACCCCTTCATTCACTAACGCGGACTCCCATGATAGCATTCACCTGTCTTTGGACTATTAGATGTCCTCAGATTGAGCCCCCAGCCCAATATATATATATATATATATATATATATATATAGATATATACTATTGGGCCTACCACACCTACAATAGCTATATGGTAAATATTTACCCCCATATATATATGTGTATGTGTGTGTGTGTGTATTGTTTGCAAAAACTTTTTTCTTTTTTAAATCAAATTGCCAAGTATTCTATATCTTCATAAAAAGTTAACGTTTGAGATAAATTAAAATGAGGTACTATTTTTGGATAGGCGTTGTGGGGTGCCTAACACCTTCCCCACACGTAATCAAACATCCGAGTCTAAGATCTTTGGATCAAAGACTTTTGGTTTGCCTTAATTAATAAATCCTTTAAAATTTGGTTTAGTTAATTAGGTAACTTAAAATAAATTAGACATCTAGGTGACCAATCACACTTAATACAGAACCAATGGTTGGTGGTGACTCCTAAAATAAAAAAATGGACTCACATACACACCCCACTCTAGATACACATGCACACAAGAGTCTCGTCGTCAAGAACCCAATGTGAGACCAAACACCTAAGTTCTGGAAAATTAGGGGTGTCCACAGTGGGGAGAGTAGAGTAGAGTTGGTTGAAAATATGCTAATTTTGAGCTAATTCTATTTTATTCTACTCTACTCTACTCCCCCTCCCTCACCCTCAACTCAAACGGATCCTAAGACCCTTAAACTATTTAGCCAAAAAAATGCCACATGTTTGGTAATTTTGTTAAGTAGATAAGGGCACTCTTAAAAACTGAAAACCTACTTAAAGATAAAGCTCTAGTAGTAAATTTAACTGAAAAAGACCTTTAGCATTCTGAATATTTGGTAAATTACTATGCTTAAAAGTTAAGAATTAATAATTAATATAGTACTTTTTCAATTAAAGCTTTGAGTTTCAACTTTTGTATTGAAGATGTCTTCAGTTTCACCCTTAAAATTGCTTTCAATTTTAAATGATCTCTTAAAGCTCTTTAATGCAAATGTTTTGACAATTTCTGCTAACAAAATTTAAGTCTCTTAAAACATTGGTTAATAACCACTGCATACTATTAGCATAATATTCACTTTATAAGTATAAATGTTTGTGAAATGTGAGGGGCAAAGGCCAGAGTTCAAGTTTTCAGGAAGGAATTTTACACATATATACATTTAAACTATGCTAAAGTAGAATTCTATCAAATTTTTTTTTTTTGGTTCTTGGTTAATAGAATTTTTAGGGTGGTGATAATGGCAATGATGTAGTTGTGGTGGACGATTGGTGGAATTTTGGTGTAACTGTGGTGGGTGGTTGCTTTAATAGGTATTAAAATATAAGGGTCAAGAGCTTGTTGTTTAATTAGTTAGTATATCCTATTGTTTCCAATAGAGACGCTCATGATTCAAATTTTCTCCTCTTTAACTATTAAATTATTAAAAAAAAATTAAAATACAATGTACTTTCATCTTGTAATATTTAAAAGCTCTCTTTCAATTCGATTATCAAACATGGGTTACAATTTCAAACCACTTTATTATTGTAGTATGTGTTTGCCTAATGCTCACTATGGGTCTGTTTGGATACCTCTTATTACTGAAAACTGAAAACTGAAAACACTGTAGCGAAATAATTTTTAAATGTGTGAATAGTGTCATGGGACCCAGTTTTAAAGTTAATTTTGCCAGATTCCGTACTTGCGGATCTCATGAACAATGCACGGGACCCAGAAAAAAAATGCAGATGCACAAAACGTGTAACCTGCCACTATCCAAACTCACACTATAACTTTTTTTTGTTTTTTAAGGGGAAGCTCATAATTGCACAATCTTGACGATTAAAACTCTATAGATACTTAGATGGCGCTAAACTCTAAAGTCTAAATAGATCATTAAGAGTTTTTTTTTTTTAATTTTTTTTAATGAGATCATTAAAAGTTGAAAGGTTACACATTGTCATTCAAGATAATTTTTAATAATTTTCTTGAAAATTTTAGGCTAAAGTACACTTTTGACCTTTGATTTTTTTTTTATCTTGACCTTTCACTTTTCCAATTTATTCATTTTAAGCTTCCATGTTTGATTTAGCTCCCCATTTGGCCATTTATATTTCAAAATTTTCATTTTGACTATTCATTTTAGTTCTTCGTGAAAATGAAAATTTTGAAATGCAAAGGGTTGATGGAACTTTGGTACTTTTGGTTTACAAAAATTTATTTAATAAAAATCATATATCTATATCATATACTTTGTTAGGATCATTACATAATGACAATTTCGTCCATTACTATTTATATACATAATACGACGTAGTTTTGTTGAATAGCAAAGCGCCTTTATGACGGATAGGTTAATTTCAGATAACATCATAGTGGCCTTTGAAACACTTCAATACATGAGAAATCACAATTCGGGCAACACAGGCTATATGGCGCTCAAGTTAGATATGAGCAAGGCCTATGACAGAGTGGAGTGGCAATATAAAGAGAAGCTGATGAAAAAAATGGGTTTTGATGATACCTGGACAAATCTCATGATGCAATGTATTTCTACAGCTACCTATTCAGTGTTGATTAATGGGGAACCACATGGACACATTACACCCACTAGAGGACTTCGCTAAGGCGACCCTATTTCCCCATATCTATTCCTGTTATGTACTAAGGGTTTCCATGGTTTGCTTTAAAAGGTTGAAGATATTGGAGATATAAGGGGTGTATCAATTTGTCGAAATGGACCCAAACTAACTCATCTCCTTTTTGCAGATGACAGTCTTATTTTTTGCAGGGTAAAGGCAAGTGAATGTGAGAAGCTATTGGAGATCCTTGCTACTTATGAGAGAGCATCAGGACAACAAATTAACAAAGATAAAACAACTTTGTTCTTCAGCAAATCCACAACCCAGGAGATACAGGATACAATAAAAGAGGCTCTTGGAGTGCCTGTTGTACAACAATACGAAAAGTACCTGGGATTTCCAAGCTTCATTGGCCGAAAGAAAAAAGAAAGTTTCAACAATGCAGGTGTGTTAGAAGCTTCAAGGTTGGGGGGTAAGCTCTTATCTCAAGCAGGGCGTAAAATTTTAATCAAGGCAGTGGCTCAAGCACTCCCCACCTATATCATGTCATGCTTCAAGCTACAGGTTGGATTATGCCATGACATAGAAGCGCTTATCCGGAGATTTTTTTGGGGACAAAGGGGAAAATGCCGCAAGGTACATTGGATAAGGTGGGAAGAGTTATGCAAGCCTAAGTCACAGGGTGGGATGTGATTTAAAGATTTATCCCAATTCAATGATGTGTTGCTGGCAAAACAAACATGGCACCTATTGCATGACAAAAATTCACTATTTTACCGGGTCTTCAAGGTGAAATTCTTTCCAAATAACTCGGTCATGGATGCAGCTAGTCCAAGTTCTGCATCATATGCTTGGAAAAGCATCCTATGAGGGAGAGAAGTGATCCAACGAGGGGCGAGTTGGAGGATACGGGATGGAAAATCAATTAACATTTGGGAAGATAGATGGCTGCCTCGGAAACATTCTCCAAAAGTTTTGTCACTGAGAAGCAACATACTGCCATCTGCAAAAGTGTGCAGCCTCATTGACGAAGATAAAAAATGTTGGAGGATAGATTTATTGGAATCGGCAATGCTGAGTTTTGAAGCGACATTGATTAAAAGTATTCCTCTATGCAACACGGAACAACCAGATGAACTAATTTGGCCATACAGCCCGAATGGGGAGTACTCGGTTAAATCGGGTTACAAGTTCTTACAGTTAGAAGCCCGAAACAACCAACCTGGGCAGTCTGAGTATGAGCTCCTAAAACCACTATGGCATTCGATTTGGAGCCTACCAGTTCCGAGCAAGGTCAAACACTTGGTGTGGAGAGCATAAAAAAACTCCCTACCTACGAAGACGAACCTAGTTAGGCGCAAAATCATTGCTGAAGACTGCTGTGAACTCTGCCAAAAGCAACATGAAGATATTGTTCATGCTCTCTATCTATGCCCGAAACTAGATGAATTATGGTCCATGATTCCCTTATGGAACCATAGTAGTTTACGACAAGCATCTTTGTTCGACATCATTGGTTGTATTTTCATAGAGAACAGAGATCCGACATTATTCTCCATGGTGGTTTAGGCAGTGTGGAATAGAAGAAATAATCTAAGGCTCGGGAAAAAGGGAGAAGCACTTGGACAGCTGCTAACACAAGCTAGAGACAGATTGCGAGACTTTTCTCTCCACAACACAACCACGGTATCACCTGTGGGCAGGCCACCAACACGATGGGAGTCACCAGGGAGTGATCAGTACAAGCTTAACTTCGATGGCGCTCTGTTTCAGGCAGAAAATTGTGCAGGAATAGGAGTAGTTATTTGAAATAACAGCGGGCAGGTCATGGTGTCCCTTACGCAGCAAATCCCACTCCCCGCGACAGCTATTGAAGTGGAGGCGTTGGCAGCACGGGGGGCACTGGAGTTAGCACAGGAAATTGGTTTCACAAGAGTGGTGTTGGAAGGAGATTCCCAAATTCTTATAAATGCACTCAAAACCGATTCATACCGCTTATCCCACTTTGGACACATTGTCAAGGACATACGGTATCTAGCCCCTTGTTTTTCAGAGTTAAGTTATTCACACGTAAGTAGGCATTGTAATACTGTAGTTCACTCGCTTGCGAGGCGAGCAATACTTTCTCCTTTTTTACAAGTTTGGATGGAAGATATACTACCAGACATTGTTGATGTACTTCAAGTTGATTTTAACAGCCACAGTTAATGATAATGCAATGTCTTTCTTCAAAAAAAAAAAAAAAAAAAAGTATAATTCACTAGGTGTATGCATTAGGTTTGTGTACTTAAGTACCACCCTTGTTAGACTTAATGGTAATTTTATAGATTTTTTTTAAATCCCCGCATTGCGTTATGATGTGAGATCACTTGGACATTAATAAAACGTGTCATTACTTATACTCGCAACTCTTAAACTTGCCGTTGTGACGAGTTACAAACACATCCTATCACTAGAGACTAGAGAATAGAGATTACCTCCCCAAATGGTAATTTAATAAATCACAGTAGACAAAAGGACAAACTTAACACAAATAATAAAATTTAAGTACTAAAATAATAAAAACTTTAATGACGAAAATAACAATTCTCCCAAATGTAAAAGTCTACGTCAAAACCGAACTCAATTCTCAATCACAATCACATACAAAGGAAATTGTGAAACAAGAGGTCGCATGACTCACATTCCTCGAAAAACAAATTATATACATACACATTAAAAAACTGACCAAAAGTAAAACAAAAATTTATAAATACTAGTAAAAATTTCCAAACATAAGACTGTCGTGTCGGTCTGTAACTAAAAGTTAACGTAGTTTACATCTCAAAACATGTTTCCCATCCCACCCAATCCGAAATTGACACGTTTTCCCGTTTGATCTAATCTTAGAGAGAGAAACACAGAGAGTCACAGACAGCTACGACTTACCAAAACAAAAAACAACATAAACAAAAACAATACCCCAACCCACGTCCCATAATTAAAAAACAAAAACAAAAAAAGAAAAAACATATTTCATATTCTATCACTTGAGTCTACAAAAATTGCAGAAACGAAAAGAATCAGAGTCTGATCGATCTGATTGATTGAGAGAGAGAGAGAGAGAGATGGCTATGGCTCGAGCGAGCTCTGGGCTGCAATACCCGGAGCGGTTCTATGCGGCGGCTTCATACGCCGGTTTCGACGGCGACACTAACTCGACCTTCAAATCTCTCACCTCTAAGTTCTCTAAAGAGTCCGCTGCTCTCCTTTACGGCTTGTACCAACAGGTATTGCCTCCAGTCTCTCTTCGATCCGCTGCGTTTTTGTTTCGTTTCCAATACTCAATGTTTTTTTTTTTTTTTTGCATTGCGCGAATTTGATTTGTGCTGAGTGAGATCAATGGGAAATTGTTACTGCTGTTGCTGTGTGCAATGTGTTGTAGGTTGTTCGTGGTGAAATGGTTGCGTTTTGGGTGTTGATTTAGGTAGATCTGGGGTTTTGGGGTGTTGGGAATGGTTGATCTGGGGTTGTGTTTGGTTGCTGGGAAAATGTGGGATGAGAGTTTTAGACTTTTGTGAATGAGAATTTCCTTTTTTTGGGGGAGGGGGGGGGGGGACTAGAATTGAGCTTCTTGGTGACCAAATAATAGTTGGTTGTAATGAATTGAGGTTAATCTGCGTGTCAAATTGAGTATCCGTGTGTGTGGAATGTTTGATTGGTGAAATATTCATAGTGTTTTTTTTTTTTTTTTTTTTTTTCTAATGACGAATTGTTTGTTTGATTTGCAATTGTGGCGAACAAACTTGATTCGTGAATTCAAGTATCTGTTTGATGAGTATCAGTGTGTGTCAGAGTGATTGCTTGGTGAATCTTCTTAGTGTTTTTTTAATTTTTAATGAGGAATTGTTTATTTGATTCATAATTGTGGTGAACAAACTTGATTCGTGAATTCAAGCATCTGTATGATGAATATTTGATTGGTGGATCTTTGGAATTAATTTATGAGGAATTGATTTTTTGATTTCGAAATTCTTACAAACAAACTTGAATCATGAATTCTAGTTTTAATGAGAAATTGTTAGTTTGATTTGAGATGCACAAAAATGAATTTGTTGTTTTCTTTATCAGTGGGATTAAGCTACATGTCAAATTAAGTATTTATGTGTGGAGTATTTGATTCGTGAATTTATTTGTAGAGAGGAATGACTTGTTTGATTTGTGATTTTTGTTAAAAAGAATTTCATTGCTGAATTTGCTATTCGTTTCTGTTGCAGGCGACAGTCGGAGCTTGTAACATACCGGAACCTAATTCTTGGAAAGTTGTTGAGCATACCAAATGGAAGAGGTTTGTGCTCTTAAGCTCTCCTGCGCTGTCATTTCATATGCCAATGTGTATGTGTTAAACACAAATTTGTGCTTATTTTTGCACTTTTAGCACAATATTTTGATTTGTGTATTCTAAAATGAGTTGGTGATATTTGGAAACGGCATAAAGGATTGTCAGACCTTAGAACACATACATGAGCTGATGAGCCTAGGTTTTGAGCTTTGCTTAGGGAACTCATTGCTTTAGCTAGTTGCTAGGGAATTAGATTTTTGAAAGTTATCTTGTTGAGTACCTTTTTTTTTTTTTTTTTTTTTTTTGTAGCTTCTTATAATGAACACATGCTATTAGGAAAAAAGTGGTCTTGAAGCCTTAGGATGAGGAAAGCTGAAAAGTGGTTGAGGGAGAAGTTTGAAATGTTAGCATTTAAAAAATTGTGAAGTTACCACTTATCAAAAAAAAAAAATTAAAAAAAAAATTGTGCAGTTACCAAATCATTTTATATTTTCTGTGGAGAGTTGGATATGAGTTTGCTGGATGTGGAGGAATTTGGTTAAATATGATGATGATGATGTTATTAATGAATGGGATCCTTGTTACATTATTGGTGATATGGCACATGGTATACTTGTGGACATTATTTGATATCTGCAGCCTTTGCTGGATTTGGTTTTCTCAAGGGTTTTATTATTTATGCAGCTGGAGCGGGCTTGGAAACACGTCTCCCACAGAAGCTATGCGTCTCTTTGTGAAAATATTGGAGGTCCATGCAATTAAGATTTTTAGGGGCATTTTCTTGTAATGTCGTGTAGAAACTTGGGTAATTGATTTTTGTTATATTTTCCTTTTGGGTAGGAAGATGATCCAAGTTGGTATTCAAGAGCTTCTAACTTTGTTGCAGAGCCTGTAGTAGATGTGCAAATGAATGTGAGTATCATGGAACTTGTTTATATTGTGTAGTTCCTTCTTCTTCTTCCTCTATTTTTGATTGACTTTATCAATGTCAGTTAAGAATTTCATCTTCATATTTTGTCATAATAGATAACTGTACAGAATAATGTGAAAAATATCTCTGCCGATATTCATATAACCACTCTGATTTCTGCTCCACCATTACCATTTATGCTTCATCACTACCATTGCTGTTACCCATCACTATTACTTCTAATCTGCTGCTGTTGCTGGCACTGTATTATGGCAAATACACCATCTTTTTTACACTGATGCTACTAGCAAGGCACCATAAATTTACAAAAAAGCATTGTGACCAAAGTGATGATGTCTCACTTAAGCCTCCATTATCATACACTGTCACTATACCACTGCCTATCCAATCACTGCTGTTGCACTGGCATTCCCTGATTTTGACCTTCTTACCACCACCACTACACAGTTATCTTGAATTACATAACCAACATCACATTTCATCTATTTTTAATCCCCTGCCTTATTTTTTGTTGGTAAATTATCTATGCATTAAGTGGATCACTCAATACATTCATGTTTCTTCTGCTTTTGAAAAGGCCACTAAAAAAAGGAAATTTTCTTGTTCTCTTATGTATCTGTTCTTGTATGCTCTCACACTCCACTACTTACCAAAAAATAAAATAAAATGCTCTCATACTCCACTATGCGTCTGTTTTTAAAATTGGGATTGGAAAAGAGGGAGCTCTAAGTGATCAAAGTCTTGTGTTCTTGAGAGCCATAGGTGTAATAATTATACCTTAATTCTTCATGTATAGCATGGGCTATAAATCTAGCTCTTTTTCATCTTTGTTCTTACTATGATTATTGTGTTTTTCACTTTTTCTTCGTCTTTTTGCGTAATTTTTTGGATGGTTCATAGCATAATTCAAAAGTTGAGCCAGTGGTTGAGAATGGGATTTCTTTTCCTGAGACAAAGACTATTTCCGCTGAAAATGGGAGCCTGACAGAAACTCAGGATAAAGATATTGTTGTGGAAGGCCTTGGCTCAGTTGCTGTGTATGATCAATGGATTGCACCTCCAATATCTGGTCAACGCCCAAAAGCCCGATATGAGGTATTGTTGTTTTTTTTTTAAAGGATGAATTTGTTTCTGGCCTTCTTTTCTCTGAACAAAGCATTGGTAAAATATTTTCAGCATGGTGCAGCAGTTGTGCAAGACAAGATGTACATATATGGCGGAAACCACAATGGTCGTTACCTTAATGATATTCATGTAAGAAAATTTTCTTTACATATACATATGTTGATGGCCTCATGCAATATAGAAATAACATCTCCCATTTTGTTTTGTTCCTTGGGCTATCGCTAAGGCACTGCATTTTTGGTTGTTGTCTCCTGTTTACTTGGTATTTGAATTGGTCTCCTTTGCTTTTGTTAGTTATCTGTTTTTTTCTCTTTATACGTTCAATAAGTTATTACTCATTCACAAAAAACAAAGGAACAATAAATAGAAAGAAAAAGTAAAAGAGTTATTCTGGGCAACTTTGAATATTTAGCTTTGTGCTTTTGTGATTCTGAGCTTTATTTTCTTGTGTGTTCATTTTTTAGATGGAATCTTGGTTTTACATTTAAACTCTTTTGTTTTTTGCCTTTGCGTTGATGTGGTTACAGATTTTTCCACCTTCCCTAACTTGAGTAATAATGCAGGTACTGGATTTGAGAAGTTGGACTTGGTCAAAGATTGAGGCAAAGGCTGGGGCTGAGTCCCTGGAGTCGCCGTCTCCAGTAACGTTTGCTCCTTGTGCTGGTCATTCCTTGGTTAGTAAAGAGCAGTTTTATGTTTTCATTATGTGGACTTCTTGAAGAAAGTTTTTCTCAATATAAGAACTTTTGCATGTTATCTATTTGTTTCTACTGGCATGTTGTAAGTTGTAACATATTTTGTATTGGTAATGAATTCTTTTAACTGGTGATGAAATTATCATCTTGCGTTATTTCTGTAGATACCATGGGAGAATAAGCTTCTGTCTATTGCTGGACATACAAAGGATCCAGCTGAAAGTATACAAGGTATAAGTCAATATCATTTACCTATCAAAAAAAGTCAATAGCATTTACTGCCTTTTGATTTACTTGAGTTTGTGAACTTTGTGGAAATATCGTACTTATAAAAGTGGAAAAACCGTGGAAAGTTTTAAGTTAGAGAAACATTTATGACCAGAAAATGGAACATTCTGCCATTTCTGACCTAAATCTTTTGCGATGCATGATTCACCTTTAAAAAGAGGTATGGATTACCGAGATTCATGACGGTTATAGTAATATAAAATTTTTAATCATTGGCATGTGTGATACACAGATTGATCAAAAGTCATATGTAAATAAAGAAAATACTTCAAAAATATAATTTAAATTACACAATAAAATAATTAGTAAAAATGAAAGTATAAAATAAACTTTAAGTTACTTGGCGAAAGCACAGTGTTAGACTGAGTTTTTGTCAAAACAAAAAACTATAATGAATTTTTAAAAAATAAATTAAAATAAACAATAAAACGCCTTTTAGATCTCTCGACGCCTTTAATTATTGAATTTTATTCATGAAAATATTTTAAATTTCTGAAAACTTTGTCAATAATGAAACTCCTTATTGAGTAGTAAACTATGTTAATAATTTTTATATACTTGTAGTGTCTCACATTACAAAATCACGTCATACTGTGTGTAATGCTTACATTGAAACACATAGTAAAAGTACAATGTATAAAACCCAACTTTATTATTAAAAAAGATTATGGTAGATTATTAAAATAATATAACATAAAAAGTGAATTTTAAATAAAATAAAAAATTCTAATTTGCTGTAGTACTTTTAAACCTCTTATAACTTTGGAAATAAAGTTTCACTTAGAGGAAACTATATTAATAGTTTTAATGTGCACAAAATGTGCCACATAGCAAAAAAAAAAAAAATATATATATATATATATATATAATAATGCAACTTTTATTATATAGTATATGATGTAAAAAGCTCAAAACTTATGCAAGCCATTCAGTACAATAATACTGAAGATATGCACTATTGTTCTCCTCATCATACCATTTCTAAACAATTCTTCATTCTCATGACAGTGAGGGCATTTGATCTGCAATCTGATACTTGGTCACCGCTAAAGACTTATGGCAAAGCTCCGGTATGTAACTGTTTTTCTTTTCCAATCTTTGATAAATTTCTGAAAATCAACATTATGAAATCACTTGCTGTAGTTCAAAATCTCAAATTGGAGAGTTGCTGATTGGCTGCTGTTTGCTATTCTTTTTCTCTGCAAGGATTAAAATCAGCTTATGGGTTTTGGATAGTCCTAAACCAGTTGGAAATTCAATAATTCAAGGCTTGTTGTCCAATTCAGAATTGATTGTTTATAAAGAAACTATGAAAATAAAATTTCTAATTTTCATTTTGGTTTTAACAAGATTGGTTGGCATTTTGAAACTGGTATGATGAAGTGTTGGATTGTACTCGTAATTCCTTATTGTAAATCACAAGAATGTGCTTGGAAGTTTTTGAAACTATTGTGCTCTCTTATGTGTTGTAAATATTGTCTCACTTCTATTTATGCTTTTTAGGTATCACGTGGAGGTCAGTCAGTGACTCTTTTTGGGACCAGCTTAGTGATTTTTGGTGGACAAGATGCAAAGAGAACTCTCTTAAATGATCTTCATATTCTTGACCTAGAAACTTTGACCTGGGATGAAATAGATGCCGTGTAAGACAATTCAATTTATGGCAATTGCATAACCAATTTTTTCCTTCCTGTTTTTTTTTTTTTTTGAAGGGGTGGAAGGGTTTTTTTGTTTTCTTTGTCTGGGTTGAAATAGATGCAGTGTAAGACGATTCAGTTTCTGGAAATTTCATAACCAATTTTTTCCTTTTTTTCTAGAAGGCAGTGGAGGGTGTTTTTTTTTGGTTTGTTAATGGCAACCATACGAAAGGCAAAATTATGATCATAATCATTTGCTTTGAGAACAATTAAAATGATAGTTGTTCCCTTCTCAGACAAACACACTCCCAGTGTTGGTTAAAGAGTAAAGCGCACTTAAGCACGTAGGCCTCTTGAATTGTAGGCACAAAGCTTAAAGCACAAGCATTTGCCTGATTGAAGTGAAGCACAGATGTTTCAAATATAATATATAACATCTTCTAATAGAAATATTCATAATATATAATAAAAATAAAATAAAAACTCAAAATAGTTATATATTTTACCAATTAGGTAAGTGGAATTGTCTAAAGTATGAAAGTTCAAATTTTCTTAAATTATTTCAATTAAATTATTATATTTTTTGGTAGTAAATTTGAAAACAATTATCAATAGAGAATATGATAATAATATAGTCATCAGAAGTTCAAACATAACATTTTATATAATTCTCTTATACTTTCTAAAAAATACATAATTATGATAATACAATCAAATGAAGTTTATGTTTCAAACAACATATATCTAGAAGGTAAAGACAAGAAGCACAAGAATGGTAAATTAACCTTATTCATATTCGACATATAAATAAAAAATTTCTTGAGTAATATAACACCTTAAGAATAGTGTTTGTATAATATCAATGGTTTGTGTAATTTAACACCATAAGAATAGTGTTTGTATAATATTCAATGGTTCATCTCATTTCCTTCAAGATTGAGCAATTAATTTTAAGGATTTACAGACTTTTTAGCAGAAAAAGTTGTGCCCAGGCTTGCTTTCTGCTTCTTCAAAAAGTGCCAAAAAAGCTTGCCTAAGGTGCTTCATTAAATGAGCTTCGCTTCAGCCAAGCGAAGTGCCTAGACCTTGGGGATTCGAGCTTTGAACTTTAAGCATGCCTAAGTGCGCTTTTAACAACATTGCATACTCCTGTTGATAATATGCAAGATGCATTTGCCGGCATTATGTGGTGGTAGTTATAAAGTGCTTTTGCACCATGATGATACTTCAAGTTTACCTCCACCTATATCTCAATGGCTTACTTTTAACAAACAGAGAAGAAACATTATCTTTTTCCCCATGCACTATACATCTTGTTTCATAGTTTACCTTCTGCCTACTGTTCTCTAGATTGAAATAGAATATAAAAGTATATATTTATTTAGATAAAATTTTGGGCTTATCAATATTTAATTTTTATGCAGGGGGGTGCCTCCTTCTCCGAGGTCTGATCATGCTGCTGCAGTACATGCTGAGCGTTACCTTCTGATCTTTGGTGGTGGTTCACATGCCACTTGCTTCAATGATCTACATGTCCTTGATTTGCAAGCTGTAAGATGGCTGTCCTTCCCTTGTCTCTATCTTGTTGTCTACTGGGACTATCTTTTATCTTTCATATATTTCAACTGTGTAGATGGAATGGTCTAGACCCACACAACAGGGTGAGATACCTACTCCACGGGCTGGACATGCAGGTGTGACAGTTGGGGAGAATTGGTTCATTGTTGGTGGTGGTGACAATAAGAGTGGTATGCATTCTATGAGTTTAACATTTTGACATGAAACTTGATTGAAATCTGATTTATTGTTATGGAGTACAATTTGAATGAGTTAACTTAGATACTTGAAAATTATTAGCCTAATTAGACAAGCATTCAATATGGGATAAGATTTTTAAATTAATGGCCTAAGCATTAAAAGCATTTGGAAGAGCATCTGAGCATTGAATCTTTCATGTCCCTGATAATAGTTTGTATTTGTTTCCCCAGCATCAGAAAATTTTCTGATTGTACTTGTTCCATTGAATGATGGTTGCCCCTTTTTTTTTTGTGGGGGTGGTGGGGGGGGGGGGGAGCAGATGGGTTTAAATTGATTATATGTTATATCTGGTTGGTCTGAAATGTATCGATGTTTTAGTTTCTAATTAAAGTAGAGAATAAAATTTGTGGTTTTTGTGGAAGTGCCCCTCATTTGCCATTCACTTTAATTGGCTATTTGCAGGAGTCTCTGAAACTGTTGTCCTCAACATGTCTACACTTGTTTGGTCAGTAGTAACAACTGTTCAAGGACGAGTTCCAGTTGCTAGTGAGGTACTTTGCTTTGCGCTCATTACTTAAGCTGAAGAGCATGTTGTTCTACATGTGTTGACATTAAATAATTTGAATGGGTTTTGACAAAAATCTTAGCCAGTTTGGAGGGAAGTCATCCTCACCCTTTGTTGCCTTATAATTGCCTTCTATTGCAGGGTTTGAGTTTGGCTGTAAGCTCCTTCAATGGCGAAGACGTACTTGTTTCTTTTGGAGGATATAATGGTCGTTACAACAGCGAGGTGAAGGCAGTTTTAAGTTGTAGCTGTGGCTTCTTCTGCGCTTGCTCAATTTTCTTTCTTGATTTTGCTTTTTTCTGTTAGGTTAATGTTCTTAAACCAAGCCACAAATCAACCTTGCAATCAAAGATAATGGAAACTCCTGTCCCAGACAGTGTTGCTGTGCATAATGCTACAAATGCTACAAGAGATCCGGAGTCTGAGTTTGAGGCAGGCCAAGAAGGGAAAATTAGGGAAATTGTTATGGACAATGTTGACTCAGAGCCTGTGGTATGTAATCTAGCAAATTATGTTGATTTTTTGGCCTTTGTTTTAGTTCATTGAAAGTATGCTGGTATGCTATCTGCCATGTTTTTTGGCAACATGGAGAATATATCCTACCGGATATGGGGATTACAAACTTGCATAAAAGATACACTCTTAAACATATCACTGTTTCCACTGAATTTAGATATGATGCATTCTGTCAATTAGTGCTTCTTGACTATAATCAGGATAAGTCTAATGAATATGGCAAACTAATTCTGAAAGATAGTGAAATTACTGCATTGTATATTTTTCCAAATAAGATTTATCAAAAAAAAAAAAATCCAAATAAGAGCTGAGATTAATTGCTCCATGATACTGCAGATCCAATCTTGAACCGTGTATTGCTTGCAATGCTTTCATGTTACCACTTTTGATACAAACTTTTGTTTTCATGCAGAAATCCAATGGTGAGCAAAGCAATATACATCTTGTGGCAACCCTCAAGTCAGAGAAAGAGGAATTTGAATCATTGCTCAGCAAAGAGAATATGCACTCTCTTCAATTGAAGCAAGAGTTATCAGAGGCTGAGAATCGTAACACTGAACTATACAAGGTATCGAGCACTTAACTGCTTATATAATTTCTCACTCTGTCTATTATTAAGTTTCTTCTTTGACAAATGCAGAATCTTTAAGGAGATTTTTTTAATGCAGTATGATGCACACTTAGTATCATTTGTTTTTTCAAAATTACCCTTTGAAAATGTGAGGAAAGAGTAGTGTAGAAATGGTGGTCTATGAAACAAGATGATAGATTTTTTTGAACTTTTGGTGGAAATGCGTTTGGAGGCTCTGACTGTGTGAAATGGATTCCGTTAGCAATAATGAATTTAGTTTTGGTAAGTGATATAAAGATTTTTTTTTGAGGGGAAGGAAGAAGATAGCATGGAGAATGCTTGAACCCAGTTAGTTTCCACTTTGATGACGGTTGGTTGCACTAGTTATGCTGAATTTAACAATCAAGCTGTGTTTTGTGGTGAAAATCCTTTCAAAATGGACATATAATTGGGGATTAATGTATTGAAAATGCTGGAGCTTTTAGTCAAATTGTTTGGTTCTAATGGTGGTAGCAATCCAGTGAATTTCATTATACTTTTACACTTTACGCATTTTGCTAAGATAAGGCGAGAGAAAACACGTGAAACACTAGCTAGCAACTATACCATGGCATTTAGTTTTATAACGGGAAATATTTCTGAAATTTGTCTTTTATCAAGGAGGGCAAATCATGGCCTTCGCAGGTTACTAGGAATCTTTAAAAAAAAAAAAAAAAAAAAAAAAAAAAATCTATAAACTAAAACTTTCTGCTAATGCTATTTGGCCCACAAGGAAAGTCTTGGATTCAAGCCTGTATGGGTGCGTGTCTTGTGTTTTCCTACTAAAAAAAAAAAAATTAACTTGCTCCAATTTGTTTCACAATACTATTTCCCGTTGTCAGTATAATATTGTAATCTTTTGCCCCTTCTCTAATTATGCCTTCAATTCATTGTATTTGCATTGTAGGAGCTCCAATCTGTGCGTGGTCAACTTGCAGCTGAGCAGTCTAGATGTTTCAAACTAGAGGTATGCATGCCTTTAGTTGTTTCAGTTGCACTAGATTATCCCTATAAATCCTGTAAAGAATATTGTCTTCTACTTGTTTGTTAGGAGTTTGATCACTTTGCTAGTTGCATTGGCATTCTACCTAATCTAATTTGCTATTTATTCAGGGAAATAAATTTTTCTGAAAGAATATTATAATACCGGAAATTACAAAAATGAGCAGAACATGCAGAGCTTTATTTTAGAAAAAAATGAAACAGTAAAAATAATGTTTCAATTAACACAATGGTTGTTTGAGCCCCCTAGCATGGACGTTTAATTATAAAGTGGAATAAGTCATAGATATAGTAAGTGTGAAAAGTTAGGGAGTATGATTGTTCAGTTCAAATTTGGGAATACGTTCATCTGCTAATTTACTCTTTGAACCGACAGGTTGATGTTGCAGAGCTACGGCAGAAGCTCCAAACAATGGAGACATTGCAGAAGGAACTGGAACTCCTTCGGCGACAAAAAGCTGCATCTGAACAAGCTGCCTTGAATGCAAAACAGAAGCAGGGCTCAGGCGGCATGTGGGGTTGGCTTGCTGGAACGCCTTCTAGCGAAAATACCGATGATGCCTGAATATTTGCAAAAGCCTAGTTGAATAGTGATTACTTAGATTTGGTTTCCATTGATCCATATTTGTTTCACATATTTTTGTTCCTTCCCCATATTTTCCCATTTTATACTATAAAAACACCCTCGATTCTTTCCTGTGATAGAAATAAGATATCAGGTTTTTGTTTGTCAGGAGGAAACCCCTTGGGGTTTCACGAATACATGTACTGTAATTCAATTATCTAGTTCTATATGGCTGTTAGTGCAATATTGCTCTTGTAACCAAAATTTTGGAGTTTATACTCTGTACCTGTGAGGTAAATGTATTATTCGAGTGAAGTATAGGTTTTCATTGTTTATTAACTTTCTCATCTTATGAGATATATATTTTAGTGGCTTCTCTAACTGCTCAATGCATCATTGATCATTTCATGCATGAAAGCTGGTTGTCAATTGTCATTAGTAGTGTTTGCCCTAAAGGGCATGGGCAGACACTATGGTGGACTATATCAGAGACGGACCTATGTTGGGACTGAGGGGGGCCATGGCCCTCCCCCCCCCCCCCCCCAAAAAAAAAGATTTTGAAAAAAAATATAGAATGGTATTATATCTAACCAGAAAAATAAAAATTTACCCCAAAATATATATTTTGGCCCCCCTCCTCCAAAATATTTACATATTAACCCATGAAAACCAAAAAAAATCTGCTCCAGCCCGTTGGATATTGATCCAAGAATAACCAGAAAATCCTCTAGTTTAAACAAAAGAAATTGCTCCAAGAACAACATTAATAAACTTTAGACAAACCAAAATTAACTATAAAATAAATCACAAATCCAGTCCAAACAAAAACAAAACAATAAAAAATTCCCATCTTTACCCATTTAATTTCTCTCTCTTAGTCTCGCTTCTCTCAATCTTCCTCCATTCCTCACTGCCTTTGATATCAAATACACAAACTAGTCACCAAGCTCATTGTCGCAGGTTCTCAGCTTGGTCTACTTTTCACACACACATGAGTTGAGTTGGCTAAGGTATGGTCTTCTCTTCTCGTTCAGTTGATTTATCTTCACTGATCTGAGTTTATTTCTTAATTTATGATGTCTCGCCTCTCTCACTGCTGTGTGTCTCTCTTTTTTTTTTTTTTTATGGAACTGGTGTGTCTCCTTGTTTTTTCTTTATCCTTCTTTTTTTTTTTTTTTTTTTTTTTTTTCTACTGCAACTTAAGTTACACGCACACTTAAGTCTCTGATGGTTGTATAAGAGATTTGAGGTTCAATTTCCGCCTATACCAAAAACTGATTGGTGTCTTGGTTTGATGATAAAGAGTTATCATCAGGAGCGGACGCTATAGGTTGAAACTCTCTAAAAAAAAAAAAGTTACACGCACACTTCTTTTAATAAAATTGGACTTTTCAACGCTTGTTCAACAATCTAATTTATGTGAGAAATATTAAAGTGTGGCCTGGACTTCATAAGGACTGTGTACCCAACCTAATAAACATTAATAATTGATAATGTGTTTTTTTTAGGTTAATAATTGACAATGTGTCTTTTTTTTTCTTTAATGTTTGTTTGATTAATCCAATAAATTATCATCAATAATTTTATTTTGACTTGTGCGATTTGTTTGGCCTTTTTTTTAGACTAATTTATTACACAATAGAACTATTTTATATAGAATAATCAACATTTATTTGATTTGTATTTGTAGATTATGAGTAATATAATGATGGCTGACCTAATATCTCTATGAATAATAGACTTGGAAAATGAAGTATGAAGATATGCAACAGCATTGACTATGCCCTGCGTTTCCATGTTAAGTGCTCAAAGTGGATTGTCCCAGTTGGGTTAATATAATTGGAGAGAATTTTATCCCAGACAAATTCATACTCTGGAGTCGGATATTTGGTCTCTAGCAGCGTCTTAGGAGTTTTAGAACATTTTGGTGGACACTCATTTGCAATCCCACCACAATGTCTTTAATAATGCCAAGCGTAACTTCTTCCATAACAGAAAATCCCTTTTCTTTTGTGTAGTACTTTTTAACTGAAAGTAAGTGGTCTTCTAGAGAACCCTTGAATAACTTAAAATCACTATCCAAAATACATTGACGCTGGTCATAGTTGTTTGTTGCTCTTTTGAGCTCCTCAGCAGAGAAGACACGGATAGAATTGCTTTTCCCATTGAAAAGGCAATTAGCTCCTCTAATAATAGTCTTCCATTCTTCATAAAAGATGTCTCCTATTTTGCTTTCCTCTTCATTTTCAAACACAAATTCATCTTGTCCACCAAACCTTTAGATTACAGATAGAAATATTAATATACACATAATATGTTATGACATGAAGAGGCTATAATATTGCTGTAAACCAAGATGCTTGGAGGCCATTAATCAATCTTTTTTCTTAGAGATCAAGGGTCATGCACAATTTAGAGTTTGAAACTGGTTGTACTCTACCACTACGTAAAAAATGAATCACTAGAATTTGAAACATATTACACTATAAGAAATCAAACATGTTCTATGACCATTCTCATAACTCATGATTTACATCTTTGAGCAATTTGGACATGTACGAGAGTTTAGACCAATTAGGTCATTCTGGTTCATTAGTTCAATCAACAAATGTTTTGTACCTTAAGAAATTTTCCTTGGACACCTTGTCCATTGAATTCTTAAGTCTTTTGAAGCATTATATATGTCAAAGCTTGGTTTCATGCTATAATCATATACACTACTTTTTTTGAATTATTTCAAATTCCAATCAGCCTAGAGTCATTTAAAAAGAAAAAAGAAAACAGAGAGAGGGGGGGGGGGGGGGGTTTAAGTACATCAGCCTAGAGTCATATTAAGTTTTTTGAAATATAATAATTATTTTACTTAAATATTAAACAAAAGTGATAATTTGAGACATGAATCTGTGAGTTTTGACATTTGAAGCTGAAATGTGAACCTAGATCCACCTCAAACAATACCTTTTAGCAGCAAATCCGTAGGACTAGGAACACAAATATTAAATTAGCATGATCCAAGAACATAGATCTCAAAATATCATGATCTATTAACACAAATCTTGAAACTCAATCACGCTTCATAGGCATGGAGGCAAATATAATAACTGAAAACTAACTGAGGGTTTCAAAGAGAATGTACCTTATTCTACCCAGAGAAAGAGAGATGCAGCTATAACATAAGAAGCTCCAGAATTTGGTAGCTTGTGGATCTGGAGCCTTCCTCTTATTCACTTGACAATATCATTATATCATGAGCTCTATTATATGGTACCTATTAAAAAATATTTTCAAAGAGTCAAGGAAAGGCTTACTAGTAAACTGATAATGACCAAACAGGAAACTAGTGGGAAATTTCATCACAATGACTTGGCTGCTTCCTTGGAGTTGGAGTTCCTCTTCAACAAACCTGTGTGCCGGACCAGGTTATAAAACAAACCCAAACAAAAAGTAAAAGAATATAATGTGTAAAGAGATCAAAGTTGTTGACCAACTTTCTAATCAATCTTTTAGTTGGAAGTGAGGTTTTCAATGTTGGTCCTGTTTCTCTCAATTGCATGGCTCCAACAAATAGAAATCCAATATCCTAATATTTACTTCACATGCTTTTTTTTAATTGCATGGAAGTGCTGGCAACTAATTATTACTAGTATTACTCATTCATGGTTAAACTTGGATAATTTAGGGTACATTTGTCCACAAAATGTAAAATCTATTAATTTAAATAGAACCCTAATAGTTTCTTTTTAGTCCTAAGAGTACAAATTACAGAACTATAAATGTAGCAAATGAAACTTTGTGGATTAAATTTTGACACTGCCCAACCACAAGTGCTAAATTGTAATTTATTATTATTATTATTTGTTAATTCAGCTTATATTCATTGAAACAAAACAGAGTACACAGGAAAAAACCCCAAAACCAGAGAAGGGAAGGTACCAGCATAGGGAACCCCCCTACTACAGCACCCAACTTACAAATCTAACAACAAAACCAAAGCAATTAGCAAAGCAAAAGTGCACTAACAACACAACCTTCTAACTACCTTTAAAGCTAAAGATAACGAGGAGACTAAACAGCAAATCTGTAAAGCATCCAAACCAGCACTTCAGTGCAGCAGCACATGGACAGCACAATAGCACTCTGGCAACACACAACAGCACAAGTAATTACCCAGAGAAATTATTTTGGATTTCTATGAAAGCATCCTATGTGGATTATCAAAGGAAATTGGAGGGTTTAAATTTGAGGGATACTTTCCCAGTCTAAGTTGGATTTTACTTAAGATTTGAGACCTCCTATTGTTTTGCTCTGCTATATCAATTGTGCCTCAGGTCTAATTGGTTGATTATTAATTCTCACCAACTTCTTCTTTGGGGCTTGGCCTGGACTAATAGATCATATTGTTGGGATTGCTAGATTTAGAATTATTTTTGGTTTTATTGGGCAGATATGCTCACTTTTCAGTGTCAAACTGGTGAATAGTACCGCATCATCTCAACCATATATAATCTTGTGACAGAGTACCTTGAATCAGGGAATGAGAAACCACTATGACCATAAATGTTCCACACACCCCCCCTCGCTTCAGCAATATTTCAAAGGACCACTAATGTATGTGCGTGCCGTTGAGGTGTAGTAAGCCCAACCCCAACGAAGCCCACAACCTATTTGTAATCTGGGTATAGGATTTCCTACTTTGGGTCGTTCTCGGCACAGAGACTCTGCCAAACTGCTCTCTCCCTCCTTCCCTTTCTTGTTCCCAACGTCTCCCCCAGAATCCCTCTCACCAAAAGCCCCCTCCTCCATACCCAACTTGTTGTATTTATAGCCACAGATAAGTGGAAGGATCATGATTACTGCCACAGTTAGTGCAATTGGGGGTCCAATATTGTTAATTGTAAATGGGTTTAGGTGGGAGTGGCTTTGGAAATGGCTCCCACTTCGTGATATATGCTCGGCAGCGACGTTTTCCGGGCCCCTCCGGGCGAGTGAATACGGCCGGTGACGACATGCTGAGTAAAAATATGCGGCATGGTTAAAAGTGGACCGGCGTCAGCTTCCCGTCCGTTAGCCTTTCTCGGGAGACTTCGAGCATGGTCACGTGGCTTCCACGAGTGTGGGGGCCGGGATTCTGGGCCTGGTAAAAGTCGAGGCACTGGCCCATACCATTAACCTATGCGCTAAGGCCCAAACGGGCCTGGGTACCGGGGGCCGTACATTAGCCCCCCCTTGATTTGTGCTCGGCCCTCGGAGCGAATCAAGGATCCTTCGGGGCAGAAGTCACCCGAGCAACTCAACGGGCGTAATTCGGAACGGTTTCAGTGATCCATTAATGCATTTCTCAAAAGGCGTGTTGCGTCTGACCTTCCGTTTTGGCTGCCATCATTGCCTGTCGATTCACGTGTCAGTTGTCTTTGGTATCCGAAACGTTCCATTATCCCATCGCTAGTCAGTCCTCATTAATTGTCCATTAATCGATGCTTGTCCTTCCTTGGCCTCTATAAATAGCCCGTTTTCACCCTTCTTCTCACTTTTTCACTCTTCCTTCCCTGAAATTTCTCTCTGCCGAGCACTTCTCAGCACCACTGCCCGTCAACCCAGAACTCTCTCCTCCCTTAGATCCAAAAGTAAGTCTCCTTCCTTTTTCCCTTATTTTAGTTTCATTTCTTCGAATTCTCTTCTAGTTCTAATCCCCTAAGATTGGTTATGCTCACCTTCTCAATGCTGGTTCTTCCCTGGCCGCCTTTCGACGAAAGTACAACGTCCCCGATGACGTGGAGGTGGCGTACTGCCACGAAAGTGAAATTGTCCTCCACAGAGGGGCGGGCACCGCCTTTTTCCCTTTGATGTCTATTTTGGAGGGTGGGGTTAGGTTTCCCATAGATCCACTCCTTCTAGTTACCCTGAGATACTACGGGCTGAGTCCCAAGCAACTCCCCCCCAATTTTTACCGGGTAGTGAGCTGCGTAAGTAGGTTAAACCAAACGTTCAGTCTGCAACTAGACCAGCACGATATAAACCACATGTACAGTTTATGCGGAAAAAAGAAATCCAATTACTATTTAAAGGTTAGGGACATGAGGGTACGGCTGATTTCATGCCTGCCGGATTCTAATAGAAATTCTGCCGGGGAGTTCGTCCGGGTGCACGGCAAATGGTTTGTCGGCGATATCCCTCCCCCACTCACACGGCGTGAAGTTGGTTCGTTTCGATTCATAGTTTGTGTTACTTCCTTTATAATTGCTGTGTTTGTGCTAATACTAACCCGTTTCTCCCCTCTTTGCAGACGGTTCGGTGTTTACTCAGGACATCAGAACTGTTCACGTACGGGACCTAAATTTCGTTCTTAGGTCCAAAATCTTCGTTCATTGGGACGAGCAGCTCCGGGCGTCTCACCTCATACTCGGTGTGAACCCCGTGTATTCTACTTGGCAGCCGTTCGGCCAAGCTCTCCTGGTGGACAGCCCTTTGCTCTCCTATATAGACGTTCAGCAAGCGAACTTCCTTCCACCAAAGCTTACTGTAGGCGAAGCTCGGGATATTGGATGAGCTAGCCCCCATAAGAGACGAATCGGCTGAAGCAGCGTCTCGCCGCCTCCGGGAACTTGCCCATGAAGCCGTTCAGCCCGAAGAGCCCGACGAGCCTGAAGCTCCTGCTCAAGAACCTGAGCACGCGGCCGCCGAATCCAGCAGCTCTTCGAGAAACCCTCCTGCCCCGGGTGAAGAAATGGTGACCCGCCGGACTTTGTCAGTCAGCTGGTTTATTCCCGGCGCTTCCCCGGTTGCACAACAACAGCCCCCTCAAGGGCGCAGCCCACCTCCACCTGCTCCTGCCCCTCCCCCAAGCAGTGCACGGGCTCGTAAGAGACCACGGACCATAGAGCCAACATCTGCTAGCCCGAGCGGTGCTTAAGCCCGAACTCCCCTTCCATCGTCGAGGGGTGTGACCATCCAGGAGCCCCCGGTTCCGGTGGGAACACTCGTGGCGTCCTCGTCTCGATCAGCACCAGCGTGGCAGCCTAGTTTCGAGCTGGATGGCAAGCCGCTCCCTGCCGATGCCAGCGTTCGAGTATGGGACAAGGGGGAAGGAGGTCGCGTTGCCCAAAGCCTAGCTCACGGTCTTCTTCTTCCCGAGGATGTGAGCGCCTTCGCAGACGGGACGGATGAATCCATGGGGCGGAGGCTGCAGTGGCATACAATAGCGGTAACTTCTTAAATTTTATGCTTTCATATGCTCTCTTTATTTTCGTATATAGTTTTCCGTGTTGCCGTTTATATTTTTGTTGTTCCAACCAGGCTGCTCAACTGTCTCACGACTTGAACGAGCGGTTGAAAGACCTTTCCGATGAGGCTGTTCGGGAAAAGGCCGGCAGGGATGCAGCCGTCAAAACAGCGAAAGAGAAAACAAAAGTTGCTGACGCGGCTGAGAAGAGAGCAGCCACCGAGGGGAAAGCCCGGGAGCTGTTGGAGAAAAGGTTGGAGGAGCTGGCAATGGAACGCGACGAGGCGGACCTGAAGCTGGCCGAAGCGGTGAGTCTGAATGCTGCCCTGACCGAGAAGGTGATAACCTGCAAACCGCTTTGGAGGCTTGTGAAAATAAGTGGTACAATGAAGGGTTCGCCGACGCCGAGGAGGGTGTGGAGCCGGTTGTCAGGGAAGCTCGGCGGCTATCTTTCCAGGAGGGGTGGATGGCTGCTCTGCATGCTTTAGGGGTGCCCGAAGATTCCCACCTGAGAGACCCTGGCCTGATCCCTTTTCCGGACTCCCAACCTGCCGCGCAGAACCCTGCGGGACCGATTGATGAGGAGGAGACGGACAGCCTGAGGGAGCTGGTAGAGCAGATTGATGCCCACGTGGAAGTACTTGGGACAGAGGCTACCAGCAACCCTCCCCCTACCTCCGAGCAACCGCCTTCCGAGGTGCCAGCCGAGACGCAGCCCGTGGACCTCACCGTCTAATAACCGAGTTTAAATTCTGTTGCCAAGCTTATTTGCCTATGTCACCGGGGTGTGGTGACTAAACAATTTATATAATTCCTAGGTTTAACTTTTACTTCGTCAAGTTTTAAGGATGGGACAATTTGTCTTTATACCCGGTTTATTTGCCTTGTCTGCTCTTATGACTGCTAAATATTATGTTTGCTTTTATGACTGTTGAATATTATGTTTGCTTTTATGGCTGTTGAATAATATGTTTGCTTGTCTGTAGTCTTTGCCTCTTTCTTCCCGTCCAAAGGTTAGGGTTTTCCCTTACTCGGTGATGGGGATCGAACCAAGGGTAGGGTTCGCGTCCTTTGGAACTTCCAGACCAAAGTGTCCAGTCACTCGGTGATTGGGTTCGAGCCAAGAAGCAGGCTTTTCGTCCTTAGTACGAACCTTTTAGATTAAAGTTTCAACCTGCTCGGCGATAGGGATCGAGTCGAGAAGCAGGCTTCCGTCCTTAGGACCTTTTAGATTAAGGTTTCCACCCGCTCGACGATAGGGATCGGACCGAGAAGCAGGCTTCTGTCCTTAGTGTGAATACTTTAGGTTAAGGAGTTATCTAACAGTACATCTACATGAAAAAGCTTCTAAGGGACAAGGATACGAGATTTGACATGACAAAAGCTAGAGAAGAAGAAAGTGATAGCAAGAATGTAAAAAGACAAGATGTATGTGGAAAACCCTAGAAAAGGGATGAAAAACCATGGTTTAAGCAAGAATGGAATGTTCTTGCTCTGCTCAGTTTTGTATTATGTGGGGAAAAGAGGTAACTCTTGTACAATGAGGGTGTTCTTCCTTAAAGAGAGACATTGTTTTCTACTTTCCTATCTTATCAACTTTCTACTCTATTCTCTAAAGATTTACTTGGGTTCTTACCCTAAAAATACAGTTGCATGTTCCTCTTATAATCTGAGGAATATGGCTGAGTACAAAGACAGGTGCCAAGTCATTATTTCCTTATTTTGGACTTTTTCACAGCTATGATATTATCTGGTGATTGGAGGAGAGAGAACGCGCCCACGTGGCACTGTGGGCCGTGGGTAGGTGACTTTGCCATTGCTTGGGAAACAGGCTCTATGATAGGGATCGAACCGAGAAGCAGGCTTCTGTCCTTTTTGAATACTTTAGATGAAGGTTTCTACTTGCTCGGCTCAGATGGAATTTGAGAAGTTAAACACGACAATGTGAACAAGGAATAGTAGTATAGGACAAAACACTTCCACGTTATAACTGACCCTAGCTTTAGTTTACAATCGATTAGTGATAAAACCTCTTTAAATTATATATGTTCCACGGTCGAGGGAGTGGTCTCTCGTCTAGACCTTCCAGGTAATACGACCATGCGCCCGCGACAGCAGTGACTCTGTAAGGTCCCTCCCAGGTCGGGGCCAGCTTCCCAGCGTTCGTGTCCCGCATGTTCCCCACCGCCTTTCGTAGCACCAGGTCCCCAGCGCTGAATTCTCTGGCCTTTATATCTTGGTTGTACCGCCGCGCTATGCATTGTTGATACTCGGCTAAACGTACGGTGGCTGCTTCCCAGAATTCATCTAACAGGTCTAAATGCTCCGTCATCCGCGAATCATTTAGTGTCGGATTGAATCCGCCCACCCGCGCACTGCACAGGTTTATTTCAGCCGGTATCACACCCTCTGCTCCGTATGTCATGGAAAATGGGGTTTCTCCCGTGGAACGCCTGGGCGTTCTTCGGTAAGCCCACAACACATTATACAGTTCCTCGGCCCACCTTCCTTTCGCCCCGTCCAACCTTCTTTTCAGCCCGCTCAAAATTGTCTTATTAACAGCTTCAGCTTGCCCATTGCTTTGAGGAAAGGCTGGGGTAGAGTATCTGTTCTTGATGCCGAGATTGGAGCAGAATTCGCAGAAGGCCTTGCTATCAAACTACAGGCCATTATCCGAAATAAGAGAGTCCGGCACTCCAAACCTAGTGACTATATTCTTCCATACGAACTTTTTGACGTCTGCGTCCCGAATGTTAGCCAGCGCCTCCGCTTCTGCCCACTTGGTGAAGTAATCCACTGCCACCAGAATGAACCGCCTGTTGCCCGTGGCACGGGGAAACGGACCCAAAATATCCAGCCCCCACTGCGCAAAAGGCCAGGGACTGCTGACCGAGTTCAGGTGTCCTGCTGGCTGGTGTATCAAGGGGGCGTGCCTTTGGCACCTTTCACACTTTCGCACGTATTCGGCAGCATCCTGTTGCATCTTCGGCCACCAAAATCCCTGTGTCATTGCTCGGTGGGCCAAGGAACGTCCCCCCACGTGGCCGCCACACACACCTCCATGTAGTTCGGCTAGCAGTTTGTTTACCTTTCCGGGATGTAGGCACAACAGATACGGCCCCCCGAAGGATCTCCGATAGAGCTTCTTATCTGCCGACAACCAATAGCGAGGGGCTGCCCGTCGGACTTTACCGGCCTCCTTCTCGTCATCCGGAAGACGATCTTTGGACAAGAAGTCCACAATCGGGTCCATCCAACACGGGTCATACGCCGAAATTGTTGTAACACTGACTCCGCTGACGTCGGCGTTGGTTACGGCCCTGATACTTGGTTCCGTTACAAGCTCTACCTTAATCATTCAAGGGACGCTGTCAGTTATTGCCGAGGCTAACGTAGCCAAGGAGTCGGCATGCTTGTTCTGCCCCCGGGTAATCTGGACCACCCTCGCCATAGAGAACTTGCCCATGACCCGTTTTACTACCCGTAGGTACTCCTTCATCCGTGGATCGCGAGCTTCGAAACTGCCTTGGACTTGGTTGACAACTAGTCGCGAATCCAAGTAAGCCTCCACCTCCCGAGCACCCAGACTTAAAACGACATTTAACCCGGCGATTAAAGCCTCATATTCGGCCTCGTTATTTGAGGCCTTAAACCCCAACCTGAGTGAGTGCTCCAACCGTATTTTCTCCGAAGTGACAATCACAATTCCAGCACCGGCCCCCATGGCGCTCGAGGCTCCGTCCACGAAAACCTTCCACGGGAGACATTCTATGCGGCAGACCATCTCCCCTTCAGTTCTGGGGGAAAACTCAGCTACGAAATCTGCCAATACCTGTCCTTTCACCGAATTCCTAGGCCTATACCGTATGTCGAAGGCCCCGAGCCGAGTCCCCCATTTAGCGATCCGCCCCGTGAAGTCGGACCTCCTTAACAACGATTGCAAAGGATACCCCGTCAATACGTACACGGTATGAGCCTGAAAATAGTGGGGCAATTTCCTCGTGGCGTGAACTAGGGCTAGTATCAGCTTCTCTAAAGGCAGGTATCTGGTCTCGGCATCGACGAGAGTTTTGCTGATATAATATACTGGATGCTGGACTCCTTTATCTTTCAACAGCACAGCACTTACGGCGTGATCGAAAACTGACAGATACATGAATAGGTCCTCTCCGGGGTCCGGGGCTGTCAACATGGGTGCCTGGGTTAAATACGCCTTAAGATCTTGGAAAGCTCTTTCACACTCCTCGTCCCATTGAAATCCCTTCCATTTCTTTAGAAGCTGGTAAAATGGCCGGCAACGATCGGCGAATTTAGAAATAAACCGATTAAGGGCGGCTAACATCTCGGTCAATACTTGTACCTCCTTGGGGTTGCTCGGGGATTTCAGGCGCATGACGGCTTCAATTTGTTCGGGGTTGACCTCAATTCCTCGGCCAGTTATTAAATATCCTAGAAACTTACCGGCATTTACCCCGAAAACACATTTCTCGGCATTAAGACGTAGCTTATGCTACCGTAGTACTTCGAACACCCCCCGGAGGTCTTCAATATGCCGACTTTCCTGTTTATTTTTTACCACCATGTCGTCAATGTACACTTCGACTGTGCACCCAATCTTATCTCGAAACATTCTCGTCATCATTCGCTGATAGGTGGCACCGGCATTTTTTAACCCAAAGGGCATCACGGTGTAGTGGTAGTTGGCATCCGGAGCAATGAATGCAGTCTTTTCTTGATCCTCGGGCGCTAATGCAATCTGGTGGTACCCTTGAAAGGCATCCAGGAAACTCATCATCGGGTGGCCATACATAGAGTCTACCAGTTGATCAATCTTTGGCATTGGGAACGGATCTTTTGGACATGCTCGGTTTAAGTCCGTGAAGTCCACACACACCCTCCACTTGCCGCTCTTCTTTTTTACAACGACGGTATTCGCCAACCACTCCGGGAAATAAATCTCCTTTATTGCCCCAGCTTCCTTCAGCTTGTGAACTTCTGACTTTACTGCTTCGATGTGCTCCCTAGCCGATCTCCTCGGTCTCTGCTTCTTAGGAGGAAATGATGGGTCTACGTTGAGTCTATGGCTGATAAATTCGAGGTCGACCCCGGGTACTTCATACGGGGACCAGGCAAATACATCTGCATTCTGTACAAGTAACAACAGCGTCTCTACTCTATCCTACTCCCCCATGCTTGCCCCCACTTGAAAGTACCTACCGTTGTCCGGCAGTATTTGGACTCTGATCAACTCCTTGGGACAACTAGCCCTCATTTTTCCTTGGGGCTCCTGTAATTGCTATAACGATGCATCTTCCGCGGTCTGTTCAACCTGTTTGTCCTTCTAGCTGACCGCTGTGACCAGGCATTGTCTGGCGACTCTCTGACTTCCTTGGACTATTGCCACTCCATGTTCGGTAGGAAACTTGATTTTTACATGTAACGTGGACGGTACAGCTCCCATGACGTGGATCCACGGCCTTCCCAGTATGGCCGTGTACGGAGAAAATGAACTGACTACGATGAAGGTTACCATCACCTCCTTCCCTTCCATACTAACGGGAAGGGAAATCTGTCCCTCATGAATTACGGCCCTCCCGTCAAACGATACGAGCAGCGTGTCATACTTCGTCAGATCCTGGCTCTTCAACCCGAGTCCCTTGAACAAGTCCGGGTACATCACGTCGGCCCCGCTTCCTTGATCTATCATCACCCTCTTGACCAGGAAGCCACTCACCCGCGCCGTGACCACCAGTGTGTCGTCATGCGGCTGAATCATTCCCTCCAAATCCTCTTCATCAAAAGCTAGAATTTCCCGAGCAAGTTTTGCCCTCTTCTCGGATGGTGTCCCGTCTGGGGAACTCTTTACTGGTACAACAGTCAATACCCCTTTTTTGGCCGTAGTCGTATTCCTCGGGGCTGCGTGTATTACCTCAATCACTCCCAAGGGCGGGGGGAGAGGGATTCTTCCCTGCTGAGCGCCGTGCCCAGCGCCCCGATTTTCAGGATCCGCCATAAATTCCTTCAAGTGTCCCGCCCTCACCAACTGTTCCAAATGCTCTTTCAACACACGGCACTGCTCGGTGGTATGTCCTTTGTCCTTGTGATAGGTGCAGTAGAGGTTTTGGTTTCTTCGAGAAGGGTCATCCCCCATCTTTTTCGGCCACCTGAAATAAGGCTCGCTTTTGATTCGATCTATAATTCTGTGCAAGGGCTCTTTAAATGTCACGTTTACCTCGCCCAGCTGCCATTCCGGTCCCTGTGCCCTCGAATCCTTCCGAGGCCTCAACTGGAAACCGCTTTGCCGAGGACGGTTCATCAACGGGGCCTTACCTTTACTTTGCATCCTATCATCCTCCAGGCGCTTGTATTCCTCAATTTGCCTCATGAGCTGCCTCATACCCTCGGGGGTCTTCTTCGTTAATGACTCCCGTAGCTCGGAATCTTCAGGTAGCCCCATCCTGAAGGTGCTAGCAGCAATCTTCTCGTTCCCCCCACCGATCTCATTATAAAACTCCCAGTACCGACTAGCGTAATTGCGAAGGGTCTCCCCGACCTTCGTTTTCATAGACAATAGGGCATCCACGGGTTGGAGCACTCGACTGCAAGTCATGAACCGAACGCCGAATTCTTAGATCAGCTCGGCAAAACTGTGGATGGAGCCCTTCCTCAACCTATTGAACCATCTCAGAGCGGTCGATTCGAGGCTTGAGGGAAACACCTTGTACATCAATGCATCATTGTGCTAATGCAAAGACATCATATGGATGTAATGGCTGACGTGCTCCACCGGATCCGTTTTCCCGTCATAGGTGTTGAAGGGTGGGCGCGTGAATCGGCTCGGCATCAGGGCGCGTTCAATACCGTCCGAGAAAGGTGACCGGGCAGCTCTTCGTAGAGCCCTACTCATCGCATCCATGGCAGCGTTACGGGGTCGTCGCTCTTCGAGGGAGTCTGAACCCCGGTCTGTATACTCCCGAGAGCGTGAGCGATCCCTATGACGTCGTGATTCCTGTGAGTGTGAGCGTTCCCGGCGACGACGGGATTCTTGCGAACGCGAACGGTCCCTCCGTCGGCGGGAGTTGGATTGACCGGACCCAGCCTCGTGTCGGTTTTCCCCCGTAGCCGACCTTCTATCTCGGTCTCCTCGGTCCCTTCTCTGGCGCCTGCCCTCTGCCCGCAATTCCAGATCTCTTACCAACTCGCGTAACCGTTCGAGCTCCTCATCTCTGTCGCCAAGTTATCGGCGTCCCGAGGCCTCTGACGCCGTTTGTTGAGTCTGGTATGACCCTTCCCCGAGACCCGAACGCTCTTCCTCATGCTCCCTATCTTCACGTCCCTTTTGCCTCCGTTCTCGCCAGGAGGATCCCTGCGAATCCCCCTCGGAACCACTCGCCGCGTGGCCCTCCGAGCGTCTATCCGACATTCTCCCGAGATTGAGTCTCTTCAGAACCACGGCGTTGTAGGAGATCCCCACAGACGACGCCAATTGTGCGTGCCGTTGAGGTGTAGTAAGCCCAACCCCAACGAAGCCCACAACCTATTTGTAATCTGGGTATAGGATTTCCTACTTTGGGTCGTTCTCGGCACAGAGACTCTGCCAAACTGCTCTCTCCCTCCTTCCCTTTCTTGTTCCCAACGTCTCCCCCAGAATCCCTTTCACCAAAAGCCCCCTCCTCCATACCCAACTTGTTGTATTTATAGCCACAGATAAGTGGAAGGATCATGATTACTGCCACAGTTAGTGCAATTGGGGGTCCAATATTGTTAATTGTAAGTGGGTTTAGGTGAGAGTGGCTTTGGAAATGGCTCCCACTTCGTGATATACGCTCGGCAGCGACGTTTTCCTGGCCCCTCCGGGCGAGTGAATACGGCCAGTGACGACATGCTGAGTAAAAATATGCGGCATGGTTAAAAGTGGACCGGCGTCAGCTTCCCGTCCGTTAGCCTTTCTCGGGAGACTCCGAGCATGGTCACGTGGCTTCCACGAGTGTGGGGGCCGGGATTCTGGGCCCGGTAAAAGTCGAGGCACTGGCCCATACCATTAACCTATGCGCTAAGGCCCAAACAGGCCTGGGTACCGGGGGCCGTACAACACCCATTTATGAATGACGTTTATTAACATAATAGTATTCTTAAATATTCATTATTCCTTTTTTCCCCCTACATGAACATGACCATCTTTGTTTTTTTTGTTTTTTTTTTTTTCTAATCCTTCTTTTAGTCATTTTATCAAGCACGTGGAAATATAGAACTGCAAATATTTGGATTACCTTCAACATTGAAATAGAGAGCAAACCACTTTCTTGGCAGCATTTCGCTGGAGATATGTCAGAGAAAGTTTCTAACTGGAGAATCCACTGGAATCCTGATTCAAGGCATTCACCCTCAATTGAAGCTAATCCAAACTATCACAGCTACAGCGAGCTTCACGCTCGGAACTCTGACCAAGCAAACTCAGTTGAACTTGTTGGAGCATGCCATCACCCTGATGACAGGAACCATTGTTCACAGGGAGAACCTAAGCCAGGTGGGATGGAACTGGATGACATCCAAAAGGGCATTTGCCTAAGAATGTGAGTCCTTTGAACCCCATATATCTCCCAAAATGAATATTTTAGTTTGGAATTGTAGGGGGGCCATGAAACCCTCCTTTAGAAGCGCTTTCCTTGATCTAACAAACTTCCATTCTCCTGGAATTATTGTTGTTACTGAGACTCGCATTAGCGGCTCAAGAGCTGGGAACATCCTTCGCTCCCTTCCCTATGATGGTATCCACACCACCAACCCCATTGGATATGCTGGGGGTATTTGGCTCCTCTGGCGCAAAGACATGGTGGATATGGAAGTCCTTGTTGCAACTAAACAGAAAATCCATGCTATTGTTAAGGTACTTTTAGATATATATAGAATATAGATGAGTTCTAGTAATATTTTGTTATTTTTACAAAGAAGAAAAAATTATGTTATGTTAAATCATTATTTTGAGGTCATGCATTAATCACATTAGTTTAAGAAATAAAATTGAATTGAAATAAATTCACAGATCAATTGCCACTAAATATTTCAATTAAATAACATATAAATTTGACATTTTACAAGCTATTACATCAAACAAACGATGTTATATCTTAATGCTAAAAAAATAAGAACTATTGAGGAAGTCTGAAGACGTCGGAAAGGAGCAAATTTTCTTGTTCAGATGCATTTGCATGTATTCCTTAGACTAGAAATACCGTCCACATACAAAAACTAGATCTTCTTTATGAGTTTCATTGCATAAAATGCAATAACCATTGAAATCAAGTTGTTCAGACTTTCAGAAAATCTCTATCTTGCTCAATTATAGTGAGATGTCTCAAAACTCTCAAATTTAACTTGCTTAAAATTGTTTTCAGCTTTGGCATTGTTAGTAACTTAGTATCCATTTTTGTAAGACAATAGATCACAAATACTCTCTCTCAAGCACGAGAAGAAGAAGTTATTACTTATATAATGTATTAAAAAAATTCATGCAATTGTGAAATAAAAGAAGAAAGGTGTGAACACACAAATCCATGAAGCATTAAGAAGAAATTGTATGAGAAATTTGGAGAGAAATGGCATGAAGGTGAAAAATTGTATGAAGACAAGTCCTCGTATTGGTGGCATGAAAAATAAAAGAAAAAGCTGGTGACATTATTTGCATGACTCACTTAAGAAAGTGAGGTTCCATAGCTTCAGTATGTCACATAGAGTTATAGAAACGACAGTAAACATTGTGGAATATGCTAATGTAGATTTTACAACATTTTATCCATCAAGGACCATATGGTTTGATGGATTATAGTCCAATGCACAATTGTAGACCTTTTAAACAGAAGAGTTTGCATGTTTTCCCTCACTAAAAACAAACTCACCACACTAATATATAGGTTTTTGTTCAATTGGAACCATCATCATCATCATTCTTTTGAAACTTCAATATCCTGATCCTTATTATCAACGGTGAAGTTTGGGATTTGATTTTAGGGTGACACAATTTATAATTGACTCATACATATATATTAAAAGTCAATATTAGAGAAAATTCAATTAGATTGTAATTAGATTCTCAATTTTGGCTCACGTGTCCTTTAATTTTTGTGCTAAATAAATTATTGAGTGTAAAAAATAAAAATTAAAGAGTCCAAATTCAATTAAATTTTAAATTAAATTTTAATTGAAGTTTAATTTTGCATCAAAATGATGAAAATGATAGGAACAATTGTGCGATAAAATATGCAATAATTGTTCTTTTCTTTAAGACAACAGGTTAAAAAGGTTACGGTAGTTGTTACTAGAGAAGCTATCAAATCATTTGTGGTAACTGTTTTTTTTATTTTTATAAAAAAAAAGAGTAGGGTCACCATCACGTGGAAGACCTCTTTTTATTTATATATATATATATATATATATATATTAATGAAAAGAATAAAACTTCATTAAGAAATAAAAGCAATAAATATATCCTGGAGAAAAAGTTGTTTTAGAAAATAAGAACTCTTTTCAATTCAAACAAAATAGTTATCATTGTTTAAAGCATATTTTGCTAATAGATGGGTAGAAAGACTTTGTTTAGATACGAAGATAGCAAACTCCTATATGCTAAGGTCTAAAAAACTAATGTTTGAGGAGTCTAAGTTTGGGAACAATTTATTTAGTTGAAATTGAAATTTTTTTTACTAAAAGTATCGTAAATAAAGGTAGTTAACTGAATAGTACAGTAGGACCTATGAATAGTATCAAAAAGTATAATGAGACCCATAAATAGTAACAAAAATAAGCTGAAATTGCAAATAAGTTGAAATTTTCAGCTTGTCCCAAAGCATACTAAGGGTCCGTTTGGATACCGCTTATTTTGCTGAAAATTGAAAATACTGTAGCAAAATAATTTTTAAATGTGTGAATAGTACCGTGAGACCCATTTTTAATGAAAAAGTTGCTGAATAAAAAGGTTTGTGGGTCCCGTGAACAGCACACGGGACCCACTGAAAACTAAAAACAGCCACAAAAATGCGCTTTTCCAAAAAAAAAATGAAACGCAGACGTCTGCCACAGACGTGTATCCAAACACATACTAAATAGGATAATGGGAGAAAGCAAGCACTCGCTTAATTAAGTTTAACCATAGCGTAATCTCAATCCTGGAATCCCAATAATATTAGTCGCAAGACATCTTAAGAACCAACTTTGTAATTTTGTGAATTTAAACTCAAAAATCAAAATAATTCTACTTACTAATAAGACTATTTGAGTCCATTTACACGAGACCCATCATTAATGTACTCCACATTTTTCTTGTCAATGTCTTGCCGTTTCACTCCATTTATTACTCAAACTAAATCCAAATTTTCAAAATCTTTTTTTTTCCTTTTTGCAAATATCATTTTAGTTAATTATAAGACACAAAATGTTACTTTTAATTTATTGAGTTTAATTATTTAAGTTTATGAGCATTAATTTTCATTGTTGATAAACATAACCCACTTTCTGAATCATAACGCTGAAAGCCAAAAAAAAAAAAAAAACACTAAGATGATTACTAAAATTTACTCTTTGAAAAAAAAAATTATAGCCAAAATATTGTTTATCTTTAATTTTTTTGGATGAAAAAAAAAACGCTCATATTTACAACGTGTCAGCACATAAGAGGCCCACGTAAACATCACTAGTAACTGTTTATGTATTCTATAAAACCCAAAATAAGAGTGAGGCCCATGGATTTTTCTCGAAGCCCATAAAGAAAATCACAATCCCAGAGATTTTCTCGATATCCAAACATCTCTCTCTTCTCTCTCTCTTTCTCTCTCTAGGGTTTTTGATTTTTGTAGATTCACACACTTTCTCTCTCATTTTCTCGGCAATGAATGCTCACTGACTAGAAGGTATGCGAGAAGGTACGCTTACTCTCATTCGAGCCTCGAAGCGTTTCGTTCCCTTAGGGTTTCGGAGGTCACGGCTTTGAGCCCCGTGCTCCTCCAATGAACAGAGGTTCCTCCGAGTACAACAGGAATTCAGATTTGATCGAGGAGTCCGAAGCGAAACCGGCGGCTAGGGTTTTGGAGGAAGAAGGCGGCGTTGGCGGTGCCGATGGCTTGGATTTAGGAGCGGTTTCTGACGAGGCTAGGGTTTCATCGATGGAGCTCGATTCGGAAGCTCCTGAAAGCGCGAGATCCGAGGAGGCTAGGGTTAGGGCTTCTGAAGACGACGAAGATGAAGAGGAGGAAGCTAGGGTTTTTGATGAGAGAAATGAGAAAGGTAAGGCCTTTGAGTACAATTCATTGTTATCCGAATTCGATGAGTACGTAGCAAATGAGAAGAGTGGGGTTTCAGGAATGTCAAGGGCACTGAGTTTTGGGTTTGAAGTCGGTGACATGGTTTGGGGGAAAGTGAAATCTCACCCATGGTGGCCTGGGCATATATTCAATGAAGCTTTCGCTTCGCCTTCCGTGCGTCGAAGTAGGAGAGAAGGCTATGTATTGGTGGCATTCTTCGGTGATAGTAGTTATGGGTGGTTCGACCCGGCTGAACTCATCCCATTTGATCAATACTTCGCTGAGAAATCGCGGCAAACGAATTCGAGGAACTTCATTAAGGCCGTGGAGGAGGCTGTGGATGAGATGAGTAGACGGCGTGGTCTTGGTGTGGTTTGTAAATGTAGGAGCGCGTTTAATTTCCGGGGCACGGAAGTTCAAGGGTATTTTGAGGTGGATGTGCCGGATTATGAGCCCCGGGGGGTTTATTCGGTGAATCAGATTAAGAAGGCGAGAGATGGTTTTAAGCCGAGCGAGTTTCTTGCCTTTGTAAAGCAGTTAGCTTTGATGCCAAGAGGAGGTGACCCGAAAAACATTAGTTTTGTCAAGAATAAGGCTACTGTGTTCGCGTTGCGGAAGGCTCTGTTTGAGGAGTTTGATGAGACCTATGCTCAGGCATTTGGGGTCCCGGCAGGAGGTGCAGGACGCCCACCCCGTGAACCGGTTAATTTAGATCGGCCTCGAGGTATAAATTTCATGCGTTTCCCTCATACTTGGTAGTTATTTTGATTATTCGTTGCACCCACATTGCATGCTCTTATAGCAAAGTCTGTTTATTTTAACATCAATCAGTTTGGTAGAATGTATTACAAAAATAATTTCAAAGTTTCTATCTTTTTGTTCCTGATAGTTTCTCTCAGTATGCAGTGCTCATTGGATGATGGTAGCTAGTTCAAATATTTTAATTATTAATGATGATTTTTAAACGTGATGTCACATGATTCCCGTTCATCCAACCACTCCAAAAAGATAGAAACTTTAAGATTTACAAAAAGGTAAAATCTTAAATGAATTAGTGATTGAGATAGTGGGCTCTCATTTTTCTGGTATTTTTGTTAGACTTCACTTATTGCAAATGAATTAGTAAAATAAGTGATTGAGCATAACATAAGCAAAACATTAAAAAAAAATTGTATGATCAAAGATTGGAAAAAATGAAATTTACAATGGATTTCCTAAGAACAACAGGCAGTTGAATACCTACAGGAGAAGAAACCAATCCCCCTTTCATTTTGTTTCAGAATCGATAATATGGGTTGTAATGGATTCTTAAGAGCCCAACAAAGTACTGTCTCATAGGTGTCATATTTAAATTGGCTTCTTAACGAGTCAATGTGACTATGCTGGAAGTTGGAAAGAAAACTTTTTTGAATTTCAATCTTGATGGCTTGGAGCAATTGGGTTGCAATTTCCAATTTCCAATTTCCAAGTTCCAAGAAGCTGATGAAGGAAAATAACATACACATTGAACTGAATCAGTTTGATAGTACACTGGTATTCCAAGCAGTGTTGGGCATGTGTGAGATCCTCAGTAATAAATAAACTCTCATAAGTTTGACGTGGTAATATATTTAGTTTAACCCATGCATTGGAGTAAAGCGCTCCTTTAAAGATTGAGGAGTTGATTTTGGGATTTATTCAAATCATCTTTGAGAGCTATTGCTTAATGATTGAGGGTGGTAACTGATTATAACTTTGTTTGAAATTTGGAATGAAGGTTGATTTGGACTACAGATGGTCTTTTTGCAAATAATTACGTAGAAAGCTTTGGTTGCTTTATTAGAATTTCTAAGTCTATGTTAGGTGTCTTCTGTTGATTTTTGTGGCATTCAATTGGTGCCTTATGATCTATTTGCTGCTGAAAATGTTAGGTTATGTTTGGTAACAGTTTTTGTTTTCTATTTTCAAAAACTTGTAGTGCCCATGTGCTTCCATTTCATAGAAATGTATGATGGATCACTTTTTAATCTTAGTTTGTTCCCCCCCCCCCCCCCCACTATTCTGTTGTATACTTCTAATTTGTGAGAATAGTGTTTAAAGAATTTTACATTACTTATTTAAAATAAAAAATAAAAAATTAAAAAAAGAAATCTTACCGTACAAAGTAAATACTGCAGGTCTTTTTACTTCTGTACTTTTAGCAAATCCCTCACATCAAATTTCCCAATATAATTTTACCCTATTTTTCATCCAAAATTAGGCCACTTATTCTGATATTTGGTCCATATGTGTTTAATAACCAAGCATTTTCACTTAATTTGGTTTCCGTTTATACCATTATACATTAATAAAGAATTGATGAGGCCTTTCTGACTTTCTCTTGGCATACCAATTTTACTAGCCAAACTTGTAGATTGTATCCTCATGTTTCTCAAGCCCCTCCCTGTGATTGGCATTCATTTTGCATGAGAGTAATGTCCAATTGCATCCCTGCCATACAAATTAATCACTTCATATGAGCACTTTACATTATTTTTTTTCTGATTGGTTTGTTGCCTTCTCCAGCGCCTTTGAGCGGTCCACTGGTGATTGCTGAAGCTCTTGGTGGTGGGAAGAGCTCTGCAAAAGCTATGAAAATCAAGGACCAGTCAAAGAAAGACAGATACCTTTTCAAGCGGAGAGATGAATCCATTAGCTTGAAGACCCATCCTATTACCCCAGGACAGGCAAGTTCCTCTGCCCCATCTGTTTACATGGATGGTTCTGTAACGACTGCAGCTGGGGATTTTGTCTTGCAAAAGAGGGTTCCAGCAGTCCCTGTAAAGCAGATTCCTGCAAAAGATGAAGAGGTAGCATTTACCAGCAAGGATGGTGTAACCCCAAGTTTAGATGGACCTGGAAAAGAAGTTGTATCCGTAGACCTGGCTGCAGCATACAGCAGTACTCTTGGCCAGCAAAATATTTCTTTTGATATGAAGCCCTCTCTTGATAAGGGGAAGGGTTCTCTGCAGGAAATGAAAGAGAGGTCAGGACCAGGTGAATTTGCGGGTCCCACAAGCACAGGCTGGTCTGATTTGTCAGGGGAGGGGGCATCCCCACGTGTAAAAGATGGTGCATCGCTATCTTTTCATCAGGAAGGTGAGGCAAAAATGTCAAAACCATACGAAAGTTCTCAACCATCTGAGCTGACCTTTCCAGCGAGACCCGAAGCGGACCATGGATTGGATCAAGTTAAGGATGGGCATAGTGTTGTAGATTCTGTATCAATTGATGCAAAGCGTTCAAGTGGCATGAGTACTGATGGTGGAGTCAAGAAGAAGGCAAAAATTATTAAAAGAACTACTGGGGGCTTAAACTCTGAGAACTCTGTTATTGGGGAGAAGAAGAAGAAAAAGAGGAAAGATGCTGGTACAGAAATGAGCTCTGAACATCAACAGAAACGTTTGGCTACTGGAAAAGTGGCCAAACGTTTGGCTCTGAGGGATGATGTTCGGGTAGAACAACAGAAGAAAAATGCTGGTGGAAGTAACTCCTCATTGGAATCTGTTGGGACTCTTCCAACAGTTGGAATGGGAAATGCTGAAATCGAACTTCCACAACTATTGAGTGATCTGCAGGCCCTTGCTCTTGATCCTTTTCATGGTGTGGAAAGAAACAGCCCTGCAATTGTACGACAGTTCTTTTTGAGATTCCGGTCCCTTGTTTACCAGAAAAGCTTGGCAATGTCACTACCAACAGAGACTGAATCTGTTGAAGTTCGTCCCACGAAATATTCATCTGGTGTTGGTGCCTCTGACAATTCTACTGGTGAGCATGTCAGGGATTTGCCATCCTCAAAGCCAGTAAAATCTATAGTCAGACCTGATGATCCAACAAGAGCTGGGCGGAAACGGGGCCCTTCTGATCGTCAAGAAGAAATTGCAGCAAAGAGGGTAAAGAAGATCAATGCTTTGAAATCATTGGCTGCTGAAAAGAAGGCGGGTCAAAAAATGCCTGAAAGTCAGCGGGGAGAGGGAAGAGAATCAGTGGCGCCAGCCCCACCAAAGTCTTCCAGACTGGATCCTGTGAAGAAAGTGGAACCTCCAGCTAAGACAGTTGACCCCACCATGCTGGTGATGAAGTTCCCTCCCTTTACATCCCTTCCATCTGTTGCAGAGTTGAAGGCAAGGTTTGCTCGTTTTGGGCCGATAGATCAGTCAGGTCTCCGTGTCTTTTGGAAGTCCTCCACATGCCGTGTTGTGTTCCTGCACAAGCTTGATGCTGAAGCAGCCTACAAATATGCGGTTGCAAACAATTCCTTATTTGGCAACGTGAATGTGAGGTGCCACATTCGGGAATTGGGAGGTGGTGCACCTGAAGGTACTGAATCCGGCAAGGTCCGAGGAGATGACAATTCCAATGAGACCCCACGGGTGAAGGATCCTGCAGCAGCTGTACAAAGACCAGCATCAGTGCTTGTAAACCAGTCTCCTCTAAAGCCGGCAGTCCAGCTCAAATCATGTTTGAAGAAGGTGTCCAGTGACGAGTCAGGGCAGGTAACTGGTGGTGTTGGTGGTGGTAGTAGTAAAGGTACCCCGCGTGTAAAATTCATGTTGGGTGGGGAAGAAAGTAGTAGGGCAGAGCAATTGATGGTTGGTAATAGAAACAACTTCAACAACAATGCTAGTAATGCAGATGGTGGTGCACCTTCTTCTTCTGTTGCAATGGATTTTAATAGTAAGAACTTTCAAAAGGTCATTCCTCCATCTCCATCGCCTATTCTTCCTCTTCCTCTTCCTCCTCCTCCTCAATATGCTAAAGTCCCACATAATAATATGCATCATTCAGAAACAGCAGCAGCAGCACCCAGAAATAGTCACAATCTTATTATTAACACTCCCACTGCACCACCCAATGCAAACACAGTTGACATCTCACAACAGTTCCTTAGCCTTTTGACAAGGTGCAATGACGTTGTCACCAATGTGACGGGCTTGTTAGGCTATGTGCCTTACCACCCTCTTTGATGAAAACTGGTATAAAAATATCCCATCATCATCAAAAAATGGATAACATGGATTATAGCATGAAATATGCGGGCAAAAATTTCACGTTGAGAGGGCTGCATTATTACACTCCAAAAGCTACTTACATTATTGATCGCTCATGGCCACGGGAGAGTGCAGCAATTGGTACCAAAAGAAACGTGGGGTCTTATTGAAGAGGCCAAATTCAAGAGCGTATCTTGGGCTTATAGATGATGTAATTCGAATAGTGGATACTCCAAATGTACTGATATTGATAGTGGCATCTTTGTGTTGTCTTTTTTTTTTTTTCCTTTTTTTTTCCATATTTATTGTTGACATATGAGGTGTGGGCCATAGAATATCTGCTCACGGCTTTTCAGTTTTTTTTTTTTTATTAGCTTTGTTTTAAACTCAAATAGTGATGGAAATTTGCTCATACATTTTGCATGGCCGGCATTGCCTTAACATGGTGCAACAACACTTGCATCTACCTTGCGTTGGGGTTCTGCGAGCAAGCTTTTGAACTTTTTCTTCGTGCCCGTGAGATTTTAGTGCATTATTGGCATAGTTATTGAGGTCATTTCGGAATTTGCACCCAATTGTAGCTCTCAAGATATTGGGTTTTAGAAATCAAATTTGTTTTTCTAAAGAATGAATATTTTTAAGACAAATAAATGCCTACCCACATGTTGGAACTAAGCTTCAATATAGGCTTCACGAGCCCAGTTAAACAAGCCTACTTAGAAAATCACTGACAAAGCTTGGACCCGTAGTTGATCCGTAGTGGAATTCTTCCCAAAAAGTATGTTCCAATTTCTAAAGTATGCCACTGTGTCTCTATCTATCAATCGCTTTCGCATGTTCTTGGGAGGAATATGTGCGTCAATTCGTCGTCATTATACGTTAAAACTCAACGGCTGAATCAGAGTCCACAGTGACTCCTCGACATTCCATTCCATGAAAGTCCCTTTCCAAAAGCCACTGAAAAAAAATGTCTAATGCTCATTAGCCATGACTTGTTAGTTGAAAACCTAAATGCCTTTTTCCTATACCAACTAGCCCCACGTAACTAACGTTAGATACCACGCTGAATGAGACGTCACATGATTTTTACCTTGACACCCATATAAAAGAGTATACATGAAGCAATGACTTTTTAATAGTAAATAATAGTGGAGTGGTGTCTAATTAAACTTTTCCAATCTTTATTTATGAGACATTCCAAAATATATTCTTAAAAACTCGTACGGATCAATAATGTTATAGATTTAACTTAAAATTTCTTGATTTATTTTGCTCCAACCAATGAGCTCTCCATTCAAATATTCCTATGAGAGTAAAATAGCAATGTTAATGATACACAATTCTTCATAACTTGATGATAAATTTTGATTTGAGTAATATCATTTTGCACGAGTTCATTATAAACACATCATGCCAACAATTATTGAAAAAAGATTATGAAATTTATGTTACATTTTTCAAGGTTTTGCTAAATTTCTACACTATAAACAAAATAAATTGATTAAAATAAGTTCATCTAAACCCAAACAAAGAACTAAAAAAATGTTTTTTTTAACCTTTAATTATTTTAAAAGAAAAAATAAGGGGAAAAGGAGAAGAAGAAAGGGTTTCTATATACCCGCATAACTTGCACAATGCATATTGTTTTCTTTTAATGATTTTATAGATAATTGTTATGCTTTTTTCAAATATATAATTCAATAATGGAGAGATAGAAGTTGAATGATGCCAACTATTTTTTTTTTTTTTTGAAAAAGTTTCAACCTATGGCGTCCGCTCCTGATGATAGCTCTTTATCATCAGATCAAGACACCAATCAGTTTTTGGTGTAGGCAGGGATTGAACTCCAGATCTCTTATACAACCATCAGAAACTTTATCAATTGATGCCAACTAATTAAATTACACACAAGGCTCTTGACATGGTAAGTGGTGAAAGAAAAAGAATTTTCTTTATTATACTGTACAAAAATGCTAAGATTCAAAAGTAAAAGTTAACATTTTTTTTTTTTTGAGAAAAGTAAAAGTTAACATTTTACCTAAACGGCAACGTTATAAATGGTAATGTATCGGGTCAATTTTATGATTTTACTATAGTATATACCTTCCAAAGAAAGAAAAAGGCCAGTAACACGCCAAAAACACGTCTTCTAATATACCGGCTATAAAGATTACCTCACACCCTAAGGAAAGGAAACATCCCAAAAAAAAAGGAAAATAAAAAAAATATTCCCACCCTCTAGAAATATCAAGATTTTTCATGGAAAATTTTTAACACAAAAAAAAAAAAAAAAAAAAAAAACTTTTAAGCATTAACTAAAAACTCAAATATTTATTGTGACTTAATTCCTAATTCCTTAATAACTCTATCTATAAGTGTCAAAATTGATCCAAACCTCTCGTCTTCCAAATACTATTACACAATTTAATTCAAAACGAGTATATTAAAAAAAATAGCAAAGGTTATGCCTTTAAAAAAAAAAAAAACATGCTAGGATCACAACTCTTTATATAATTTTTATCATAATTTATCACGTAATTCATTATAAATGATCGAAAAATAATAATAAATTCATATAAGTCTACAGCAATATCAATCATAACTCACCACTTAAGGAGAGTTGCAGCAAAAATTGCCTAAATAGTTGTGGTATTAATATTTTTTTTCACAAATTATTTATATATATATATTTTTTTAAATTTGGATTCTTATCTAGAATAGTAACAGCTTTGTCGCCACCTCCATAAATACCTCTATGCGGTTCTCACACGGTCACGATACCTCCCGAAATTTCACATCTCTTTCCTCACACACTCTCTCTCTCACTATATATAGCCAATTTTCATCCAAATTCCCATACCACCAACAACAACAACAACAATTTCTTGATTTTCTTTCGTCACAACAAAAAAAACACCTCCTCTTATATTTTTTTCATATCCAAATTTTCTTTGTTCTTCTTTGATCCGAGAAAACTTCAAGAATGGAGTGCAGGCCTTTGGATATCACACTGAATTCGGCCAAGGACTTGAAGGACTTGAATCTTTTCTCCAAGATGGACCTGTACGCCGTCGTTTCGATCCACGGCGACTACTTCAACAACAACAACGCCAGTCAGCAGAAAACGCACATCGACAAGGACTGCGGCCCGAACCCCAAGTGGAATTTCCCCATGAAATTCACCGTAGACGTCAGCGCGGCGGAGCAGAACCGCCTCGCGCTCGTGGTGAAGATCAAGGCGGAGAAGAAACTCGCCGGCGACAAAGAAGTCGGCGAAGTCCACGTGCCCATCAAAGAGCTCCTCGAGAGCTACGGCGAAGAATCGAAGGACGAGAGGCGCGCGAGCTACAGCGTCAGAACCCCATCTGGAAAAGCCAGAGGGGTGTTGGATTTCACGTACAAGTTTGGCGAAAAGTTCACCGCGACTCAACAGAAGGCAAAGAACGTGGACACGGACACGCCTGTTACAGCGTATCCGGTAGGATACGGGGCGGCGGGGCCTAGCGGTGGCCCTGCTCCCGCGTACCCTCCGCCGGGAATGCTGGCTTCTGGCACGGTGGCGGCTGCTTATCCGTACGCGCACCAGCCGCCGCCGCACGGTGGGTACCCACCACAAGGCGGGTATCCCCCACCGCCTATGTATGGTGGGTACCCACCTCAACCGGCTTATAACGGTGGTTACCCGCAGTATCCTCACCAACCGGCCCCGTATCCGCAAGCCGGGTACGGCGGGTATGGCGCCAAGCCGCCTAAGAAGAGTGGTGGCAGCGGTGGGAAGATGGCGTTGGGATTAGGAGCTGGATTGCTTGGTGGGTTGCTGGTTGGAGATATGATCTCTGATGTGTCTGAGATGGGCGCTTATGATGCTGGGTTTGATGATGCTGGTGGTGATTTCTAAATTCTTAGGGTGGTTTCTTGGGGTTTGATTTTGATTCTTGATTTTAATGTTTTTTGGGTTCAGTTTCATTTAGGTAGATATGCTGGCTGTGAATGTAAATGGCAGTATGAGGATTTGATATCGTACTAAATAAATTGCCGGATTTAAATCTGTATTTTGTTTTGGATGATTTTTTGGTTATTGTACATAGATTTTGTTTTTTGTTTTTTTTTTTTTCTTAAATCATGTGTTGGCTATTGAATCCCTGATCTGATTTGTGAAGGGGAACATTATTATCTAGTTCTCACCCTAAATTGTTAACAAATTCATGGAAAACTATTGGAATTTGTAGGGTTTATGATAGTTATTTGAATTTCTCTCAAGTTTTGATGGGGAATATTGAGAGTTTTTTTTTTTCTCAAATTTAGATTTTAGTTGGATTGGTTTTGCTTTTGCACACTATTCATTCATGTTGCAAATTTTAATGCTATTTAATTTAGTGTTTGCTATTGAATCCTTGATCTGGGAAGCATGATTATCTAGTTTCTCACAGAGGGGATATTGGATTTTGTTGGTTTTATCATTAATGTTGGGTATTTGTTTCTCTTTTCTGGGTGTGATGTGAATTGGGGGTGAGTTGGGGGTTGGGAAAGGAAAGGCCTTATCTCAGGACAATTCTATTCAAATTACGTCACCTTTGCCAATTCAATTCATGTAGGCATGGCTAATTCTGAATCTTCCTTGTGTTCTGTATTCATAGTCAAGTTTTGATGTGGGAATATCATGAGTATTTTTTACCAAATTCCTTGAGTTCTTTTGTCTACTTGAATTCATTCCTTAAGTTCTTTGGTCTACTTGAATTCTTGATTGCTTGGGGGTGATTGTCAACTCATTGTGTTTGGAATATTTACTGGCATGCAAGATGGGGAAAGGAGGGGACATTAATGATAGAGAGAGGTGATCCTCCTAATATTTTTTTAGAAACAAAAAATTAAAGGTATAAACTCCTAATCCTAATAGTACTGTAGTAATTATCAAAATTTTTTTTTAAAAAAGATACGATAGGATTTGAAGGATATACACATGATGGATGGTAATGGTAGCAGATAAGTTGCGGATTGGATAAAATGAAATAACAAGCAGTATTTGCGGATCAGGATTGCATTTTATTATTTCTTTTCAAATATATTCAGTTTGTTATTTTCAGTTTGTATTCAAATCTAGACAGGAGTTGGGTCCTATGTTTTAGGATTAGATTGTGATGAGAATATCTCGTCTTAGAACTGGCTATTTATGTACTCAAGAAAAGATCAATGAGCTAAGCACAGATAATTCCAACTCTGAATTTGCCTCTCAATTCTAGGAGAAGCATGGCCTCCCTTCCACATTACTGCATATTTTCCCTCACTTGCTTTAACACCAAATCCACCCCACACATGCTAGTTCATAACAAGCATATATAGCCATTAAACCCAGAAAGGGTTGGACAAAGTGAAAGTCCTCACTACCAGTAGTGGATCTTGTTGCCTATATTCCTCAACTGAAGAGTCACCAGTCACCACCATTAGTGGATGTCGCTGCCAATTCCTCTTTTCATCATTTAGGTGTAATGATGCTTAGACAGAACTTTAAGGCTGGTGTGGAGAGCATTTTTATTCGATTTGGGGTTGTATTTTTATGTGTTTGGCACCCCTTGATGATTGTGTCAACTTCCAATTCGGTTCCACTCTCCACTAAATCATGAAAGATAAAAAGAAAGAAAGAGGTAAAATTATTTAGGGCATAGTGTGTGTATTTGTCTTCCTTTATATAAGAGTGTACTTTATCTGTGAATCTAGTATACGAGACACTTTCATTAAAAAAAAAAAAAAAAGGTATATGAGACACATTCATATGTGAGAGAGAAATGCAACACACTTGGGGTACGGAACCAATAAAACTTTCAAATTTAAAAGGGAATGATGTTTTAAATCTATTTACTTTTGATGTTTATCTTTGAGTAAATATTGAAATTTAGCATGGCTACTTGTACATTCCTTTCTATTTGAAGATGGATGAGTTGCAAACATGAATTGTTGGCATGTTATCGTAACTTCTTGATTTTTGTTTTTTGATAAATTTGATAATTACTTCTTGAATAATGAATTTAATAATAAAAAAATGAAGGTGCCAAGATTTTCATTCTACACTTACTAAGTTTTAGCATAATTTGGAAGTGAAAATTATGCAATAATAAATGAAATCAATTAAAAAGGACGGGAAAATTTTAGGGAGAAAAAGTAACTAGTATTTGTTGTGTTGAGTGATTCATAGTTGGCAATTCAAAAATACTAGTATTTTACTTTTACTTTGATGGTCCACGGATGATTCTTATTTGAGATTGATTTGGTATCATTTGCAAATTACAATTTTTTGCACTAGACTTGGTCGATTTCAGAAATTTTTGTTTTTGAATTGCTTTTCTCTAGAACATGCTAGCAATGAGAATCCTCTTTGAAATCTTATTCTCTAGGTAAAATATCATAGTTTGAAAGAAAATGATTGAGAATCGTCTCTTAGAGATTATTCTACTGAAATTGAATTTCACTATCGCATAGATATTTATATAAAATTTTACACATCACAGAAGAAGGATGGAAAGCTGAAGCTGTAACTATTCATATGAGTATTTCAAAGGAATACAATATATTAGAATAAAATAACAATAACTATTCATCTACTATTCATCTGTTTGTTGATAAGTTGACAACATTATAAAACGGTAGAATGCAATCATATTTTAGTCAAATTTCCTAAAATAACCTTATTTATAATTTATATCTATACCTTTTTGTGAGTCTAGCTTAGCATCCTATTCCTTCTCAAAAAAAAAAAAAAAAAGCTTAGCATCCTATTATATATATATAAATATATATATTTATTTAAATTTAAATAATTTTATAATTAAAAAATTGTCCATTCAAATTTAATATTTTATATATATAAAAAAACATTTATACCATCTTCTATGAACATTTTCTTTATACCATTTTTATGAACATAAAGTCTAAATTTACCTCTATGAATATCATGATGTCATACAAAACAAATTTGAAAGTAAAAAAATATATATGTTTTTTTGGTAGACTTGGTAGAACTAAACTACATTATTTAAAAGGGTCATTGAAATTAAAACAATCATTGAAACCTATTTTAAATAAGAAAATCGTAAAGAATTATTGAAAATAGGGAGAAAAAGTATATGTGGAGTCCGAAGAAGCACTTCTAATGAAAACACAATCAAACAATATAATAATTATTCATTAGGAATCAAACACAATCAAGTAATAGTTTTGAGCGTTTTTCATCTTTGAAATTTCGAAGAAACCCTTTGAATTCTTAAATAGGGATGGCAATGGGGCGGGGCGGGGTGGGGCTGGAGGATGGGATCTTCGTCCCTGCCCCGCATGGTTGTTGCCCTTCCCCGTCCCCGCCCCGCCCCGGGGTGCGGGGCATACTACCTTGCCCCATCCCCGCCCCTTGGGGCCCCGTAGGGACCCGCCCCGCCCCGCCTCTAATACAATTTTATATATATAAATAATTTTTTGCTACAATAATATAAATCACAACAAAACAAAATGTTTTACAATTCAAGCATTTTAAAAAACCAAGTACTTAAATAGTCTAATACGTAACAACATAATTCAAAATTTCTTATAACAAAATAAACATTGTCTTTGCATGAACAAAATCATCAAGGATAATTGACTAGTTCTTTAATCAAATAAACATAACAAAATAAACATTGTCTCATACACAATCAAATCCAATATACACAATCAAATCCAACTGTGGGGCTGAATATATCAACAACACTAAAAGACAAATATATTATAGTCATTTGTTTGAAAAACATGAAACAATGTGCAAAAAAAAAAAAAAAAAATTTGAAACATTTGGAACATGATAAGAAACATACCTATTGCCTATTGGAAGCACTAAGTGAGTAAGTGACCAGCCTTTTTTTTCCTTTCAACTGTGCTCCTTTAATAGCTACAAACAAAAATACTAATTTTAGATAGAAAAAAAGAACCAAAATTCAAACTGAAAAAAACAGATTTAAGAAATACTAAAACAAAAGGAATGAGATGAACCTAAAAAGTAAAAAGCAACGCCTTGGACTTGGAGACTTGGAGTGGAGTTTGGCTTAAAATTGAAAAACGTGTATAGGCTATAGAGAAGGGTCAGTGGCAATAGCAGTAGGTTTAGAATAAAAAATATTTTATCTAATGTCTTGTGTTTCACTTTAAATATTAGTGATTTAGGGTTTACTAAATTTACAATTATAGTCCTTATTAGTGCGGGACGGGGACGGGGCGAGGATAAAAATGCTAAACCCATCCCTGCCCCGCCCCGGGGTGCGGGGACAAAATATTGCCCCATCCCCGCCCCACCACCTTTGCGGGGCGAGGAAAACCCGTGCGGGGTGGGGCGGGCGGGGCGGGTCAAAGCGGGGCAGGGTAAAATTGCCATCCCTATTCTTAAAGCACTCAAGTTTTCGCTATATTAAGAACTATTGTAACTCTTTTAATAAGGGTTATGCTAACGAGTGCCCTTAAAGACTCGTTAACAATCCATTTTAGGAAAGTTTTGACATTATTTTTTGGAAAATGAAAAAAACTGTCAAAATATTAATTGTTTTTTTTTTTCTTTTCCTATAAAAACTTTCTTTAACTGGATTCTTAACCAATGCTTTAAGGGCACTCGTTAGTATTTCCCATAAATAAATTTTTTTATTGGATTTTACGAAACCTAACCACTTTTAATAGTGTGTATAAGCATCTTTTTTACTTCACCTTAATTTCATTGATTATGCTCAACTCCAATATCATAAAAAGGGGGATATATCTAATCTACAAGCCCATTTTTAGCCCAATGGGCAGCTCTTCTGCATTGGACTGGGCATCCAAACTTTTTAAAAGGGATGGACCCAGCAGGCTCCTTCTGTCACGTAACTCATCTTCAACAAAGTGATATGTGTGCATGTGTTCTTTTCTCTAGGAAGAAAAGAAAAATGCATTAACTCCAACGAATAGTAATACAATTACAAGATACAAATATTATTTCCCAAAACTAAGTGAAATGAATTTACGAAAAATTAGGGACTGTTTGGCTTCAAAAAGTGGTTTATTCAGTTTTCATATTCTTCATTTTATATTCAAATCCTAAATTTGAATATAAAAAAAACATTTATTTTTATATTTGACATTGTTTGGTAAATTATTTTGAATACATATTTTGAATATAGAATACATTATACCCATGTTTGGTCATTGTTTTATATTTTTTTTTAAAAAGTAATTTTTTCTCACTCACACATCACATCACAAAAAAAAAAAATTGTGTTTTCACAATATTTGCGAATATGTCACTTTATTCGTATTTATAGAAAATGAAAATGTTAAAAAGTTATATTCATTTTTTGTATTCAAATCCAATAAGATACTGAAAATAAAAATTGAATACACATGTTAAAATCAAACCAATTTTTTAGTTATAAGACCCACTAAAAACAAAAAATGAAAACAAAAAATGATGTTTTTTTTCATAACCAAACAGGCGCCTGTTTGGTTTTTTATTATTGCTCTTTGTCTTTTTGCCTTTGTCTCAACTTTTTGTCAAGTGGAATCATCCATTATAATATTTGAGCTTTGGCCGACCAACTCTTCCTTCGGAGCAGCTTCAAACTGTTAGTCTTCACGCGGAGTGATTATTTTATTTTTTACGCGGAATCAATCCTTATTTTATTTAGAGCAGTTCAACTACTTCTTAGCATTTCAACTTCAACTACTGCTTCTGCTTTCCATCCAAAAACCAGTTCAACTACTGCTTTCTGCTCTCTTGTGATCTAATCTATCTTTCAGTGTTTTCTTTCGCTTACCAAGAAGAAATGGCCGAAGCAATCCCGTTTGGCGTTGCGCAGACGATCATTGAAAATTTGGGCTCTATGGCTTTCGCAGAGATTGGATCCGTGTGGGGTGTCAAAGATGAGTTCGAAAAATTGAAGGATACTGTTTCCGCTGTTCAAGCTGTACTTCTGGATGCTGAGGAGCAGCAGGTCAAGAACTATCAAGTCAAGCACTGGCTCATGAGGCTCAGGGACGCAGTCTATGATGCGGATGACTTGCTGACCGATTTCTACACCGAAGATTTGCGTCAAAGGGTGATGGGTAGTGATCAAATGGCAAAGAGGGTACGTACTTCTCTTACTACTTTCTTTTCGAGTTCAAACCAACTTGCTTTTCGTCATGATATGGCTAAAAAAATCACATCGATGAGGGAGAGATTTGATGCAATAGCAAATGATATGAATAAGTTTCAGTTTGTAGTACATCCATCAGAAACAAGGGTTGTGACTAGGGAGAGGGATCAAACTTACTCATTTGTATGTGAAGAAGAAGTTATTGGGAGAGAAGAGGATAAGAAAGCCATTATAGATCTATTATTGGACTATGATGTGCAAGAGAATGTTTCATTTATATCCATAGTGGGGATTGGAGGGCTGGGGAAGACCACACTTGCTCAATATGTATACAACGATGAGAAAGTGAAGAATTATTTTGAGTTGCACATGTGGGTGTGTGTCTCTGATATCTTCAATGTAAAAACAATTTCTGAAAAGATAATTGAATGTGCAACTGATTCGAAATTTGAAAACCATGGAGTGGAGCGAGTACAAAATGAACTTCGCAAAACACTAAACCAAAAGAAGTACTTACTTGTGTTGGATGATGTGTGGAACGAGGATGAGGAAAAGTGGTGTAATTTGAAAAGACTTTTGATGGGTGGCTCAAAGGGAAGTAAGGTGGTGATAACTACACGGACAAAATTGGTTGCAGAGATTACTAGCACCATCTCACCGTATTATCTAAAAGGCCTCTTGGAAAACCAATCTTGGTCTTTATTTAAGCAAATGGCATTTAAAAAAAAGCAAGAGATGATTAATCCTAATCTTGAAGAAATTGGAATGGATATTGTACAAAAATGTTATGGAGTGCCTCTTGTTATAAAGGCGATTGGGAGAATATTATACTTCAAAAAGACAGAGGATGAATGGTTATATATCAAGAATAAAGAACTTACAAATGTAACTCAAGAAGAAAATAATAGTGGCATTTTACCAATTCTAAAATTGAGTTATGATCACCTCCCATCACATTTAAAGTGTTGTTTCGCTTATTGTTCATTGTTTCCTAAAGATCATGAGATTTCAAAGTTGACATTGATAAATCTATGGATAGCACAAGGATTTATCCAGTCATCAAATGAAAAGGTACATATGGAGGATGTTGCTAATGAGTATTGTATGGACCTACTTTGGAGGTCCTTCTTCCAAGAAGCTAGAGAAGATAGTTTTGAGAATATAATTAGTTTTAAAATGCATGATTTAATCCATGATCTTGCACAATCAATCTCAAGAGTTGAGTGCACATATATTGATTCAAATATAGAAAATGTCAATGAAAATGTTTGCCACTTATCGGTTGCATACGGTGTGCTTGAGAAGGATTTAAGCTCGCTATTCAAAGCAAAAAAGATACGCACATTTATTTTGGTGGATCCAAAAATGAATTTATCTAATATTTTAGGTGAAGAATCTGGGAAAATACTTTTTTCTAGTTTAAGATGCTTGCGTGCATTAGACCTACGTAACTCATATATTACGGTGGTGTCAAATTCTATAGAAAGGTTAACATATTTAAAGTACCTCGATCTTTCCAACAATACCTTTGAAGTTCTCCCTAGTTCTATTACTAAATTGTTGAATTTGCAAACATTAAACCTCAGTAGATGTATTTATCTTAAAGAACTACCGGGAAACATTCAAAAATTGTTCAACCTCCGGAATCTTGATTTAAAAAATTGTTACTGTTTGACTCACATGCCACCTGGATTAGGGCAGTTGACTTCTCTTCAAGTATTACCGTTGTTTATTGTAGACGAGGAACTTGGTCTTCCGGAATTGAACAAGCTAAATAACTTGAGAGGAGAACTAAGTATTAGAATTAAGGTACGGGTGAAAGATGCCACCTCTAAAGCCAAGGCTGCGAATTTGAAGGACAAGCAGCATCTTAGAGAATTGGAATTAATATGGGATGATGAGCTGGGTAACGATGTCGCAGGTGTTTGTGAAGATGAAAATTTAATGGAAGGCCTCTGGCCACACCAGAATTTAAAAATGTTGAATGTGGAAAGGTACCAGGGTGTGAGATTTCCGAGTTGGCTTCCTTCGCTGACTGGTCTTGTGATATTAAATATATCACGTTCGATGTGCCAACATCTATCGCCAATGTATCAACTCCCAAATCTCCGAAATCTATATCTACAAGGTATGCGTGGTTTGGAATACATATCAGACCGGGAAATCACTGAAGAGATCTCTGCTTCATCAACATTTTTCCCATCCCTAGAGTCACTCTATCTAGAATATTGCCCTAATCTAAAGGGATGGTGGAGGAGGGATACAGTGGGTGTGGCAACATCAAGTCATCAATACCAGCCGCATGTATCATTGCCTTCTTTTCCTCGGCTTTTAAAATTGGAAATTTTTCTTTGCGGAAACCTGACTTGCATGCCGTTGTTTCCAAATCTTGAAGAATCGCTACGACTGACAGCTTCCAGTCCATTGCAACAAACAATGAATATGACAGCAATCTCTTCTTCGAACTCCTCCCCTCCTCTCTCCAAATTAAAGTTTCTATCTTTGTCTGGGATTGAGGACATAGAGTTTCTGCCAGAGCAGTGGTTGCAAAACCTGGCTTCTCTCGAGGAGCTAGAGATAAAGGGATGCAATAGACTAAAATCTCTATCTCTGTCTCTATCCTTGCAACATCTGACCTCCCTCAAGACTCTGTCTATTTGGGACTGCGAGGAGGTTGATCTGTTCAGCGATGAAGACGCACAATCTGTTGGTGTCAGCCCTCTGCAACGCCTCACAATTTATAAAGTTCCCCGATTGGTTACTCTACCATTGTGGATAGGCAACATTACATCACATCTTCGAATTGAGGGATGCTGCAATCTCATGTCACTTTCCGAAGAGATTGGCAACCTTACAGCACTTCAAAACCTTGATATTTGGGGTTGCCCCAATCTCATATCACTTTCCGAAGGGTTTGGCAACCTTACTGCACTTCAGGAACTTCTAATTTACGGTTTGCCCAACCTGACATCACTTCCATCAGGAATGCATCGGCTCTCCTCTTTACAAACCCTGATAATCATGAACTGTCCCCACTTGAAAGAAAGATACCAGAAGGGAATTGGCGAGATTGCTCATGTCCCAGATTTTCAATATCATGATTCTTATTAAGAATTAAATTCTTGTTCGGCAACCAATATCCTTCGGCTTCGTCGGGTAAGAACTACAACTTGTACTATTTCTTTTCTTTTTGTGCCGACTTCTTTATCTTCTTCCAATTTATTTGCAATTTAAAATGCAGATTTATTCAAAGCACTGTACAAACAACTGAAAGGATGCCAAGGAAACATGGGACGATTGCCTAAAATTGCTCACTGATGAACCCAATGGGTAACCCAATTCTTGGTATCATTCGCATTTATTTCATATGTCGAATTTTTTTTGTTTTTGTTTTTGTTTTTTTTTTTTTTTTTTTTTGGCTATGTGAACTATGAAGTATAAGGATTGATTAAACACACCAGGAAGGGTGTGGATGCCACCGGTACCACTGCTCTCATATGCAAAAGCAATTGAATCATAGAAAAAGTCCCAATGTTGTACTTTTTTTCTTGTTTAAAAACTTTTGGGCACTGCAATTGTGCGAAAAGTCAACAACTAGGAGGTGAGTACCTTCTTTTTCTTTTGTTTTCTTCCCTCACAAAATTTGTCATTTGAGATAATGACCTCTTGCCATACCAGTAGGGGAAAAGAAGAAATTAAGGCAGATATATAAACCCAAGTAATTTCTATTGTATCTCAAAATATACGTTGTTAAGGTGATATACTTGATTTTTTTTATTTATTGATTTAGGTGCATAAAAAGATTGGAAAGTCCCACTTGCTGATATTGGATTGATATTGTTCGGGAAGGTCAACTTGTATAGCTAAACAGGTATTTAGATGCTGAAATTGATTTTTATGTATAAGCTTCTACCATGCTATTTTTTGCTCAAATTTTAAGATATTTTAACACATAAATCTCTATGCTTTCTGGAGTTATAGTTGTGTAGCATGATTGGATTAAAAGCACAGCTTGAAATTTTGAGCTTAGAAATGCACTAGATTTCTGATGGATTCCACTTTAATTGAAATATTAAATTTTGAATAAATTATTCTTGAATTATAAAGCAAAAAAATCAGTGTTTTTCTGTAAACCAGCATAAAACATAGTGTTGGAAACTTTCTAGTATTTTATTCTCCTTACTGGATAGCTTCATGCCAGGTGGAAATTGGTGTGGACTACTCCAATACTGCTCAATTATCCATGAGATCTGAATTAATTTTTGAAGGATCATACACTCCTTTAAGATTCAATCCTTTTGTGTTAATCAAATACCCAACTTTCGTTTGTTTTCTTTTGTTTAAATTCAGTTAAGGTTGCCAATAATTTGATTTTGTATCCAGATATGAGACAATGTCAGAATTCTAAATCAGCTAGAGTCAGTGTTTCTTCAAAAAAGGCTGGTACTACTTGCATCTACAAGCAAAAACATTGAGTCTTAATTATCTCAATCCTTATCTTGTAATAGCTTTCGTAAAAGTCAGATTAAGAATCATTATCTTGTTCTCTTTCCGTTGGCAGATTTAGTTAATGAAAATACAAATCCTCAATTTGCATGCAAAATGCTATGGATATTAGTTTCATCTTCTACCAACACCTTTTTGAGGATTCAGTTTTAGGCAATTGCTAGTTGCTATTTGGGATGTTCTACGCCTACCCTATGGAGCATCAGTTTTTTTGTTCATATCAGAATATTACAAGGGTAATCACTTCACTTTTTACTTCCTATATTTGTTTTGCTAGTGAAAACTGTAATGTGTTGCCTATGAGAGTCAATATGATGCATTACTTCTATTACTCTCTTCTACCTACACAAATAACAATATTCATAAATCCTATGTTTGAATTTCTTAGATACAACAACTATTGAGAAAAAATATTTTATCTTGGTTAAACAGGTGACTTATAATATTAATAGGTTGTGATGTTGATTTATATTTTCTGTACCTTTGGATTTCTGTATATTCTATAAAAATATGGGTGCATATTAGTTTGTAAACAAAGCTATCAAAAGCATACTTACCAATCTTATACCTTTGATTTAAAAGCATAATTTGTTAATTCAACAACCTAGGAAGATTAAAGGGATTTTTATGAATCTTATATTTCATAGATTGAGTAGCTGTTGTCCCGCACAAATATTCCGTTAAGATGAATATCAAAAGTTGAGACATCATAAGAGCTTTGTATAGAAAGTGGTTTTGCACTTACATTTCATGAATTTCTTTCATCTTTGATGTAGTCATGAATCCTTAGGGCTGCTTAACTTACCATAAAGGCACAAAGTTATAATCCAACCTTTGTTTGACATCTATAAAAAAGCATATAAATTGGAATCTTGTATGTCCTAAGTCCAGGAATTCATTTTTACCACAAAAAAAAAAAAATTGAATGCTTAATGGTGACAAATAAAATAACAAATAGATAGCAGTCAAGGAAAAAACATATAGTTAGAAAGAAATGTGAGCCCTTAGTGCAATTCTATGGTAACCAAGTTCCTTGTTTTATACTAAATTTCTTATTTTTGATATCTGTTATTTATAGGAAATTTGGAGTGCCCTAGAAGAAAATATTGAAATTTATGAATGCCCCAATCTGATATCACTTCCTAAAGAAATGAGTCGCCTCTCCTATTTACAAACCTGACAATTATTGACTGTCCCCTCTTGAAAGAAAGATACCAGGAGAGAATGGCAAGGATTGGATTGCTCATGTCCCACATGCTCACATATTTTTGAATTAAGGATTAAATTCTTGTTCAGCAACCAATATGCTTCTGCTTCTTTGGGTAGGTACTACAACTCTACTTGTGCTTTCTATGCAATAAAAAATGCAACATTTTTTTCTCTTTTATGCTTACTTCTTTGTCTTCGATATTGATGTTTGTGGCCAATTCAATTGCAATTTAATTTGTAGATATTTTCAAAGCACTATACAAACAACTGAAAGGGTGCTAAGGAATCATGGGAGGATTGCCTAAAATTGCTCACATGGATGAACCCAATTCTTCAAATTTCTGGTATGAGTAATCCCAATTCTTTCTTTTCTTTGGTTCTTTCTACTGAAAGACATTTGCGTTTATATATAAGGATTTAAACCCAACAGGAAAGGGGGCATGCCACTGGTACCATTGCTCACATATGCAAAAGCAATTGAATCGTAGAAAAAGTCCCATTGTTGTACTTTTTCTTGTTTAAAAACTTTTGGGCTCTGCAATTTTGCGAATAGTCAACAACTAGGTGGGTTGGTACGTTCTATTTCCTTTATTTTCTTCTCTCTTAAAATTTGTCCTGAAAGTGTTGTACATAAACCTATCTTTTGCTTCTTCATTCAAATAATTTCTATCGTATCTCATAAATAAGTTTTTAAGGTGATATACTTGGCTTATTGATTTAGATGCATAAACAGATTGAAAAGTCCTGATATTGGAGTGATATTGTTGTGAAAGATCAACTTAGATAACTGATCCAGTACTAGTATTTAGTTGCTGAAATTTATTTTTATGTATCAGCTTGTACCATGCCATGTTTTGCTCATATTTTAAGATATTTTAACACATAGATTGCTATGCTCTCTTGAATTATTGTTGTGTAGTGTGATTGGATTAAAAGCACAGCTTGAAATTTAGACAGTAGAAATGCACTAGATTTCAGATAGATTCCAAATTATGCATTTAATTACCATAAAAAGATTGGAAAGTCCCACTTTCTGCTATTGGATTGATATTGTTTGGGAAGATCAAGTATAGCTAAACAGGTATTAAGATGTTGAAATTCGTTTTTATGTATAAGCTTCTACCATGCTATATTTTGCTCAAATTTTAAGATATTTTAACACATAAATCTCTATGCTTTCTTGAATTATAGTTGTGTATCATGATTGGATTAAAAGCACAGCTTGAAATTTTCAGCTTAGAAATGCACTAGATTTCTGATGGATTCTACTTTAACTGAAATATTAAATTTTGAATAAATTATTCTTTGGAATTGGGGAAACCGAAACTGTAGTGAATTCAAGCAAAAAAATCGGTGTGTTTTTCTGTAAACCAGCATAAAACATGGTGTTGGAAACTTTCTAGTATTTTATTCTCCTTACTCGACAGCTTCATGCCAGGTGGAAATAGGTGTGGACTACTCCAATAGTGCTCAATTATCCTTGAGATTTGAATTAATTTTTGAAGGATCATACACTCCACTATTTCTAAAGGTTCATACATCTCCTCTAAGATTCAATCCTTTTGTGTTAATCAAATACCCAACTTTCTCGTGTTTTCTTTTGTTTAAATTCAGTTAAGGTTCTCAATAATTTTATTCTATATCTAGATATGAGACAAGGTCAGAATTCTAAATCAGCTAGAGTTGTTGTTTCTTCGAAAAAGGCCAGTACTACTTTTGCACCTACAAGCAAAACATTGAGTCTTAATTATCTCAATCCTTATCTTGTAAATTTGTAATAGCTTTCGTAAAAGTCAGATTCAGAATCCTTATCTTGTTTTTTTTCCATTGGCAGATTTCGTTAATGAAAATACAAATCCAAAATTTGCACGCAAGATGCTACGGATGTTAGTTTCATCTTCTACCAATACCTTTTTGAGGATAGCTTCAGTTTTAGGCAATTGCTAGTTGCTACTTGGGATGTTCTACGCCTACCCTATGGAGCATCAGTTTTTTTTGTTCATTCAGAATTTTACAAGGGTGATCGCTTCACTTTTTCCTTCCTATATTTTTTTTGCTAGTGAAAACTGTAAAATATGTTGCCTATGAGAGTCAATATGATGGATTACTTCTATAACTCTCTTCTACCTACGCAAATAACAATATTCATAAAGCCTGTGTTTGAATTTCTTAGTTACAACAACTCTTGAGAAAACAAAATTTTTTACAGGTTAAACAGGTGACTTTATAATATTAACAGGTTGTGAAGTTGATTTATATTTTCTGTACGTTTGGTTTTTTGTATATTCTATAAAAAAAAAAATTTTTGATAAGTAACTACAAATAAAAATAAAATGCATATTCTATAAAAATATGGGTGCATATTAGTTTGTAAACAAGGCCATCAGGTTGATGGATTAAAAGCATAATTCGTTGATTCAACAAACTAGGAAGAATAAATGGATTAATAATACCAATCTTATGTTTCATAGACTGTGTAGCTGTTGTCCTGCACAAATATTCCGTTAAGATGGATATCAAAAGTTGAGACATCATAAGAGCTTTGTATAGAAAGTGGTTTTGCACTTACATAACATGGATTTCCTTTCATCTTTGATTTTCAAGGCACTATACAAACAACTGAAAGGGAGCAAAGGAATCATTGGAGGATTGCCTAAAATTGCTCATGTGGATGAACCCAATTCTTCAAATTTTCGGGTATGAGTAGTCCCAATTCTTTCTTTTTTTTGGGTCTTTCTACTAAAATACATTTGCATTTATATATAAGGAATTAAACCCAATAGGAAAAGGGGCATGCTACTGGTACCACTGCTCTCATAGGCAAAAGCAATTGAATCATCGAAAAAGTCCCAATGTTGTACTTTTGCCTGTTTAAAAACTTTTGGGCTCTGCAATTGTGCAAATAGTCAACAACTAGGTGGGTTGGCACCTTCTTTTTCCTTTATTTTCTTCTCTCATAAAATTTTTCCTGAAAGTATTGTACATAAACCTATCTTTTGCTTCTTCATCCAAATAATTTCTTTTGTATGTCATAAATAAGTTGTTAAGGTGATATACTTGGTTTATTAATCTAGTACCAGTATTTAGTTGCTGAAATTCATTTTTATGTATAAGTTTCTACCATGCCATGTTTTGCTCAAATATTAAGTATTTTAACACAGAGATCTCTATGCTTTCTTGAATTATTGTTGTGTTACTTGTGTAGTGATATTGGATTAAAAGCACAGCTTGAAATTTAGAGTGTAGAAATGCGCTAGATTTTGGATAGATTCTACTTTATGCGTTTTGTTACCCAAAAAAGTGAATGAAGTGAAATACTAAAGGTTATATTTGGTAATAGTTTTTGTTTTCTATTTTCAAAAACTTGTTTTTGGGAATATAAAGAAAAAACAATTTTCTTGTATTTTTGAAATCAAAAACATGTTTGGTTAGTTGAAATTAAAAAAAAAAAGTTTTTTGAATGATTTATTTTTGAAATTGGAGGCCAAAACAAAAGTGATTCAAACAAATAAACCGGAGTGTTTTTTCTGTAAGCCAGCATAAAACATAGCGTTAAAAACTTTCTAGTATTTTCTTCTCCTTACTTGTCAGCTTGATGCTAGGTGGAAAAGGTGGGAACTGCTCCAACAATGCTCAATTATCCTTGAGAAAGGAATTGAATTTTGAAGGATCATACAATCCACTATTTCTAAAGGTTCATAATCATACATCTCCTTCGAGATTAGTCCTTTCGTATTAATCAAATACCCAACTTTCTCCTGTTTTCTTTTGTTTAATTTCAGTTAAGGTCCTCAATTATTTGATTCTGTATGCAGATGTTAGACAAGGTTGGAATTATAAACCAGCTAGAGTTGGTTTTTCCTCAAAAATGGCTGGTAATACTTATGCATCTACAAGCGAAAACTTGAGTCTTAAGGCCCGTTTGGTAACGTTGTTTTAGTAACGTTGTTTAAGTGTTATGAAAATACGTGTGGGTGAAAAAATGTTGTGAAAACAAGTGTTGTGTTGTTTAAACAACGAAAACTGTTGTTTAAACAACACAACCAAACAGGCCTTTAATTATCTCAATCCTTATCTTGTATTAGCTTTCATATAAGTCAGGATTAGGAATCCTTATCTTATTTTCTTTCCATTGGCAGATTTAGTTAATAAAAATACAAATCTTTTTGAGGATAGCTTCAATTTTAGGCAACTGCTAGTTGGGATGTTCTACCACTACCTAGGTAATCACTTCAATTTTTCCTCCTTATCAGGTTTTTTTATTAAAATCAGAATATTACATAGGTAATCACTTCAATTTTTCCTCCTTATATTTGTTTTGCTAGTAAAAACTGTGAAACAGATTGCCTATTTGATGCCTAAGAAAATAACAATATTCATAAAGCCTTTTGAAATTTCCTGTCTTCTCAGGGTGCGATAAGGAATTCCCCTTATTTGATGAAGGATTCACAGGCCCTAGATTATGCAAACCATGGTAATGCTGTCAAAAATCACATTTCTGTTTGTTGTCACTGAAAATTTTTCCCAAAAAAATAATGATAAGAGTGGAAGCAGATTGTCTACTTGTGTATGTGAATTAGTTCTATTCAATACAGAAAGTTGGATTTTGAAGAATTTTGTGCGGCTGCCATAAGTTTGCATCAGCTGGAAGGAATGGAGAGCTGGGAACAACATGCAAGGCGTGCCTATGAGCTGTTTGAGATGGATGTCAACAAGCCAATTATGTTTGAAGGAACTTGCCTTTGTATTCTTGTCGGTTTCAAATGGCAAGTTTTGATTCAATTTTTTATGCACGCATTCACTATTAACTAATAATGGTTCTATGGTTACGTATTCCTCATGGCATCTCATGATGACTTGGTTGATATAATGGTTTTTGGAAATTCTTCTACTAGGATTTTGGGTTAGTCTCCAATTGGGATACTTAGAAGTACTTTTAGTTTTCCTGGCTCCAAGTATTATGAGCAAAAACGAAGGATCTTTCGTGATGTCACTATGTCAGTATAATACATGAATTGTGATAATGTGTCATACCCACTAATCGCAAGATGGTAAAGTTGGCTTGTTGCACTGATTTTTTTTTTGGGGGGGGGGGGGGCAAGTTTGTGTCTTTCTTAAAAAAAAAAAATAGTCCCTTTGTGTATCATGAGTCTTCAGCTAGTTAAGCATAGTCCCAAATCTGCCACACAAATGGTATTTTAATCAGAAATTAATTGTTAAAAGTACACAACTCTCCTGTATTGTTGAAGTGTTAACCATATAGTTTAAATATTACCATTCCCTTAAGCATATATTTGTTTCTATTTTTCATTTGCTTTTTAATGTTTGAACTCTGAAGATAAATCTTTAACAATAGGTATGCATTTAAACATAAATTATTTTCAAATTATTGGTATCTGCATTCTAATTCATAGGATCTTGTCAGTCATACACTCGAAAAACAAATTCGACATAAACCAAAAGAAGGGTTTATCTTCTTTAAATCTATCCTGCAGTGTCACACTTCAACAATCCCACACATTGACAAACTCCATCTGCCTATACTAATTTATGCAGAACTTCAACTTCTCAATTCTATTATATTCCCTAAATGGAAAAAAGCCTCATCTCATCTCTGTCAACTGCCCTCCATAAATTTCTAATCATCACTGCACATAAAGTATCTCAAAATCAAGTTGGTAAAGTGATATACATGGTATGTTTGTTGATTTAGGTACTTAAAACAGATCGGAAAGTCTCACTTGCTGATATTGGAGTAACATTGTGTTGTGAGATTATTTAAAAAGTAATCAGGTAATTCGTTGATAAATTGTTATTATTTTGATTTTTATATATATTTTTTGTATAAGTTTCTATCATCTTTTGCTTGATTTGTATCAACTTTCTTGAATGATTGTTCTGTAGCTTCATTGGATTAAAAGCACAGCTTGAAAAATAGAGTTTAGAAAAGCACTTGATTTTAGATGGATTACACAGTATGCATATAATTATATAAAATGTATGAATTGAAAATATACTTTTAAATATTTGGAATTGTAGATACCAAAATTAATGAGTTTTTTTCTATAAATCGCCTTATAACATGGCATTGGAAACTTTGTAGTATGTTCTTTTCCTTACTCTTTAACATGATGCCAGGTGGAAATAGGTTGGGACTGGTCTAATCCTTGATATTTGAATTGATTTTTGAAGGATCATACAGTCCAGGATTTTGAAAGGTTCATACAACTCCTTTAAGATTCAATCCTTTTCTGTTAAGAAAATATCCAAATTTCTCTTGTTTTCTTTTGTTTGAATTTGGTTAAGTTTCTCAATGATTTGATTCTGTATGCAGAAATGAGACAAGGTCAGAATTCTAAATCAGACAAAAGCGGTGTTTCTTTGGGAAAAAAAATCTGGTACTACTTATGCATCTACAAGGAAAAAATTGATTTATATCACAAGAAATATTCAATTTGCATGCAAGATGCTACAAATGTAACAAGAGTCATCATCTCCCAGTACCTTTTTGAGGATATCTTCAGCTTTAGGGCAACTGGACGTGCATCAGTATTTCGTTCATATCAGAATATTGAAAGGTAGTGACTTCACACTTTCCTCCCTAAAGTTGCTTTGCTAGTGAAATAGATTGCCTATGAGAATTCAGTTTGATACATTTTCTCTATAATTCTTTTATCTATGAAAATAACAATATTCAGAAAGCCTGTATATTTTTGGAATTTCTTATTCTAACTATTAAGAAAAATGTTTATCCAATAGGTGAGTTATTGTATAACAGTTTGTAAAGTAAAATTATATCTTTTGTCGCTTTGGCTTTTTGTATATTCAAGAAAAATATGGATGCATATTTGTATACAAAAACATAGGTTGTTCGTTCAACATACTAGGAATAATAAATGGATTACTACCAATTTTATGTTTCATATACAGAGTATCTGTAGTCCTGGACAAAATTTTGGTTGTTTTATTATGATGGATCTTTAGAATTAAGACATCATTAAAGCCTTGTATGGAAATTGGAAAGTGGTTTTGAACTTACATAACATGAATTTCCTTTCATCTTTGATGTGGTCTTGGAATTATTATGGCGCTTAACATACCATAAAGACATAGAGGTATAATCCAGCCTTTGTTTGAGATCTATAAAAATCATATAAATTTGGAATTTTGTTGGTTCTGGTCCAGGAATTCATTTTAATAATAAAAAAGGTTTTTGAATTGAATGCTTGTTGGTAACAAATGAAATAACAATGGCTAGCAGTCAAGCAAGAAACAAATGGTTATAAAGAAATATGAGGCATTAGTTCAATTCTATTGAAATCAAGTTCCTTTGGCTTCTACTAATGTCTTATGTTGATATCTGCTATTGCTAGGATCAAGTGCCCCTAGTAGAAAAATATTGTTACATTGAGGAAATAATTTGGCAAGGAAGAACTGCACACCAAAGCTTTCTCATAACAATATTCTGTAGAAGAAGTCATTCAGAACTCAGCAAAAGATGCGTTTTTGGCATTTCCATATTGCTCTCAGAATTTGAAATCAGTCTCCATTGATTAACTAGAGCATCGGAGAAAAGCTTCAATAACTTTGTATAATTAAAATCTTAGCGATTCAGTTTTTGTACTCACTACTCACTGGGTCTGAAAATCAAAGTTCATATGGATGTTTGAGACCATTTATATTCACCTATCCAAATTTTGAAATGTATCTTTTAAGTAAATTATGGTGAACATTAAAATGTTAAAGTTGTATTTTGATGTGGTTTTAATGTTGCTTCAGTCCTTGTTTCTTTGATTTGGACGGCCCTATAATCTCTTTGCTTAATGTTTCTTTTCTACAAAATGGTGAAAAATGTGAAATGGTTTTTCAGAATATCTTTTGCAGTACATCCACTGTGGGCCACGTTATGACTTTCAATAGGTCTGGGGTAGGAGGACAAAGCAAACTCTTTAATTTCACAAACTGGAAATGCTTTTGTTTATTTGGTATTTGGTATTCAGTCTCTGAAGTAAGGTTGTCAAAATTAGAATCCTACGTAGGATCGTGAGAGGTAGGTGGGTTCGTAGATCATAAGCTCTTATATTATTTGAGAAAAAAATACATTAGTATGTTAAATAATCATATAAATTATATATTCATTCCTAATTTGCATCCATTTGATGTACATCCATAAGCATCATTTAAAGAGGCTAAAAACCTCAAAACGTAACACTCTATCAGGATGTCATTTTTCATTTAGGTCCAATTGACACTCTATCTCTCTACATTAAAATAGCAAAACTCGGTCTATTGGGATGTTATTTTTCATTTGGGTGGAATGACCACACTCCACAAACACTTATATTGGTGGAATGACCATCGCACCAAAGGTATACAGTGGTTGAATTGATTTTTGAAGCATCATACTCTTCACTATTTCTATAGGTTCATACATCTCCTTTAAGATTCAATCCTTTTCTGTTAATCAAATATCCAACTTTATCTTGTTTTCCTTGGTTAAACTTAGTTACGGTTCTCAATTATTTGATTCTGTGTGCAGATACGAGACAAGGTCATACTTCTAAACCAGCTAGAGTTGGCGTTTCTTCAAAACAAGTTGGTACTACTTGTGCATCTACAAGCAAAAAAAAGAGTCTGAATTATCTCAGTCCTTATTTTGTTATAGCTTTTCGCAAAAGTCTGATTGAGAATCCTTATTTTGTTTTCTTTTCGTTGGCAGATTTAGTTTATCAAAATACAAGCCCTTAATTTGCACGCAAGATTCTATGAATGTTAGTTTCATGAGGATAGCTTCAGTTTTAGGCAATTGCTACTTGGGATGTTCTACCACTTCCTACCTAATGGAGCATCAGTTTTTTTGTTCATATCAGAATATTACAAGGGTAATTCACTTCACTTTTTCCTCCTTATATATGTTTTGCAAGTGAAAACTGTGAAATAGGTTGCCTATGAGAGAGTCAATTTGATGCTCTTTTCTCTATTACTCTCTGCTACCTACTATAATAACAATATTCATAAACCCTATGTTTGAAATTTCTTATTCACAAAAACCAATGAGAAGAATATTTTATCAAGGTTGAACAGGTGACTTAAATATTAACCAGTTGTAAAGTTAATTTATATTTTCTGTACCTTTGGCTTTTTGTATATTCTATAAGGATGCATATTAGTTTGGCAACAAAGCCATCAGGTTGATGGATTACAAGTATAAGTCGTTGATTTAACAAACTAGAAAGAATACATGGCTTATTACCAATCTTATATTTCATAGACTGAGTAGCTGTGTTCCTGCGCGAATATTCCATTTGGATTTCCTTTCATCTGATGTTGCATTGAATTTTTTTTTCCTTATCTTTTTTTATAATGTAGGGATCATTTAAAAAAAAAAAAAAAATCCTTTTGCACCTGTCTCTAGCCAGTTGCAACTAACCCCACCCGCTATAATCAATGGCCTGGTAATCCAGGAGCATTCACCCATGACAGGCTAAACAGTTTATGCGCATGCCTAGAAGCATGGTCTTAATTTCTCAGAGACTACTTAACTTACCGTCAATGCATAAAGTTATAATCCAGCCTATGTATCTATCTATATATATAAAAGATAACAGACTGCATACCCAGAGGAACCAAATATAATGTTGAATGCCTATGTATCTATATATATACAGTAATAGCTCAACGAAACACCAATGTTCAGCCAAATTAAAGTTAACATATCGTATCAACTGTTGCTATCTAATTGGTAAATTAAACAGGCACATATAGTACAAGTTCTGCCTATTCTTTAAGTTGTCATATTTTCATTGCTCTACCCATTTGATATTTTGATGTTCACATAACATGTATGAATATGGAGTTAATTGACCCGTTTTTTTAAAATGTGTCATGTTTGGAAATTTCAAAATCTTAAATGATTAAGGAAATCATAAATTTAATCATATAACATATTTGAACACTCCTATTATGTGTAGGTCTAGACACTCCCTTAATAAATAGGTTCAATACGTGGATTTTCTAAGTTTTTTTAAAAAAAGATGTAGACTTGTTGATGTCGCGGAAGCTTGAAGAAAGCACACATGATGTTCTCTTTGATGGACAAAAACTAAACTGTTAGTTTCCGATAGTAAACCTCGAATTTACAAGGAGTTCCTTGAATTCATAAGGTGATAAACTAGAATCCACCAAAGAAAGAAATTGACAAAACGTCTATATAATATTGATAATAATCTTATTTGCCTTTGAAGGCTACAAAACATATAAATATTGAAAAAGTAAAATCCTAGGACGATTAGGAAACGTTTGAAACCCTAATTCGCACTTATTACAAGATTAGGTGGCAAAATACCAAAATTTACCAAAAATGGTAAAATTGAGTTAAATACAAAATCTTAGACTACTAACCTTAAGAGTTGTCCCAAAACAAGCAGAACCTTATTCTGACTTTTGAACAAAAAGTTATTATGAAAACAAAAATTACTATAAATGGCAAAATAACTGTTTTTGAGGCTAAACGGAAGAATTCGCCAAAGTTAGGGGTACCTCATGGCAAGACAATTAGTTACTATTGCTCAGAAGACCGTTTCCCTTCAGCCTATCAAATTTCTTGCGATTTCGACTCCGTCGTCCAAAAGACCGTTTGTCTTGCGCAATTTCAAGCGCGCTTAAAAGTCCAGAAATGCAATGACGATCTATTCTACATCACTTGTAAAGTTGAGAATCTTTCTAGCTTAATACCAAAAACTTAAGCTAAACTTAAATAGTAAATTTAATCAATATTCTAACATTACTTGTTGATTACACGGTCAAAATCTCTACTAGATTTGCAAAGATAGCTTCCAAAAAAAAAAAAAATTTTAAATCCTATCTCTATTTATCTCGAGCTACTGTTGGTGGGATCTAACAAACCTTTATTTTTCTAAGCCATATTGACTAAAAAACAGATGGGGCTGCTTATTTTAAGGAGAAATTATACCGTCTTCATGGTGGACCACGTCATTTATCCACCATTCTAGTAAAAGACTCCCATCTATTTAAAATTGTTGAGTCAGTATTTAGTTTTTATTTAAAACTCCACAATTTTAAACAAGTGGAAGTCTTTTACTGGAATGGTGAACCATATCACTTGTCCACCATAAGTACCTTATAATTTCTCTATTTTAAGGTAACGTGAAAGCTGTGATTAGAAACAAACTGAAATCGATAGTGTAACTCAATGTCCCAAAAGGTAATTATGAAAATAAACTAATAAAATTAGGGCTGCGTTACTGTTTATTACACATATAAACTACACGTTAAATTGGAAGATGACAAGGCACACTATAGTCTATATATACACTCATTTTTCTTATGCGTATTTTGGCACTTAAAAGTGATTTTATTTTATTTTATTTTTTGATGCAAATAGAAATTATATTCTAGCCTAATCTAAGTGTAAATGTGTGTGAAACTCCCTCCTGAAAACTTGAACCTCGGCCCTTACTCCCACACCCTACAAACACTTATCCTTGTGGAGTGACCATCAGGAAAGCATGAGGTTCTGCCAAGTGATGCATTGTATGACATTATTTTCATTTGGACTTTCACCTCATTTAAATTTAGTATTTATGTCAAACTATTAAGTAATAAAAAATGCATTTATTTCAATGTATTAATTTTTTGATACAAGATAGAATTTCTACTCTAACCTAATCTAAGTGTATATCAGTATATGTGTATGAAGCTCCCTCCTGGAGACTTGAACCCCGGCCTTTGCTCTCCACACCCCACAAGCACTTATACTTGTGGAGTGACCACCGCACCAAGGGTGCGCGGTGGTATTTCAATGTATTAATAAAATTCAAAGAATTTGTATACATTTATAACTTTTTTATTTATTTTAGAAACTATACATTTATAACTTTAAATGCTTTGGATAGATATGGATGAATTTAAAAAGTCATGGGAAATGTAGGAATTAAAAAAACTTTTTAAATTTTTCACAAGACTAACTTCAATGATGAATTGCAAAAGTCAAATTCAATAAATTGGATAATATGATTATTTGTCTCCACATTTGTCCAATATAAATCCTCATATCCTTTGAACTTAAATATTAAACTTCCATAATTTCTCTCACAATATCTTTGGTTCCCTTTTTGAGAAGTATGTTAATTTCCAAAATATTATGTTCCTCTTAAATATTTTTTAAAAATTTTATGTATACGTTTTACTAATGTAGCATTGTAATGTGTTTAGACGGGTTTTTTCATATTATGTGTCGATTTAGATTTTTGGTTTTTCATATGATGCATGTACTTGGTAAGGATTTGTAGTGTTTTTGGTGTTTTGGCTGCTTTTAGTTCAATTAAAATTTGGAGGTTAAATTGTGATATTGTTGCATCACTATGACATTATTGTTTATGTTGTTGTATCATGAAATTCTAGCAGTTTTTATATCTAATTGATTAAGATGTCCTTCTTTCAATTTTCATCCTATTATAATTACGATCTCAGAAAATCAAACTTTTCTTCAATTAAAATGTTAATGGGCCATAATTTTATCTCTCATATCAATTCTGAAACTAAAGGAAAAGCTGCTTTCATTGACATAAAAATTGTAGGTGTTGATACAGTGGAGATAGAGATTTTAGTGGCATAAGAAACGTAGAAATTAACACTATAGAATCTATATATAAAGCATAAATCATACAAGAAATACACATAGGAACCACTAGGTTTGTAGGTGACAATGTGAACTTTGATCTAGTGACATTTGTTGGTTGCATGAATTAGAGGAATTTTTCCCCGTGTATTTAGTTTGAATTTAGTTTTAGTAGAAAATTTCATAGATTAACTATAACTAACAATAATAGAATTCATGAAATCAATGGGTCGTAAATAATTTTTTACAAAATTTATCAAAATGCCTCGGCTAGTTGTGTTAATGGTGTTGCGGTGAAAATCCACTTGTGCATGCTACTTACACTATGAACACTTCAAGAAGATCACAAAGTAAAGGCAAATTTCTCTCATTGTTCTCTAATGAGTTGAGTTAGAAAAATTTATTAAAAAATTGATTTTATAAATGAATATTTAAATTGTCTTTTAATATTTAGTGACAAATAAATTTATAAACTCAATATAGTAAAATTTGTAATATCCGCAGCACTACTCATTCAATTAACTTTAAAAATGGGTTGATTTTTTTATGCTTTTCATTTCAAACGCATATAAGATTTTCATGCTCAAAAGTCAAAACTTATGTGACATTTAAAGAGTTCTTAATAGAGTTTTATGATTGATATTCATTGATATTAGCACATCTTCTAAACTTCTTCTTCTTTTTTCCATCCTGTGATTTGGGATGAAAGCTGAAGGAGACAAATTATAGAAAACTATGCAGCACAAAGACTGTATAAATGACAATTTATCTGGGCCAACCATTCTAGTTCACAAAGGGGATACTATTTAAGTTAATGTACATAATCATGGGAAATATGGAATCACCATTCACTGGTAATTTCACTCTTTCTTTCTCTCATATATGTTGGATGTTGGAGGGTTAAACTCCGTTTAGACTAAATTCTACTTGCAAGTAATAAATAAAAAACGTGCTTTGATGGTTTTAAGACCCGGGTTAACAGAGTTTTTATCTTTCACCTTTAACATAGAAAATTCATGTTAAAGTGGGATTAAAAATATATTTCACAAGAGCTTGTTTAGACCCCCAGTTAAAAATTACGGCTAGATTGCTTTTATTCTAACTTATCTAAGTGTGGAACAAGAGCAAATGAAGCGCAATAAACCGATAACTACTCTAGTGCATAAACATGAATAACAAACAATAAAAGTAAAGCATAATAGTAAGGGAAGAGAGAACCATAAGATAACACCAAGACGTGTTATCGAAGAGGAAACCGAAAAACTCGGCGAAAAACCTCTCCGCCGCCCTCCAAGCGGTAAATCGATCCACTAGAGAATAAAGTTGGAGTACACGAATAACAAAAGACCCTCCAAGCCTAGTCTACCCAATGTACTTGAGCCCTCCAAGTTCCTGCTACCAACGAACTTCTCGGAGTCATGTCTTCTCTAGCTTTCCGGATCCCGCAATACGCCCGATTGCATCCGCCAAGCCTCACTGGCTTCTTTTGGCAAATCCCCAAAACTTCCCAAGTTCCAAAACACTCTCTACACTCTGAAAAGGTGTTGGTTGTGTTTGGGTACAAATCTCCTCTCAAGGTATGACAATGGGAGAGGGAATGAGAAGAGGCTAGAATGATTTCTCACTAAGGATAAGTAGCTCTCTCTCTAAAAGATGGGTGTGTGTGTTGTAGAAAACTTATCTAGGGTTTTTCTCTCTGAATGGCCTCTCATACTTTTATGGGTAATGAGGGTATATATAGTATGAGTGAAGGGTAAGAAAATCACACTTAAAATCTAGGCAAAGAGTTTTGCGGGTATCTCGCGAGAAGGCCTTATCCGCGAGACACTCGCGAAATCCCCCAGGCTGGCATGACTCTTTAGCTTCCAACATGTGCTTCTCACGTGCCCTTTTCGCGAGAACCCTTCTCGCGAGCTTCTCACAGGCCAATCGTGAAACTGCACTGATTCTTCATTTTATGCTCGATTATTCACCAACTTAATACTAAACCCAATATAATAATATCTCACAAAATACAATGAACAAAATTAAAGCAATTACAACATTTTTTGTCATGGAATAAAGCCAACATAAAACATAGTTGTAAATCACAACTTTACATATTTATAATTTTTCTACAAATAAAAATCATATTTTGGATAATAGTAAACAATACAATATTTCCTCAAAAAAAAAAAATACAATAAATGTGAAAGTCAAAGCACTTATTGGCAGCATGCACAAAAAATTTCTTAATATTTTAATTAATATATGGGATTAAAACTAAATAATAATAATAATAATAACTACTATCTTCATCACACGCGCTCCGCATGTGCGATAAGACTCTTTTTTTATTTTGAATTTAATGTAATTTTTCAATTTGAATTTATTTATTTTTAGTAAAGTTACACAGGAATGAATTTTTAAGAAACTAAAAAGTAAGATTTGAAATGGAGTAAACTGCTGGTTTAGTGTTTGCTAGTTTTTAAGAAAAAATGTATCAAACATGCATAAAATATATTTAAAATTGAAGATTCCAAACAGAAGAAACCCTTTAAATAACAATAATAAATAATAATACCTCTTTTTTTTAGAATAAATAAAATTAACATGTACCATTGTACCTAGATAATAGGGAAAATAAAAATAAAAACTTATTGAGAGGAAATAAAATTAATAGGTCTGACAATTATTGTGGATTTTTTTTTTTTTTTTTTTTACTTTCCTTTGTCATTTCCAAAGATAATCACGTGGCTCATACTAGAGGAAGCAAATGAAAGTTGAAACTTGAAATCAAATAAAAGAGGACAACAAAGCTAGACTCTAGAGTACAACATAAAATAAAAAAGTAAACACCACTCATCGGTGGATACAAAACGGGGAAGAAGAAGAGGGTTTGTTCATTCAGGAAAACGGCAACCAGACATGGTGGTGACCTAAGATTGATGGGTTTGTAAAGTGTTTTTCTTTCTTTTTTTTAAAGCCAAAATCTGATAGTGGCCGAAATTGACCAGAATGGCCGAAACGCCCCGAAATTGGTCGGAATTTGACTCGAGGTGGAACAAGTGGTATTACCGTACCAAATTGCATGCCGGTACAAGATATTCCGGTTGGAATGAAACGAAATTAATAACATTGCTAAAAATTTGATACTTACGATATTAGCCCCACCCCTTACAAAGAAAAATGAAATTATAATGTATATTAAACTTTCCCGAGTTTTTTTATTCAATTTATTTTTTTCCTTCTAATTAAATTGACATTTCTCAGGGACGAACGACAATAAAGAGGCTTTAACATCAAACAAAAATCGATAATCTACTTGTTGAAATGCCCCTAGTAGACTTGGTCCTCGTTCATTAATAGGCATGATAATCATGCACAACATATTGTCAATTACTTCGAAGATTCGTTTAGAATCCAGATCAAGGTCTGCTCCAATAAAACGAATTTTTAATGTTGGTAATTTTTGATCTCCACTTGGTATGACATTATAACAAAGGTCATATGGTACTAGGTCTGATTTCTCCATGGGATGCCAGTTATATGCCAAGAAGTATTTAATCATCTCTTCTTTGATAACGTTATATGCTTGCGGAACAAGAAAAGTTGCTCCACTTCCTGAATCAATAACAAATCCATTAATACGATCAGCTCTCAATTGAAACACAGTTACATCTATTGGAAGCAGCACTTCATTCATGAAAATACTCAACGCTGTCACATAGTATCTATTTACATTGGGTAACATTGGTGTTGATTGTACCATTGTTTGAGCATTTCCACTAATTTGTGCATCATCGTCAAAACGTAAATATGTGTAGGTTCCCGCTTCATTGTTCCATGAAGGAAGGCAATATGAGAAACGTAGGTTGGTCACCGACTGTAGTTGGCTTAGGATTGATCGTCTTCCTGATCCCATACCCAAAATTCCTGCTATTACATTCTCACCTCCCATTTTTCGACTAAATTTAATATTTTGATTTTCATAGCCCATACCAAAAACTAAATCTGGGAAGCTTACAGATTCCTCATTGGAAGGGAATGTGAATGTGTCAATCGAAAGAATACCCTTAGTGGAACTAAATCCATTAATATATACGGACTCATAAAGGCACATGTTATTTTTACATATTTTGGGAACACAAAGGGGATGTTTACAAGCTGCAGCATAGTATGTTTCAGACTTACGGTAATCGAAACCTTCATATTTTAAGGGGAAACATATGGCGCACTTAGCAGCTTGAACCCATGTATTATCGGTACCAGTATCCAATAGCAATAATGCAGAGTATGGTGGTGTGCCAATGTTCATTTGAGCTATATAAAAATTTCCCAAAGAATACTCTATCTTAGGTTGTAGCGCTTCAATGCCTTGCTTTGTTGAGTTGATCGCATCTACAAAACCCATGGATTCGAAATGCAGAGCTCGAGCTCTAGAAAGCTTAGCGATTCTAAAGTGTTTTTCTAGTAGGCTTAGATTTTTTGGAAAGAGCATTGAATTAATAGAGTATCTTGGGATGAGCTTGATGCTAAAGCCATTGGCTCCAAGATAAGTAAGCATGAAAATGAGCAAGGTCAATAAGAAACAAAATACAATTGGTACATCAAAAAAGTTTCCAGTATACATTCTCCTACTCTTTGATTATGTGTTCAACAATACGCCATAGGTTATATATAAGTGAAAGTTGAAACCACTTACGTTGTGCATTAACTTTACAACAAAGGTTCTCTCTTTATAAGGAAATGAAATTTTATTTAAAAACACAATGATTGGACTCTTAAATTCTTAATTAAAATATTTCTAAAAATAATTCATAATTAAAAGAAGAAATAACTGCTAAAATAATGGGTTAATGACTACTAAAGGGAGAGAGGAAAAAAAAAACTACCTTATAAATGATGGGCGTCACCTAATTATGTCAAGTTTAAATTTTATTTTATGACCATTAATTGTAATTCTTCTAATCAGACTCCTAAATATATATATATATATAAAGACAAATCTCTCTCTCTCTCTCTCTCTCTCTTAATACCTTAATTAAGGTATCCTTTTTTATTTAATTTTTCAGTCATCCCACCTTGCTATTTTCTGTTGGCTATTCAACTCCCTTTATTAACTATTCAAAAATGGGAAAAATTAAAAATTATATCTTTCAACTCTAAATTTATTTGTTACCATATTTATGCAAAGTCTTAATCAAATTTAATTGAGATAGAATTTGATTAACACTTTCCTTTCAAATCTTAGTATTTCTTAATATTTTGATTCCACTCCTTTATGATTTATTCATTTCGTTCTAATCATCACTCATGAATGAGAGAAAAATCCTGCAAATTTTTCCTTTCAAGATAGAATATTTTTAGCGTTCTCTCTTTAATTTCAAATTTATTTGTAATTACTAATTTAGTCTTTCGACTAAATTAGTAATTCAGCCAACTCTTTTTCTAGTAGATTAGTGCATTAAAAAAAATTGGCATCATATTTGGAAAACCATATCATATCTTATCAATTAATCGAGCTCCTTAGTTCTTCCATGAGGAGAAATTATTAAGTCCACCCGGGACTGCTAATGTGGTCCTCCAACCAATGAGATAATGTCATTTATGCAAATGTGTGAGTGAACTTCCTAATCAGCACAAGGAATAAAAAATAAAAATTACCAAGTGATGTCACATTTGCAAAAATAAGAACATTTTATTGATTGTGAGATTAAGGAGGTCCACGTTAGCAGTCTTCTTGGTGGACCTAATAATTTCTCGTGAGTGACATGCATTTTTAATTGTTTATGTGCTTCTTAAAGTGGCCACTGTATTGTCAAGGCGATAAGCCAATGTATTGTCATTCTGAACATTGAAATGTTACTTATTTATAATCTATAATATATAATACATATAAAACCAAAGACATTTCATATTTGATTGACCTTTTAATTTTGTACAACTTAAGTTTTATAGATCTAAGAATTTTATGCATCATTATTCTAATATATATTTTTAATTGAATTTAGATTATATTTAATATTTAAAATTTTTATATTAGAATGTTGCCATATCATGTGTTATTTAAATGGTAGAATACACAATTCTATATATAAATACAATGGAAAAAATTCTCTAACACCCCCCTGAACATTAAGGGTACGTTTGGTACACTAAATGTAAATTACATTAGGAATAGTAATATTTATTACTGGGAATAGAAGACATCGTAATGGAATAACTATTGCTATTCATAAGTTTGGTTGTTACATATGGAAAACTTGTAAAAGATGATGTATAAGAAAACTTTATATTTTTGGAAATATATTAATTTTAAAACCTATTATATGCATTAAGGAATAGCTATTACATCCATTTTAAAGAGGAATAACTATTCTTCAATTTAAAGAATAGTTATTCTAATGTAATAACTAATCCATATAATAAAGATGCAACCAAATGACCAAATTGATATTACACATGAATAACTATTCCATTACAGGAACTATTACAGCGTACCAAACGTACCCTAAGGTAGTGGTCAAGACACCCCTTGAACTATTATTTTGGCCAATTTACTCCACGAACTTCATATAACTACCAAATCACGACCTCTGTTAGTCACCCTCATTTATGACACATCAGCATGTCGGTTCCTTCTTGCAAAGGCAAGGTACACGGTACTTAATCTTCCTAAAAGCGGTTTTAGACTTAAAGTTAGCGCAAGCTTAGGATTACGCAGAACCTCTTAAAAAGAGACGGAGGGTCTGAGAACCAAAATATGACTCATGAAGGTCTACCTACCAAACTAAGTCTAGAGTTAGGATATAGGATGGGAAGAGGTTAGGCACCCCAAGCCTACCCAACTGTAGCTGGCCTTTATATATCGTTACTAGATAATGGTCAAATGAGATCTACCTAATGAACCTATGTGAACACACGGATGCCTCTAATCCCTAAAGTTCGTCTACAGGTCATGCAAGTCAAGATAAAATAGAAGGCAAAAAAAGGATAATGTGAAAGGCAATCAATCTTGTGAAGGTCAAAGGAATGTATAAGCATATGCACATCTAATCAAGTGAGCATAGGAGCATGTGAACATGTAAGCATGTGTACATCCAAACAAGTGAGCACAAGATGACCAAGCATGTAAACATGGAAGCATCTAGATATGTGAGCATGTGAACGTGCAAGCATGTAAACATCCAAAGATGTGAGCAGATGAGCATGGAAGCATGTGTGCATTCAAGCATGTGAACATATGAACATATGAGCATTCGAGCATGCATACATCTTACTATCCAATCACCTGAGCATTTAAGCGCAATCATTAAAGCATGTGAGCACACGAGCATCCAACTGCATGAGCATGTAAGCATCCAAGCATAAACATATCATCATCCAAGTGTGTGTGCATGTGAGCATTTAATCATCAAAGCATGTAGACATGTGAAAATTTAATGTCCAACCATCTTTTTTTACTTGCCAAATTCCCTTCCTAATTTAAAATCAATTAATTTCCAAAAGAAAATCTTTTAGAATTAAAAGAATTTATGATCACTTTCTTTTCAAAATCTCTTCATTGAAATAGTTGACAAAGGATTTAATTCTCATTGATTAGGAAAGATTTTATCTTTTAAGTGTTATCTGAAGACTTCCCTTAAATTGACCAATCATTTTTTCTTTTTTTTTGAAAATATCAATCAATTTTAAATTCGAATTCAAATCTTCAAGACCAATGTCCAAGGAAATTATAATGCATGTCAATCATATTAAAAAAGGAAGAAATATAAATCATGCAATCACATTTTAATCGCCATTGATTACCCAAATAAATGCAATAATTTATTTCCAAACTCCATGGGGATATTTGGCTATGCATGTCCAGGCACAAGATTAAATTAGGAAACAATGCAAGGGAAGATACATTGGCTGTCATGTTTAGATATAAAAGGAAATAAACATTATCATGCTGCAAAGGAAACTAATAACACTTGATCAATCCAAGAATTACTATATCACCTTAATATGCAAGACCACATTCAATGCCATTTGAATTGATGAAATTAAGCCATAGTATCTCATTTAGTCAAGTCCACGTGCATAAGTTTTAGTTGGAAACAAATCCTTGCCTATTCAAATCCTTACCCGTTTGATTATAAAAGACACTTCAGGAGGAAAGAGTCAAAGCATCAAAATATGCAATATCTCATACGCAATAAATTCTAAACTAATATACATCAACGAATTCAAGTAACGTGCTAGAGAAAACTTAATCAAAAGCCCTGACTAATCCTAATCAAATTAAAATGAAATTGTAAGCCACTTATTTGAAATGAAATTGCATTTTTTGTATTTATTAACTAAAAAAAAAAGAAACCAAACAAGGAGATATATACATACAAATAGCAAATTAAACCACATGAAAAAGAAATAATATATATATATACAACATTAGTAAAATAAAAATAGAATATGGGGTTTGCCCAGAAATGTGTACGCACCATTATGATAGCGTACGCATCTAGGGTTCCAACCCGATTCCTAGGTTTGGGTCATGCATAGAAAATAGAAATGAAGCACATGTAAACAATATGTTATCACTCAAGAACAAAATATCACAGGCTATATAAAAAAATAATATAAAAAAAAAATACAACTACAACAACAACAACAAATATAAAGAACACAAGACAATAATAAAACAAACTAGCCTCATCACACGCGCTTCAGGCGTGCAAAGAGACTCTTTTTTTTTAGGTCGGGTTTACACATTTTCCTACAAATACTAAGCATTGATTCATGGCCTTGTTTTTCACAATAATTTCATCCTACTTTATCTCTTCTATTCCATGTCCTTATATTCTAGAACCTATCATCATGGACAAACCTATTGCATTACAATAAAGTAAATAATTACACTTTTTAACCCAAAATTTTATAGTTCAAAGTTACAAAATAACAAAAAGAATGCAAAAAATTGGAAAAAAAAAATTATTCACACATGTAACTCACTCATATACAACAAATAATAACTTTTAAGTAGAATTGAAAGGCAAAAAAATGGGAAAAAGAAAAGAAAAGGAAACAAATAGGGTAAGAAAACAGTGCAATCTTTTGAATCTTTTTCATGTCTGACTTCAATCTCATTTGGTCCTAAGTTCCTTACTTTTGCCACCATAAAAGCAAATATACAACAGCTTCAATTGGTCCAATAACCCTAAAAATAGTTATTATACAATGTTTATTATTTAAAATTATTTTCTTACAATTTCTATAACAAATAAATCAAAATCAAATATGCAATAAAAAAATAAACAGCACTAAGAGAATTACCTTGTAGGTCCTTCATTTGAGAGAGAAAAAGAGATGTTTTTTTTTTAAAAAGATTAAATAGGAGGAAGGAAGACATTTATTTGTGTTTGATTTGTTAGAATGAATAAGGAGAGGTGGAAGTGCATAATTTTAAGGAATATGGATAAGGAGTTATCTTTGAGAGAGAGACGAACCTAAGATAGATGAAAACTTTTTTTTTTTTAATTTAGCTAAAATTTAAGAGTTTTTAAATTAGCAATTTTGCATGTCTAACCATATTATTTAAGCTTTCTATATAGGTGAATTTAAGGATATATTAGGCATCTAAAATGAAGGCTCTAAACAGGAGAAGCCCCTTAAATAGTAGTATAGATAAAGAGAAAAACAAAGAGGGAGATATGGTTATGGAAAAGACATATATCTCACCTCTTTAATACCTTACAATGATGTAGATTGATTAATCCCTTGGCTGGAATCGACTATTGTAGCTTTATGTGTGAATCAACAACTTGGATAAAGGTCCTTTTTTGGGTCTGATAAAGAAACTTAAGAATATAAGTAATTTGGAGTAATTTTGGCATAGCTTTCGCTATGGGTGAATAGTAGATCCTTTTGGTGGTGGAAAGTGGAGGTATTTATAGTCTTAGTGGAGGCTAGGATTTGGTTGGATATTTTAGTCAGTCAATTGGTCAAATTGATTGACCAAAAAATCCCACCAAAAAGGAATGAGTAATTTTAGGCTTCTGAGCAAAAGGTGCGTATGCCGTAGCTTGGGTTCATATGCATCATATACCTAGCGTACGCACATTTTGTAAGCCCTTTGGAAATTAGGCTTTAAAATGGGTATTGGGCTTGAAAATGGATTTTGGGCTTAGGCTTGGTTTCTTGGATCACATTTTGGGCTCTATTAAGTCATTGGGCTCCACACATGGCGCTAATCATTTTGGTAGTGATTCAATTTCTCGTCATTGGAACCGGGGGGCTAGGGTATAGGTCAGAATGAAATAGGGTGTCTACAGTTTCCCTCTTTCGGCGTTGCCATGTGCGGCGATGCCAAAAGACCATAGAGACAATCCAGTAGTTTTGGTCAATACTCGAGCCCCACCTATGCACACTTCTCTTAAACAAAGCGTACAATGGGGGAGCAAACTAATGACATAGGCATGCCACTTGTTATGGGCGCAAGCGTCCACAACAAGTTTTAGGTCTTTACATGGGAAGTACGTCTCTGCCTAGAGTGGACCATGACAGAGGGTATAGATGGAGCCGCCACCTAGATTAGGTCTAGGAATCATGTATATAGTGCCCTTGTGGAAGGACTAATCTTTACCAGAGCCCGTGTCCGAAGTTTAAGTATGGGGATGAGAAGATGTTAGGCACCTAACCCCACCCAACCCATAGGTCGGCCTCCACTCATTGTGTTCCAAATCCTAATCCCATCAAAGGATCTTCTAATATGATATTCTAATCTCAAACAAACTTTAACATGCATCTAAAGCAAACAACATGACATATCATCCCCAAACCTAGCATTCATCTATTACAACAAAATTCAGATTCACTAAGGGCAGTAAACATATCACAAGGCAGTAACATCAATAAGATAAAACTAAACATAAACATCAACCAAATCCTCATGACATTCAACCAAGCATACTATTAATATTTAAATAACTCATGTTCAAACACTCAAATGCATGTTCATGTGGTCAATGTATGACTTACCTCACTTACCTTACTGTATCACAACAATTATGCATCAATGCATGTTCATGGTATCCAAAAAGATATAAACCCTAACCATTCATCTAATACAAAACATGTTGAACTACTGATTTCAGGACTCAAACATGAGAAAAACAGACCAAACCAAGGCTAACATATGAAAGGAAACAAGTAAAAATAAAGAAAAACATAATCTAGGTTTCTGGGCATGAGTATACGTGCGCATACATAATGTATGCGTGCAAATCTCATTTGTAGGCATATGCATGCATGAAGCATACGTACCTACACATACCCAAAAACTTAGCCCAGAAACACAAAACAGAAAATAAACAAAATAAGAAAACTAATAACCTATTATGCTTCAAGTACAAACGTAAAACAAGGCTTCAAGTATATCAAAGCATTTAAAATTGATTATTTGTGGAGTGTATCAAGCCCAAAAGTCCAATATTTAGTAAATAAAAGCTAATGGTGCTTTAACAAGAGAGAAATCAAAATACCAATAACCAAAATGTTAAAAAAAAAATGCATAAAAACAACATAGGTCAGAAATTTCAACCCACAATCAACGAGAATAGGAAATTGAGAAAGGTTGTGAAGAAGAGAGGAAAGGTTCCCCTATACCTATATTTCTAGCCCCTGGCTTCAAAATCATGAGAATGTTGGCTGGTTGAATGGGCTTTTGCTCTAAAGTTTCAACTATGTTGGTAAAACGTGGTTAATTCTATTTTGAGCTGGATGGAGAGTTTTATAGCAGCCTTTAGGTGTCCTTAATGACTGGTTTTTAGGCTAAAATATGATGTTATGGACCTCCAAAGTGCTAAGTTGATGTTTGGTTCATATTTGCTTTAGTTGGGTACAACAATTAGCTTCCTTTATGTATAATTTGGGAAAGATTTGACTAAACCCCCATTAGCTTCTCATTTTTAGTTGTTTCAAACTCTTGGGAGGCTCACTAAGTGAGGGCTAGCAATTGGAGTTGGCCAATGAGAGCCAACTATCTTTAAAGTAAAAAATGAGTTAGGGCAGAAACTTTGGGCCACAGTTAGCCAGAGCATAAAAGCTTTTTTGGGGTGAAAATTTCGGGTACAAGACTTCCTCCATGAGCCTGAGGTACTAGCTGTGTCCTTTGCCCACTTGGTAACACGCCTAGGCTGGGTTCATCCAAAAGGTCCGAAAGAAACCGACCTATACCCTCCAAACAAGGCCAACCCTAGGCCTAGGCCACTGCCTAGGGCCCCCTACTAAAGGAAGGCCCCAAAATTTAGGCAAAATTTGATATATTTAAAAAATAAAAAATAAATAAAAATTGGTGATATTGGGAAAAAAAAATTAGTTTTATAATTTTCCTCTACTTTTGAGAAGTCCCAAAGTATTGAGTAATGCTAGAGATAATACAACTTTAAATACATGAGTCTTACAAATAAAGTAATACTATAGTTTTACAAACTATTTTACAACATTTTTACAAACTGTTGTTGTGGCCAACTTCTTACTGGTTTTTATTTAGGCCCACCGATAACATCGCTTTTTTATTTATCTATAATTATTCACCACATCATCAATTTGTAAAAGTTTTTGTAAAAGAATTTGTATCTCTGGCATTTTCCCTTACAAATATATGTGTCACTAATCGCAAGAAATAATTCAGATAGAAAAATGCTAGAAATATTATTAATTTTACTTGAAAACTTTACAAATTGATGTGACAATTAATATGATATGTGGACGTCAATGACCTATTAAATGTATTTTTGAATTATTTTTTGTGATTAATGATACATCTTTGTAAGCCTCATGTTGTAAAATTTATAATATCTGTAACATCATTCATTCAAATACTTGTTTATTATTTTCTTAAAGTGTCACTAAGCGCATTCATTTCTACATCGTTTAAAAGTTTTTTTTAGTAAAATTTGTTATAGTTTTAGCATTTTCCCCAAAAAATAGCATATTACAAAATAAAAGGAATAAATTTTTGTTATAAAGAAATTATGATATTAAATACTAGTTAAATATTATTTAAGTGATAACAAAAAGACCCCGTTTATATATATTGCCTTGGGCCTCCAAATTTGTTGGGCCACCCCTGCCTCCAAACCACACTTCCTCAATTTCCTCCAATATGTTATATGGACTTGGATCATGCTTAAAAGAATAAAATATAATACAATACATGAATCAAGCTTGTAAAAAAATGTGTTGCGAAAATGGATATCGGCATGCATGCAAAACTCAAAAATCTTCCTTCTCTCAGCCTCGTTCTCAAGTTTGCAGGCTCTATTAACCACTCAACTGTTATCCCGCATATGAAAAGAACCACTCAAGTTTGCAATTCCCTATGTCAGATGTTTTTCTAATCTTATATTCTCTTATTTTACTACTCTTGAGCCATTATAAAAATTAGTTGTGAACCCAATGATGTAGCTAATGTTGTGCTCTATCTTGTTTCTGATGATGCCAAGTATGTTAATGGGCATAATTTGGTATTAGATGGAGGTTTTACATCTTTTAAGAGTTTGGGGTTTCTTGCACAAGAAGAAGTGTAGTAAAAATTTGAGTGTTAGAATTTCAATAGAGAAACTCGAAACAGAAATTTGCAAGTATGAAGAAGGAACTCAAATTAATGTATTCGCATCCATTCTCTTTAATTCTTGAGTGAGTCTAGTCTACATGCCCAAGCATTCTACCTCTAAATAAAATTCAAGGCTTTCAAGCATGGCATTGTTTAGAGTGATGCGTGCAAAGAGTTGAGTTCAAGTCAGTGGCCTGGTCAGTTTCAGAAAGCAATATATATGGCTAAGCAATAAGATACATGTACAACCTATATATGTTCATTCAAAACTGATTGTGCCAAACACGCAATAGGCTTAATCCTTTCTTGCACAATCATTAGAAAAGGGAACACGGCTGAACTTCTATCAAACAAATATTACGCAAAAAAGTGATACAATTTGGAGCACCAAGTAATTCTAACAAACACATGGCCAAAAAATCATTATTTTAAGTAAGGGCACTGAAATAGATAGAATGGACTAAAGTGGACTAAACTGACCAAATAGGTTGAAATGCTACCCCGATGTGGCTCATAATCAAAGAATGTTCAACAAGTATTTAAAGATTAATATTACTCAATATATGTTAGGTCTTAAGACTAAATATATTGGCTCGAAGGTTTGAATATGATCTAATTGTGATTTAGAACTTAACAATAAGTAATGTTAAGTTGTTACTTTTTAAGCAAAATAAAATAAATAAATAAATAGATGTGTTTGAAATAAGTTTGGATTCATTAAATATATGTTGAAAATTTTTGAGATTAAATTACTAAAATTTAATAGAATTTGGAATGAGTTTGACATCTATATTTTTTAATAAATTTGGATTTAAAATGGTTACTTTCAACCCAAACATGTCTTTTCCCATTCTTAAGTAAGTACACTAAAATGACCTAAAATTGACCAAAGTGGACCAAAATTGACTGAATGAATTAAAGACTTTAGCATTGTATTTCGATCCACTTTAATTTAAAGTGGATTGAAATACTATGCTAAAGTGTCTCAACATGAGAGTAGTAATAATAAATGTCACATGTTATCTTTTAGATATTATATAAACTAGTCACAAACTCATGCGATGCATGAAAAAATATAATATAATAATTATTTTATAAGAATATAATGTAAAATTTGAATTTAAAAGTATGTTCTAATTTTATAAGTTTTAGAAAATGGAACATATAATACACACGTAATTCATAAAAATATTTAAATTACATAATTATAATATTTTTTATATAAATAAAGAAGATGTTAATAAATTTCTTTTTTTAAAATATACCATAATTTATTGACTAATTTGAACATATCCAAGAATATATATATTAAAGTACACCCACATTGCATGGAACACATAACATGTTACATTAAGTTTAAAAAGTTATATAAGTTTAGAATTGTAGCATTTTTTTTTCTTTCCAAATATAAGTATAATACCTATATTAGTAAAAATTTAATTTTAAGGTAATCTTGTGAATATTTTTCATTTTTTTGCTTTTTTAAGGCTCATATCTCTAATTTCTAATGTTTATTTTCTTTGCATTTTTTTTTCCTAAAACTAAAGAGTTTAGCCTAAATATAAATAAATTTTTGAGGCCAAAATTGAAAAAACAACCTACAAAAACAATCAAGTTAAGGTCCAATTAATCCAAAATTGACTAAAATAGACCAAACTGAATTAGACCGAATGGACCTAAGTGGATCAAAATGGACCAAAGTTGACTGAATGGACCATAGTGGATGAAAATTGACCGAATTAGACTGAAATAGACCGAATGAGTCAATGTACACCGAAATACACCAAAGTGGACTGAATGGATTGAAGTTAACCAAATGGACCAAAGTAGACCGAAATGGATCGAATTGGACTATAATTAACCGAAATGCTACGCTAATATGGCTTAATAAGAGGGTAGCAACAATAAACATTACACTTCAATGTTTAGAGGTTATATAGATTAGAGGATCTAGCAAGGTGTGACAAAAAACTCCAATTCAATGAAGAATCCATGGGCCCTAGAGTATTCCAACATGGTAATGCTATTAAAAAAATCATATTTCTGTTTGTTGTAACTAATTGCCTTCTTTGAAAATGTTACTTCGTGAGAAAATATAATGATAAGAGTGGCAGCTGATTTTGTACTTATGTTTGTTTCATATTAGTTTTATTCAATACAAAAAATAAAAAAAATAAATTGGATTTTGAAGAATTCTGTGCGGCGGCCAAGAGCAAGCATCAGCTAGAAGCAATGGAAGGCAGGGAAAAACATCAATGCATGCATATGAGCTGTTTGAGAAGAATGGCAAACAGCCGATCATGTTTGAAGGAACTTGCCTTTGTATTCTCATCAGCTTACCTCATGGCATCTCATGATTACTTGGTTGCTTTATTGATATTTGGAAATTCTTTTTCCAGGATTTTGGGTTAGTTTCCAGTTAAAATACTTGAAAGTGCTTTTAGTTTTCCTGGCTTCAAGAGATATGAACAAAAACGAAGAATCTATTTTGATGTCACTATGTGCTGCAATTTATTATATATATATAATAGGTAAAACTGAGAAAAACTCAAATTAGAATTCCAAATAAAAGTTTTAATTTTGCGCCATGTGTCCTAAATTATTTATCCTTAAAGAGTTTTATTTCTTAATTTTATAATCAAATATGGGACCACATTATAAATATTCATTTAATTGAGTTATTAAGTACAAAAAACAAAGAGTCTAAAATATATGAATCAAAAAAAAAAAAATTTAAATTTTATATCTAATAATATATTTACAAAATTTTTTAAAGAGTTAAAAAAATATAAAAATGACTATCAATAGTATTTAAATTATATATATATATATATTATATTATGCATCTTATTATATATCTTTAAGTGTATCAATACGCATGCAGTTTCAAGCTAGTTTCAGATAATGCCATTAGCAAAGAATTTGAAAGACTTGCACTGAAGAATAGGAATTTCAGGTTGATATTGTAAATACAGTACTTTTATAATACATGTTTTGTGATAATTGTGTCATATCCACTAATGGCAATTTATTACAGTTGGGTTATTGCACTGATTTTTTATTTTTGGCTAATTTGTGTCTTTTTATAATTAATACAGTGCCGGCTAGCTAAGCAGTCCCAAATCTTCCACAGAAATATCTTCCACAGAATGGTACGTTAATTAAGAATGAGAGAAGAAAATTGGTCAGGTCAGGTCAGGTTTATTCTTGGAAAACCTAAGATCCGATAAGTGTGCACATATGTGCATGTGCAATTAGATTAAATTCCTTACATCGTTGGTGCAAGTGCTAAGATCACTAAAGGAAAATACGAGAAAGAATAAGTCATACTCCGAGCACAAAGCTCCCACATTTGCTGGGTCTGAGAGAAGTGATTAAAGAATGTATTTCCCACTAGCATAAATTTTAGAATAATTTGAGAAAAGAGAATGGAATGGAAATGAATAAAAACAATAATTTTAGAATATTCATCACTTCCCTTGTTTGGGAGTTTTAATAGAGGGAATGAAAAGTCAACTCCCTTATTTGAGAGTTTAAGTGAGAGAGAATAGAATGAGTAAGAAGAAACACTCATTCTTCTCTATTCCCTTAAAATTTCAAATTTTTCAAATTTTCATTCCCCCTGAAATTGGGAGGAATTTGAGAGGAATGGAATTAAATTTAATGAATTTTTTACTACAACTCCCAAAATACTCCTATATATTCAATCCTTTAATTTAAAATAGAAATCTAATAGTAATATTGTCATAAAATGATTCCATTCATTTCCCTCTATGTTACTCCCAAACAAGATTACTTACATTCCATTCATTTTCATTCATTTATTTTAAAACATCCAAACAATGTCACTTAATTCCACTCTATTCATTTCTCTTACTTAAATATGTTCTGCTCCATTCCTTTGCCTTCCTTTTTTATCATTCTATTTCATTCCTTTATGAACTCCTAAACGAATCCTAAAGGAATAAGCTAAAAAGAGAACGAAAACTAGAAACCTAAAGATTAAAAAAAAATTATAAGTAATAAGTTTTAAAAAAAGAAACCTAAAGATTAAATTATGAAACTCTCCTGCTAATGTACTGGTAATACAAAAGATCTAACCAATGTGTATGTCTTGAATAGGAGAGTTGTTGTCTGTCACATATCTGATTTGGATTCCTCTGGAATTACCGTCAAAGTGACCAAATTATCCTTAGCTCTTTTCACAGCCACTTTCATGGGTACTCCAACTCTGTCCCCCATTATTTCAATAATCTGCAACAATTCACAAATCATATAGACCATCAGAATCATAATCATAAAAATAGTAAGCAACAAACTCAATTAGGCAAAAGCATGAGTTTTCTGAACCCAAACTCAATTAAATTGGAAATTTTTGCACACCACATGTATCATGTTATATTCTCCCTTCCTTTTTTCGGAAGGTAAGTTATATTCTCTTTCGATATCCTTTAGTTTCTCATCACAGACTTAAAATATTCTAACAATCAACACATTCAGTCATAAATCCATTATGAGGCCCTCAGGACCAGAATTCCTGCCAGCAGTCACTAAATTGTGGTTTAATCAAAGGAAAATGCATAACAATCTAAGATTAAGGTTATTTCTCCATTAATCACGAACTGCTCAGATTCCAGCCATTAAATATTTTAGTGTTTTTTACTTCTCATTGCAAAATGCATAATTTCCACCTACTGACATCCATTAAGGTCCCAAATACCTCCTTGATGCTTTCAACAGGTTTCCCATCAAATTCAATCACAACATCGCCAGGACGAAATCCAGCACGATCAGCAGGGGATCCAGGAGTCACCTAGTAAAACAATCAGAAAACCATCAGAAATGAGAAGATGCCTTTTTTCTTGATTTTTATCAACAACGTCATGTCATCAGGAAATCCTTAGGATACCACAAATTCTATTTCCCAGCATGGAATTAGTGCATATTCCTTCGATTTGTTAATATGGCAGAAGGGAACAGAAATCCTAAATAATATAAAATCAACTCACACGTCAAGGCACACTATTACAGATTTAATTTTAGATGGAAACATCCCAACACTGCTTTAGTGGGAAGCCACCCACTCCACCAGATAAACCCAACCTAAATCCTAACCTGGATCTGATTGACATTAACTAAAATCACTGTTAAAATATCAGTTCATGCTAAAAAAAGACCAACCACAGCAAAATAAATATGCAGTTCCTTTTGAGCCTCTAGTCTTTTGATCAGAGTAGGGTTCTCTAGAAAGCACAGCATACTACCCTCAAAAGTCAGGCCCCATCCAGACCCTAAATCTAACCTAAGCCTCTGTCAAAACAAAGCAAAGTCAATAAAAATATTTGGTCACAGACCCAATACCATTTTTCCCATCCTGGTGTGACAGGCAAGGTTAATATCTATGAAAGAGGGGGGGGGGGGAGGGGAAGCAGTTCACTATATCCATCCCAGTTTCTACAAACCAGTGATTGTAAACCCTACATGTAGCCAGCAAAAATCCATTGAGATAAGAATCTGAAGAGTAATTTTGCAAATAAGTAAAGAAATTAATAAAACATGCATCACACAAAAAGAACAAATTATTGTGATCTTAGATATATTTTCAAGTATAACATATAACCCTTCATAAAACATGGCCAAGTACATTATAATACGAAAGGGTATCTCATGAGACCACCCTCTAATAGCATATGGGACCCACAAATGTTGTGAGAGGGAGGTTTCATTAGACCGTCTCATAAGATACTTTTTTCATTTTGTTCTACAAAATAAGATTGGGGGAGGAAACAATTAGAGGACATACCATAGGTACGAGAACACCCTTATTGACATTTGGAAATGTGTTATCTCTTTCTTTAAGCTGTGCAATGATCATCTCGTTAAGATCAACCATTTTCAGTCCAAGCCAAGGTCGAACCACCCTTCTGCACAAGATTACCATCTATTACATGTGCTCATACAGTTGTGATGCTTTCAAATGAATCCTTTTTTTTTTGGGATAAGTAGATGCTTTCAAATGAATCTTAAAAAGTCTTTGGGATCATACAAGAAACCTAGAATAAAATCCTTCCTTTTGTGCACCCATACAATTTGAAACCACAATTTTTTTTATTTACCTAAAACCCAAAAAAAAAGTATTTTTAAACCACAACCTCCCCCTCCACTCATTTTTGCGAGGAAGTGTCATTTCAGCTAGTGCTCTTTGGCAAAGTAGGTGAATAAACAACATGAGAAGAAGCCTAGAATAAAACCTTAAAGGGGGTTTAAGCCTACCAATATGTAGCTCATAGGACAATGCTCTAATAACCACAAAGAGAGAGAGAGAGAGAGATTGTCATGTATAGAAATTTCATCAATACCTCTTGTGACAGAAGCATCTATGAAATTTTAAGCACAAATAGCTCCTATTGATTGGGGGAAGATTCAGAGTTGTCTGTTGTTTACTCATCAATTGGGAGCTACAGGTATGTACTGAGTATTTCAATGCAACTTAATCCACACTTTTTCTTCTTCTTTTTTTCCTTCAGAAATTTACTCACACACAAAGGAAACACAAACCCCCAACCCCACCCATACCAAACTTAAGGGAGGGGAAGGTGCCACTGATCCATAGGACATTAGAAAAATTTAATCCAAATGTAAAAATTGGAAATATCTTCACACACAATGAGAAAATGAAGGGTTTGATAAAATGTGGACAATATTACATCAAACAAACTTTTGCAAGTGCGCTCACTCAAGATTTAAAATCTGACAATAAATGAATTATTCCACGTGAACACTATACAAACTTAATTTCCAATTAAGTATCTGATTTTATGCTTAAAATAAGTAGTCCCATGCAAAAATATAAGAACATACCCACTTTTCTTGAAATGCTGTATAATTTTAGAGACCGAATCAACTGGTACAGCAAAACTCAGTCCATCAGCAGCAAGCACTTTCATAATATTTACACCAATAATTTCTCCATCAACATTGACAAGGGGGCCCCCAGAATTTCCCTATGCCATATTAAGTAGAAAAAAACATTGTCAAGTATGTAACAAAGCCTCCAAGATTATTTATATATATATATATATATATATATATATGTATATATATAGAATTTTTGGCCCCAGAGAACAAGGGAAGATTCAAACTAGTGACATTCATTTTATGACGCATGATCCCTAACTAATAGCGCATCCCCTTAGGGTCATAAATTTAAAAGAAAACAACTTCAACCATCTCAACTTTAAACTCTCTAAAGACACATGCGTGCGCACGCACAGTCTTACCGCATTAATTGCACAATCCGTCTGTAAATACTCTCTCCGTATTCCACCCAGGCCCAAGTCACTGCTTTTACGGTCAACACAACTACATCCAGAGGGAACAATATGAGGGAAGGCATTAAGAATCAGTAATTTATAGTTTCATTAATCTAAGCCCCAGCATGAGATCTATCGTATTATACCAAAATGAAGTACATGACACATGAGGTCACTTGAGTGCTGACAACACATACTACCATAAATCTGTAAATGGTCCAAGAATTTTTGACAGGTAGACTCTCTTTTAAGTTTTAAAACCATGTAATCTACACACACACACACACACACACATATATAATGGATAAAAGTACATAGAAATTTTGTAATGTTTGAATTTATTCTGAATACCTTACAATACCAGCTGTGATGGTATTCTGAAGAGAAAGTGGACATCCCATAGCAACAACCCAGTCCCCAGGACGAAGCTTACTGGAAGAGCCAAGTGTTGCTGTCGGAAGCGGGGTTTTTGAATGTATCTTTACAATTGCAATATCAGAATGTAAATCAGCATTTACTACTGTACCTTCAAATGTCCGACCATCTTGCAAAGTCACATCAACCTGTAACAATTGTTCAGACATCAATATGAGGTGTATACCTCAGTACTAAAACTATTCAATGATATCTTAAATAAACAGAGAAATGATGAGTCCAATATATAAAGAAACTGATAAAGCAACAGCACGCATCATACTGAAAGTTCAAAACTTAACTTTTTTCCTACTTATGTTGTGCACAACTTTCAGGGACAACATAGGCAAAGACAAACAATCAATGCATGCACTCTCCACACATCTACTTATCCATCAGATTTCAACTCTCAACCATTTGCATTGCTGAATGCACCAAAACTACTAGAGAATATCAGTATTACAAGTTATTAAGGGAGACAAGACATACAAAGTGCCAAAGACACTGACCTTTCCTTTGACTGAACCCCTCATGCCTTGAAAATCAACCACAACATGAGCACATGTTAAAATTGTACCATCCTGATCAATTATAGTTCCTGACCCTATACTCTTTCCATTAGTAATGCCATAGAAACCTATCAAACACAAAGATCACAAACAACTGTTAGATCCTATTTTTAAACAAATTAACTAAATCTTAAACATATACAACAACCCAAAATACATACCCTGTGGAACCGAAAGATTGACTACAGCAGGACCAACCCTAGCAGCCGCATTTGCAATTGTATCTCTCCCCAAACAATTGCAACATGGTTTGGAGTCACCTCCAACCGCCCCAGAATTGTCCTTCTTTATATCCGATGATGGAGCCGAACCAACTCTAGAAGAAAATAATGGAAGCATTCCTACAATTTCAAGCTCGAATTGAACCCAAAAACATATATATACATAAATAGGACACAATCTATTGCCAAATAAAATTTAAGAACAAACCAGGTTGCCACTGATCTGATGAAAGTAACGAAGGGCGGGGAAATATGTATTGCGTAATTCGCCATGGTAGCAATAGTGATTCCTGCAGAGCCGCAGGAACCTTCACTGCTACATTTGCTCCTAAAATTTATCATAACAAAAGCATATAAGATTTTTTTTTTTTTTTTTATATAAAGAACCAATTAAAATTGTTGTGGTCTGTTTGATTTCAGAAAATACTAAATAAAACCCAATTCTCAGTTTTCTATTTCAAGAAAGACCCACAAACAAAGCATCAAAATTTAAACTTTAATACTTCTCAATTATGCAAAAAAAGCAAAGAAGTGGTAAAAGAATCAAGACCCAGAAATGAAAATTAGAAGCTTACTGGAATTTGAGTTGTTATTGGCATACAAAAGACCCGACCCGGCAGAAGCGATTGCTATGATGCGAAGGAGAGAGTTTCTATTGGAAACTGAGAGCTTTCTCTGCCACAAAATTGTTTCTGAAAAAAATTAGATAAAAAATAAATGAAAATTGGGAGTGTGAGAATATATAAGGAAATGTGGTTCGGAAATAAAAATGAGAAGATGAAACAGAAGAACAGTACCAGAAAATTGGACATAGCTTCGATGAAAGCAGAAGACCACAAAAGAAAGAGCAGCTGTGTTTGATTCAAAACCCTAGTTAAAACCCGCGTTTTCACTTTGTTTTTTTTTTTTTTTAATTATTATTATTAGAGAAAAACTAGGGAGGACCTATGGGCCGGTGGGTCATGTAGGATTTACTTGAATTATAATATGATAGGCTAAAGTTTTTTCTTTTAAAAACAAACAAATAAAAATAAAAACAAAACAAAATTAACCACAAAACAAAGAGAAAGGAAAGGAATATACCAAACTATTCAATAATTTTTTTATATTCAGTTTTTAAAACCAAATCAATTTTTCTTATTTTATTTATTTTTTGTTATTATAAGATCATAATTATTTTTGAAATTATCTTAAATAAATTATTGTTTTTTCCATTACTCACAATTAAACATATCAAATGGTTGTAAAAATAAATATAAAATTAATTATATTCCTAAAAAATTTTCATTACATAATTAAAAATAAAAAAATCTTTACATTTAAAACAAAAGATTAGAGTTTAATTTTTATAATTTGATAATTGGAAAAAAAAAATTTAAACTTAAATATCTTAAGCATCAACAAAATAAACACAAAGCCCTTTACAAACAAAACATAAAGTAAACATCTTACTTTTGGATTCATGTCTCAACTTATATTTTATACACAAAATCAAACAACAAAATCTCTCATAACCTTATTCAACTAGTAATATTTTTTTCTTTTTCTTTTTTGAGAAAAATTAAACTAGTAATATAACTTGATGTGATACACAAATACATAATAATAAAAAAGTCAACAATGTGAACAATGAGCCCTTAGAATGATAAAGCAATTTTTGTTTTTGTTTTTTCGGTTACTTATATTTTAAGTACAAGCATGATAGCATTGGAAACATTGAAACCAATTTTAGTCTTTCATCATATCATGACTTCAACATTAAACAACCTCAAAACAAATCACATGGAACTAAAACAGAGAAGATTTTTCCATTAAATACTTCAAAATATACCCAACTACAAAATATTCACCAAATAACTACAAATTGAAAAATACCCACAACTACTAGTAGAACCTAAACCAACAAAAACAAAAGGATCTCAAAGATTGAGATCATTATACATCAACGAAAGCAAGCAACTAAATTTCTATTCATTATGTGGGAAATTTTCACGAGTCTCTTAGGCCTTTTTGGGTGACTTGGCTGCCTTGGGGGTCTTCTCGCCAGCTTCAGTAGAAGCGTTCTTCTTTGGCAGCAACACTGGGTTGATGTTAGGAAGAACTCCACCGCTGGCAATGGTCACGCCCTGGAGGAGCTTTCCGAGCTCCTCGTCGTTCCTCACGGCGAGCAGCACGTGCCGCGGGTTGATCCTGGTCTTCTTGTTGTCACGTGCTGCGTTTCCTGCCAGCTCCAGCACCTGCATTCCAATCCAAAAAATCAAAATCATTAGAGAGAGAGAGAGAGAGAGACAGGGAGAGAGCTGTTTGGATGCCGAGAAAATGTAGTGCAAGAAAGGAATTTGAATTTTGAATCTAAGAAGCCTGTGACCTAAAAAATTTAATTTCCACACATTTTCCTCAATTTTCTCGGTGTCCAAACAAATTTTAACACGAGAAATCAAACCCTATTGTGTAGAGAAAACATGAAAAACAGTAAAAATTATCATTTCCGTTTCCATTTTAACTTTCCTGTTACTCACAAACTAAATTTTACGTTTCATTTTCCCTAACTTTCTCACCAACCAAACACCAAAAAGCCAAAATGCCTACCAAAATGTATTTGCCAGAGAGTGAGAAACAGTTTCAACAAACAGAAATACCCACTTTCCTTAAATTTTTCCATCAGTTTCTGGCCTACCAAACACGAAATCACAAAGAACACATTCAAAATAAACAGAGAGAGATTTTCGGATCTGAGAGCGATACCTCAGCGGCGAGATATTCAAGAACAGCGGCGAGGTAAACCGGAGCCCCGACACCGGTTCTCTGAGCATAACGACCCTTTTTCAAAAACCGGCCGATCCGACCCACCGGGAACTGGAGCCCCGCCTTAGTCGACTTCGACACCGCCTTCTTCCTATCTCCGCCTCTTCTTCCTCCCGCTCCCTTCGTCGTCGTTTTCGCTGACTCCATTTTTTTTTTTTTCAATTCGAAATTTTCAAAACAAAACGATTCGTTTTGGAGGGAAACTGAAAAAACAAAGAGCAAAACAACTATTTGGAACGCTTCGTTTTGAAACTAATTTTGGCGTGGAGTTGATGGGGTTTGGGGCTATTTATAGTGGGTGGGGTTGTGCCACGCTGGCAATCCGAGTGATTTTGGTTTTGTCCAATGAGATTGTTTTTAATTTATAAAATGACTGATGGGTAGTGGGGATCAAACGGTTAATATGTGTGACACGCTGGCGATCCGTGGCTTTTTTGTTTTGGCCAATGGGATTGTTTAGTTTGTTTCTCTTTGGGTGCGCGGAAGGGTGTTTGGATTGACTAAGTGGTCCTCCGAGATTTTTCAAAATGACGGATGGGTCTGTATAGATCTGACGGCTGAGAGATTTTGGGTTGGAATGTATATGATCTGACCGCTAATTATTGACATGCTGGCGATCCGCATGTAAGGCTGTTTTCCTGGGATATAAGATGCTGATCCAACGGCTGGAGATATAGCAAATGGGATTGCTTCTTAACTAATTTGGATTTAAAATTTAAGATAAGGTTAGGCCAAGCTTAGCCAATGTTTGGCCGAACATTAAGCCAAAATAAAATTAATTTAAGTTGCTATTACAGGAGTTAAACCAAAATTAATCATCATTAATATACATATATTGTGGAAAGAATGATATTTAACTTGTTCACACTTAAATAAAGTGCATGGTTCAATTGGAATAATTGTAAATAGCAACATAACATGTTACCACATAATCTCCTATATATGCACAAATATAGTTAAAAAATAACCACAAGCAAATATATTTGTGCGAAGCATTATTAAGTGGAAGATGGGATTTTGAGTCTTGATTCTACAAGGCTGTTAAGAAAATGTAATACTTCATATCAAATTCTAGTGCAATTAGAACTCTAGACAATCGGCAAAAATTGGAGTGTAATTTACATTCTTAATTCAAATTCCATTTTAATATATTGTATGGATGTTTGTGTGCAATCATAGAGTTGAAAGAAAAATACATGTAAGGGGACTTATGGAATATACTATAGCATATTTAGTGCTAATGCATAACAATAATTTTTTTAAGAAGAAAATTCAAATCATATTAAAAAAATAATATCAACAATAGTCGGCCAAAAGTACATCGATCAGGTGTAGAGGAACATCCTTTGCTCACACAGATAAACTACTGACATGTGTTGCATGCCTAGCCAGGTTATGTGCTACAGAATTAACTTGTCTACAGGCATGAGAAAAAGAATTATGATTAAAGGTAACTATAAACAAGCGAGCATCAATAATCAAGAGGCCAAAAGAGGTGAAGGAACCATCATTACTTTCTAAAGCTGTCATGACCACTTTCGAATCTCCCTTAAGAATGATGGAAGATAGGTCAATCTCTTGAGCAAAGGCTAACGCTTGAACAGCAACCATAGCTTCTACATCGGCCACCAAAGGGGGGAGGGGGACCTTTTTTGATAAAGAAGCGATGGTCAAACCCAAATTATTTTGAATAATGATGCAAGGAATGTGATGGGCTGTTTGTGTATGATTTAGAAACAATGAAATGGTTGGGTTGCTAATTAGAACACATTGATAGGTGGATAAGTACCTCTGCAAGAACACACAGTTCCAAATAGTATACACAGTCAGCCAGAACTCAGAAGTACATTAGTCAGGTGTAGAGCAACATCCTTTATTCACACAAATAAATAACTGACATGTCTTGCATGCCTAATTAGGTATACTACAAAATTAACTTGTCTATAAGCATGAGAAAAAGAATTATGATTAAAGGTAACTATAAACAAGCGAGCATCAATAATCAAGAGGCCAAAAGAGGTGAAGGAGTCATCATTACTTTCTAAAGCTGTCATGACCACTTTTGAATCTCCCTTAAGAATGATGGAGATAGGCCAATATCTTGAGCAAAGGCTAAGGCTTGAATAGTAGCCATAGCTTCTACATCGGCCACCAAAGGGGGGAGGGGGACCTTTTTTTTATAAAGAAGCGATGGTTAAACCCAAATTGTTTTGGATAATGATGCAAGGAATGTGATGGGCTGTGTTTGTATGGTTTAGAAACAATGAAATGACTGGGTTGCTAATTAGAACACATTGATAAGTAGATTAGTACCTCTGCAAAAACACATAGTTCAAAATAGCATGCAAAGGCTAACAATTCATTCAATTACCAAAACTTATTTACAATGAAAGAGGTTACATTCTGCTACTTATACTTTGGCATTGATAGCTTCTAGATGGTTGACAAGTGTCTAAATCCTATTGGCAAATGCTTAAGAAATCATCTATATAACTAACTAACTAATTTAGTTACAAGAGGATTAAAATATATACATATAGTTAATTGAAACGCCCTACATCAGATAACCACTCCAATACTTGCCTCACTTGAATCATTAAAGATTGCACCATCTAAGTTCACTTTGAAGACCAAGGGAGGTGGGGGTGACCAACAACAGTGGGAGGCTTTGAATGTGTGATCATTGATATTTCATTTTATAGTAGCGTTGCTAGAAATATTATAAATTTTACTACATAGTCTTTGTAAACTAATGTATCAACTTTTAAAAATAATACGAAAAAGTAATTAAGAAATTGATTTATTATGTTATTGATGTGATACTAATCACATTCATTGTCATATCATATTTTAAGATTTTAATAAGAAAATTGGTAGTGGTTTTAATATTTTCATTTTACTAAATATATGAAGTTATGAACCAGCTATTAATAAAATTTTAAATTGCAATAGGAAATAGGAATTATCAGATAAGCATAATATTTTACAAATCTAACCTGATCAAAGGTGGTTAGGATAAGACAGAATTCAACATTTTTTCTCTTACATGTATCATTTATGTCTAACCCATTAACAATATATATATACATCAGCATTGTACATGATGACATTCACTCTTTAATTGGGCTGTATATTATGCATCAACTGGACTAGGAAATTATAATGGACCTTGGCCATATCAGAGTCAGACCCTTGGTCGTTGGGGTCTGCATGTGTTCCCAGATAACATATCCTTCACATCAACTTCATCAGGGTAATAACCAATAATCTTTCTTTGCATTCTCCTTAAATTACCAGCAGACTCCATTGCCTCATCCAAGACAGTTCGAGCATCTGCCAATGACACCTCAAGCTCGTTATGGATAAAGTAATAAGAGCACATTTGGCTTAGAATCCTGTCATGTCTTTCTTGAAGCCTTAGCACTCTCTCTTCAGCATGTTCCAATGCCTCACTAATCATTCTTAGCTTCTCTATTATGATTTGCTGCTTGTGCCGTTGCTGCAAGTTTGGCACACAGAGGAAATAAGAGAAAGATAAGCCGACTATGGCTAAAACAACGCGACAATAATCCATGAATTTTTGTCTTCTGAAGGAGATATGAAAATAGGTGAAAATATGAAGAAAAGTGTCATAAGATTCTTTGCTTTGGATGTGGGATTATAATAAGCTACTTTTGAGTTTTGTGTTCCCTTCTCTCTTTTTTTTTGTTACTTGGGAACCTATTGGTTGCTTTATAAATGGTCTTCGTTTTCCTTTACACCAAACTACTAGAACACTTTCTGATTCTCGGATTGTAAAGTTGGATATTTCCATGCCTCTCGTTGAAGAAAATTCTTTTTGTATTTCTTTTGTTTTGTAAAGGTATTCAATGGCAAACTTCCCCTCACAAGAAATGTTTGTTGACTTGAAATTATCTGCTTAGTTTCATTGGTAGGCGTACGGACGCCATCATTTCCATACCCAATTTCACAATTTGCTAATTTGTGCAATTGTGAGTAGGCAAAATAAAATGGTGAGTTGCACAAGACAAAAAATGTCAATCACTCACAATCGCACGAATCAACAAATTATGAAATTAAATGTGTGATTGATTGTGACTATACAGTTTTATAATTTCATTCATTCTGTTTGGACATTTTGCAGAATATGTATAGTGCATTGGTGTGCTGGCTGCTGAGTTGTCCCTTACCACAACTCTTTACGTCAAATGACATATAATAGCTAAAAAAATGTTAGAACCACAACATTTGCCACAACTTGCTCACAAGACAAGTCGTGAGTGATAGTCTGATAGAGCAAGAGTGGTAGATCCGTAAAATTGTAGTAAAAGTTGTGGTCCTAGCATCACTCATAATAACCCGTTTCTCTTGATAGTTGGAGGCATTAAATGCTGATGGGTGATATAAGGGTCCAGTAAGAATTCTTGGGAAAGCCATATGTGAATCATTGAGATCCTTAACTTGAGGGCTAGACTGAAACAAGAAGAGGGGCCCTGAATCGCGTTCTTTGCTTGAAGCTTGTATTGATATTTTGTTGTTTGAAACCAACTTTCCAATCCAGATCATGCAATGAGACCTGAGTTTGTACCCTCACTTTGGGGCTAGGGTCAAACCATGGTTCCTCTAGCCAACTAACTTAAGTAAAAACCCTCAAACCGAAATCTGGATTTCCCTAAGTAACTCTTTAGTTTGGAAGGTGACATTGGTCCGATTGAACAACTCCTACCCCTCCACTTATGTTATGATTTGTAGGATTAAAAGCAGCATCCACCTTTTGTTTAGATTTCCTTGGCCATGACTATTATGGTTTCATGACCGACTCTTGGGCAAGGCTACTCGGGCCATTAATTAGGGCCCCCAATAGAAAATGGAGTCCAAATATTTTAAATTGATAAATATTTTTAAAAAATAAGAAAAATGTGAGATTTTTCACTTCAAAAAAGCCCAAAAATTGTGGGATAATAAAATTGAATACATGTAATTTTCATTAATGATCAATTTCCAATACCAATTTGAGATTTTAATTTTTTTATGCCTCTTTTAGTCTCTCCCACACAACAGATTAATAATATTATCCCCCAATCTATCACATGGCTACAAACAGAACTCTCTCTCTCTCTCTCTCAACACTAATATCAAATTTGGAGGTTTGTTTCAACTTTTCTTCACCAAGGTAATTAGTAATTTTGCATATCAAAAAAATTATAATATAAAATTAATAAATGAAAATTATTTCAATAAAAAAAAAAAAGCCCACTTAAATTTCCTGTCCTAGGCCTGAAATTTTCTCAGGCCGGCCCTGGATGGTTCTAAGCACCTTCCTCACACAACTACTAATTTTATTGCTTCATCATTTTAGTAGCGACTCAAAAGCTTTACGTACATCAACTCATATATCAATGGCAGAGACTTAACTATCATTTAGATGTTTTAGTTTAACAACTACATCAACACATAATTAAATTTCATAAAAGTCAAGAAGGTGCCAGCTCTAACACGTTACTGATTTCAGTGATTTGTTTAGTCTATTTATTGTTCATAAATCTAAATAAATAGCTTTTATATACTACAGATTTACAGGTAATTTCATTACATTTACACCCCAGTTATAGTGCCGTGCTGTTTGAACTTTGAAGAGCAACAGTGACGTAGGATATGTGTCAGTCTGTACCTAAATAAATTAGCTTTTCAACAATTATATTTTTTGATGCATAGACTAGAATAGAAGGGAAAAAATTATTCTCAAAAGAAAAAGAAAAAGAAAATCATTTTTATTGGAATAAAAATTATTTTCCGTTGACTTGTATATATGTTTATTTATTAGGCTGAGTCAGATTTGAAACTAAAAACTAAAATGATAAAGTTTAATTACAAAATTTATTATACCCTTAGGTTACAACCTTATTTAATATTTTTTTATTGGAGATGAATTTTCACAAATTCACTATTGGATTATACATTTTTCTTATATTCTCCATGCTTGCAAAATTTCTAGAAATTAAAGATCAATAACTATGTTATCAATAAATTGTTTAAATTGCAAGTTTTTGTTGTTTACAATTATGTATAAAATATAAGCTTATAGATCATATATTAAATAATATCTGATTGACACAAAATTTGACATGTATATTAAAAGCATAAAGAACATGCAATTTAATGGTTAAATTTATAAAATATAAGTAATTTTTATTTTATTGAGTAAGATTGTAATCTGAGGTTACAACTAATTTTGTAACTAAATTTTGTCCAAACTAAAATTTTTTTTTACGAACTCAAATCCTTTAAAGATTATTTAACAAAATGTTAGGAACAGTACCATCCCAATCCCAAATACATTCCTTTTTATTTGAAAGGCCCAAAGCCCCATGAGTTGGTTCAGATAGGAGGAATCATTTATTTATTATTATGATCATGAATAGGAGGAATCATGGTGTGTTGTGTAATTGTGTTAACCTAAAATTGAATATTTAAAAAAATATTTAACAAAATTTAATCATTAGAAGGCACTTTTACTCTTAATTTAATATTTTAATAGAGAAATAGAGACACACTTACTTTTATTATAGAAAACTAATTTTAATGTAAAGAAAATTAATAATAAAATCATTTTAGTATTTTAAAATTTAAATACATAATTGCGCCGGATTGGGTTACTCAAATCCTATCCAAACAATAGCAAAAATATTCACAATAGTTTTATTACACTCTCAAATTAACTAATCACCTCATGAGTCATTAAAAAAATTTTAATTGTAGATTATGGTGGGACTATGTGTGAGGTGATAACTGATAAACTAATTTAAGAATGTTATAAACTTTTGTTGTGTTATTAACTTTATTGTTTTAGATTCTACAATTATTTGTCATAGGAAAATTAATATCATAGGCATATCTATCTGACTCAAGCAAGTAACACAAAGATTAACAACCAACATAAAATAATTGTAATTAAATAAGTGGTAAAAATGTAAAATACTAATCACCATTCACTCTACAGTCCACAATGTCAGTATGACAAAATTTCCAAATCAGATAAAAAAGAGTAAAAATTGCTTTTTAACACCAATACGCCAGATTCTCAAAAAAAAAAAAAAAAAAAAAAAACACCAATACGCCAAAGTTAGTAACAAATTAAGCTCAGCCAAATCTCTCAGCTGCAAGGCTGCTTCCTACTCTTTTAGTTGTTACCTAAAAAAGCCAAATCCTTTGCTACAATAATAATAATAATAAGCCAAATCCCACCAGCCTTAGCCCAGCTCATCTCCCAATTAAACATGGAAATACCACCCTTTTCCAAACCAGAAAAGAAAAGAAATTGAACACTATATATTTCATAATTATTGACATATTTTATAATTGATACATAATAAAAATAATATTCATAGTACATTTAAGTGAAAGTGATATTATTCCAATTAATCGAAGCAAATTATATGAATGAATAGGAAAAGTATTTTATTTCTAACATTACTTAAAAAATTAAAAATATCTCCGCAAACTGCCATGACTCAACCCTATTTTAACCTCTCTTTTTTTTTTTTTTTTTTGAGAATCTACCCTATTTTAACTTAAATAATAGTGGTACAAATTAATTTTAAATATAAATCTTACAAATCTTATAAAATTTTATGTTAAGATTTGTAGTAAATTTTACTTTAGATAATATATAAGACTCCAAGGTCACTTTCCTATAAGAACCACTAATGACCTCTCTCTCTCTTATCTTCCAAAGCACTCCATCCCAAGTCCTTTTCTCCATAAATAAAACTCCACACCTCTCGACTCATTACCAACCCTTCACAAAACAAAACCACAACCTCTCCACCATGTCCACCGATCTCGAATTCTTACACGACGTGTCGAAAACCCGGCTACTCACGGTCAAGACTCGAACTTCATCAACACCCCAAGCCTCCAATAACATCGGTGGCGACAACAACAACATCGGAGTTGTGGCACAAAAGATTAACGAGGATGAAAATGACGTAGAATACTACTGTCGGACTCCAACATCCAAGGAACACAGAATTCCCTCGATCCTAGACTGTCCCCCGGCACCACGTAAACCAAAAAGGGCACCCTCATGCAAAAGAAAACTCTCCGAGGTTCAGTTTTTCGAAATCATGAACTATGATGAGGTCGATGCGTTTTTCAGATCGAGCTTCGACAAGTTAGCTGTTCTTACCTCAGTCAAGAGGAACTGTTGCCCATGTAAATGAATCGGCTGTGCCAAGGTTGAAAATATTACACGACTATCTCTGTGTGTGTGTGTTTTTTTTTTTTTAATAATCTTTTCTATATATATATAATTTGTAATGCTGGGTATATATGGATATGGTTGACATGATCATATATATCCATCCCACTACTGCATGAGATTGGATTCAGGGTCCTAATGGGTGTCTGAAATTTCTGACAATTTGGGATCAGAACCTTGATTAATAATTAATTACGTCAATATGAATTTTATGGATTTTATTTTAGTTATGTGATTTTTTAGTGTTCACATGTTGAGCAAGATTTGTGTTACTTTTGATTGATTTTTCTTTTTAAAAAATTGGGTTTTGGGGGTGAGATTAATTAAGAGGATATATAAAAAGGTTAATATATTGCAAGGAGAATTATGCTGATCGAAGGAGTTCGATTTGGTAGATGTAGTTTTTTTGCTATTATTTTCTTAAGGTGGAAGATTTTTTTTTAAGGCACTTAAGGTAGAAGATAATGAACCTTGATTATGCATTAGTATTTTGCTGGTTGTTGGCTAAGATGGTTGATCTGTATTGTGTTTGACATATTTATGTTGAGTAATTGACTTGATTTTGAGAGAGAGAGAGAAGGGTGTATGTAACTATGTATAGATTCGTGCACCGCAACTAGTATTCAATTGGATATTCAATTAAAATTCAAAACTGAAAGAACTTATTAATCATACCTCATCTACGTGTCAAATCTGTAGTCATAAATTCATAATTAGAATTTCACTAACCCACCGGTGTTCAAGTGCCACCGTTTCATTTGTCAAACAACCAATTAGACTTTTGGGGCCTTTGGCACACATTAATCGTAGTTTATTAATGGAACACACCTTGCCTTCAAAATGAATAACCATACACATTGCCTGTAAATAAACTTTTAAAACTACAATCTTGCTCATGAATTTGAGTTAGGGATGATTATATTTTATCCTGTCAAGAATATTTAAAGTATTCCTAATTAATGGTAAGGCACCTCTTTCTAATTAAAATGGTCAAATATCGATATACATCTGTGTGTATTCTTGTGAGCTCATAATGTCATGACTCATGAGTGGATGAGACTCTTAATTGGACCAATTTTGGAACTAATCAATTGGTAATGGGTGTGTATGGCACTATGGCTACCTCTTTCTAATTAATGTTGGTCAAATTATTAGTTAACCATGGAATGCCACCTCTCATTGAATAGAGTAAAAAAAGAGGGTCATCCTTCCGTGACTTTGAGTCTTTGACTAGTTATGAGTCTTGAAACTCATTTAAAGAACTATTTATAATAGTAATAACATTTCCCAACCACCTCGATCGGGCTAGATCCACATTATCGCCTCCATAAGAACTTGAATTGTTCACCATTAGGATGGTAAAAAACTGATAACATGTGTCACATGATGTACGACATATTCTAAAACTAAACTTAGTTTTTTGTTTTTCTTGATTAGTATCAAGACACAACATTTTGTACAATTAAATAATTATTGATATGATTTGTTATGGTTGGTGCATAATAAAAATAATATCAGTGATAGATCTAAATGAAAGTAACAATATTGCTCTAATCACAATAGACTATATCAAGTATCAAGTTATATGTAGAAAATGCTATGTTCCTCTATATATATATATATATATATATATATATATATATATATATATATATTTTTTTTTTTTTTTTCTAAGCTTTAGTCCCAATTAAATTGGGGCCGCCTCTAAGGATCCTCATCAACTAATTAGGGTTAACCGATATATTTTTATTTGCCAAATCATATTTAAAATCATGTTCTTGTTGCTTTCCTTTTTAACATATCACTCTTAATTTACCACTTCTTATCATTTTTTTTATGAGTATTTCTTATCCATATTATTTTAGGCCATTACTACTTATCCATATTATTTTAGGCCTCTCTCTACGTTGAATTACTTTTGGGACCGACATTTCTATTATGGACGAAATGACACTCTATCTTAAGCCAGTTGCATACACTTACGGACATTTTATCTTTTATTACTCATCTAGCTCTATAAACGATGGTGATTTTGGGATATATTATTTTATTGTGTAGAAATATTATTTTACTGAGTAAAATAGGAAAATAAAAGTTGGAATGTTGGGAGTGTTGTAAAATGGTATGGTATAAATAATAAAGTAAGTTTTGAGATGGTGAAATAGAATAGTTTGAAGATTTAGGATGCGAATGCTCTAAATAGTGGTCATTGAAAGGTACATTTTTTTCTCAAATCTTTGTGGTGAGATTTGTGAGAAGCATTTTACGTACCCCCAAAAGAAAATGAATTTCAAAACTTTAATGTTCATAGTCATAGGTATCCTCTTTGCTGATGTTTTTCTCATCTACTCAATTGTGGTGGCAAAGACACCTAACAAACACCAACAAACGTTAGTATATTGTCACCTTTTTTTTTCTTTATAAAATAATTTACTTTATCTTTGTAACAAATATTAGAGGTGTTTCCTTTTCCTTCCTTTATTTTTTAGCTAAAATTCAATTTTGGTCGTGAATTATACTTCAATTGTAAAATGAGTCCTTCAAATTAATTAGTTTTTTCCAATTTAATTAGTATCTTGCTTTGTTAAAATAAGTTAATTTAGACATTTCGTTTAAAACGACTAGCTTATAACCTCATGCATATGCATAGAGACACTTAAAAATATACAATAAGATACATAATATAATTCCTATATATATAATTTAAATATTATTGATAGTCATTTTTATATTTTGTTAACTCTTTAAAAAAATTTGTAAGGATATTATTAGGTATAAAATGTAAATTGTCCATTTTTTTCTTTATTTTTTATTGTGAAGCACTTTTTTTTTTTTTTTTTTACGATTCATTTATTCTAAACTGTTTGGTTTTTGTACTTAATAACTCACTTTGATGAATATTTATGATGTGGTCCCACATTTGATTCTAAAATTAAGAAATAAAACTCTTTAAGAATAAATAATTTAGGACACATGGTGCAAAATTAGAACTCTAATTTAGATTTTTAATTTGAGTTTCTCTCAACTTCACATATTATTATTATTATATATATATATTTATATATTAGCATATAAAGCAGCTGTTAAAACAAATTGTTTTGGTAAATTATAATACCCTAATTTGAGGTTTATCAAAATGATTATCCCTTCAAAAGTTTCATGAATTGGGCCTCCTCATTGAGTTATTATTATTATTATTACTATTATTATTATTAGATAGTAATGCGGAAGAGATGCTTTAAATCGGGTGTCTATTGGAAATACTAGTTACGAGGTGCCAGTTGAGTTACACAGATCTTGACCTCCCCCTTAAGGTTTGAATAAATGCAACAATTTAGATTTAATTTATTGATAAAATATACAATTGTTTTTTTTTAAAAAAAAATTTATTAATTCATACACAGGTCAAAGAGAGATATGTTAATCATCCACAAACCTCAAGTTATAATAGTGTCATTTCATTCATAATTTAGATAAGATTCTTTTTGTAAAAAAATAGTACAAACAACATCCTTAATTAGTGTAGTGTTATGTTCCCAACAACCTTGGGCTTTTGGGCCTAGACCCCTAATTTATTTGTACTCTAGATTGGGCTTATCTCACAATAGAAGGTCCAAGAAATGATTGTTGATGACACTGATGGAGTTATACTGGTATTTTGGCACTCAACTTCCTTTGTTACAGCTCTGCCGTGAAGACTACCACACAGCCAAGCTCTCTCTCTCTCTGGAATCCGAACATGATTTTCTTCCCCTTACTTCTCTCGTTTTTTTTTCTCTCCCCAATTTTCCCTCATCCCCTGTTCCTTCCTCTGCTCCCCTAGTTATATACTTTTCTCAGTGGGGTTGTCATGATGGAAAGATATTCCACATGTTAGTGGGTCCCTTTGTATCATATCACTAATCAAAGGGGACCCACTTCTTGCTATTGACATGACCTCTTAGTAACTCGTGCCTAATGCCAGTTATTGCTCGACGAACGGATTCTCCCAAGGCACTACCTTTTGTTCACGACATGTCTTGGGGTACTTAATTATATGTTCGGCTAGCTCTGCCCAATTTGGCTAAGTGGGCTAAAATGGGCTGAGACTATTTTCAATGAGTAGGCCTGCAGTTCGAGGGCGGCTTGTTGTTCTTGGTCTGTACAAATGGGATGTTTATATTAGGAGAATGTTCATATTGTGTAGAAGATAGAGAGTTGTAATAGAAATTTTTTTATGAGTACTTTTTAAAAAAAAAAATTCTACTAGGATGTTCATATTGGGTAGAATGTTCATATTGTGTAGAAGATAGAGAGTTGTAACAGAAATTTTTTATGAGTACTTTTTTTTTCTTTTCTTTTTTTAAAATTTCTACTCGGCCTTTCTCTACCTTCAATGGCTTTTGCGACTATTTATCCATAATTTAGATAAGAAATGACATGTTCATATTGTTTTTTATTTATTTTATAAAGTAAGTAAAAATACAAACATCATCCTTTAAATTTGATCACTTATCATTTTAATCTTGTAAAAATAAAAATTACACATTTTAAGTTTAATTAATTGAGATTTTGGTCTTATAAATTTACATTTATTAATTCATATATAGGTCAAAAGAGATATGTTAATCATCCATAAACCTCAAGTTATAGGAGTGTGATTTTATCCATAACTTAGATAAGATTCTTTAAAAATAAACAATACAAACAACATCCTTCCTTAAATAGGATGTTCATATTGGGAAGAAGATAGAGAGTGGTAACAGAAATTTTTTATAAGTACTATTTTTTTTTTTTTTTTAAAGTTTATATTAGGCCTCTCTCTACCTTCAATAGCTTTTCAGACTACTTATCCATAATTTAAGAAATGACATGTTCATATTGTTTTTTTTTTTAAAGTAAGTAAGGGTGTGTTTGTTTTGGGTGAAAATAGTTTCCGGAAATGCTTTTCTGTAAATGCGGGTGTTTGGTTGCGCATGGAAAATACATTTTCCGAAAATTCTTTTCAGTTTTAACTTGTTTTGGGTGAAAATATTTTCCGTTTTTATTTTACCTTCAAATACCATTTTCTGGAAAACAGAGAGAGAGAGAGAGAGAGAGCTCACGCGCAGAGAAAGAGAGAGAGGAAGAAGAGAGCTCACGCCCATCGCCGGTGACCACGAGCCCATCACCGGTCTCGTCGCACCGCGCCACACCAGCGCCGACCCACACCAACGCCGATCAAGCAAAGATCGACTCCAACACCGATCGCACCGCGCCAATCGACTCCAACACCGATCGCCGATCGCACCGCGCCAATCGACTCCAACGCCGCTCGATCTCGCCTCCGCCGCGCGATCTCTACTTCGCCTTCACCTCCACCGCGCGATCTCTACTTCGCCTTCACCTCCGCCCGCGCGACTCGCCTTCGCCTCTGCCCACGCGATCTCGCCTTCGCCCGCGCGACTCGCCGCTTGATGAATTTTTTTTTCTGGGTTTTGTTTCTTTCGGGTTTCTGTATAACCGGATTTGAAGATTTTTTTTTTCTGAGTTTTGTTTCTTTTGTGTTTCTGTACTGAGGAATAATATTAGTATTTGTTTGTCAACTGAGAAAATGTGAGCAACTAGTAAAAAATGTGTTTTCTATGTATTTTCAAGAACACAACCAAACACCAGAAAATATTTTTCAAAACATTTTTTGAAATGCAACCAAACACTTGAAAATATTTTCTTTTCCCGAAAATAGCATTTCCGGAAAATATTTATTTTCCGGAAAATATTTTACATCAACCAAACACAGCCTAAAAATACAAACAAAATCCTTTAAATTTGATCCATTATCATTTTAATCTTGTAAAACTACAAATCACACTTTTTTAAATTTAATTAATTGAGATTTTAGTCTTATAAGTTTACATTTATTATTACCTATATAATAGCAATTTTTTGAATGAAATGATAGAAAGACTAACGAAGAAGCAAATATGAATTTACATGACCAAAATGGCAAAAATGAAGTATATATACTCCATAGACCAAAATTAAAATAGAACAAACTTAGAAGATATAATTTTTATATATATATTTTTATCCAAAAATGCTTTCATCTTTCTAGACTAGTTCAGCTTCTTCACACAAGCATCAAGAACATTCGAGAGATCACAAGCGAATCCAACATGCCATCCTACGTGTCACCATCCTATTCGACCTCGTACGTGTAATACCAGCAAGTTCGACAACTAACGCTGACATGTCGCGATTCTATTCGAGGGAATACTCTAGCAAAACTATCACCGCCAACACCAGCCCAAACCATTATAAAGTACTCCTCTAGTCCTTTGTTTCCCTCCACTTCCTAGTTCAGAGAAAAAAAAAAAATCCGACACGTTCAAAAAAACCCGAAACGTTTCAGATTCACGGTAACTCAAAAACGAAACGAAATCGTTAGAAGAGAGCAGAACGAGGAAAAGTAACAATCAACATTCAACAATGAGGGTGCAGAACAAGACGGTGGCGTTTTTGCTTCTCTTTGTTTCAGGTAACATTTGTTGTTTAATGTTTAATGTTTAATGTTCTGTTTGGTTTGGTTTGAAAAATGTTTCTAAATTCACTTGAAACAAAAAAGAGTTACTAGGAAATGTTAAGATTAAGATGATGTTTCCGTAAAACTGTTTTCTAAGAAACAGAGCATCCTAAAACAAAGCTAAATTTTGTTTTTTGTTTGATTTGAATGAGAATTGACAACTGGGTTGGTTAATTTTTGAGATTTTAATTCTTGGGAAAACAAAAATAACTCAAAAAATTTTATGGGTTTTGCTTTGTTTTCTTTTTGGATCACTTTTTTCCTGGGAAATTAAACAGGGGACCAGAAAGTTTGTGAGGTTTTGGGTATTTCGGGTGTTATAATTTAGCAGAAAAGTTTCGAAATTGTGTTTCAGTTTTGTTTTTAAGATTACTTCATAGATGTCTCCGACTCTGAGTTTGTTCCTCAGACTAGGAAATGCATTATTTTAATGAATTTTGCAATAAAATGTCTTTTTGATGAATTGGGTTCTCTGAAAACTCACTGAAAGCACTTGAATTTGTTGTTGAGAATTGGGCTTTTGCTGAAACTAATTAAACTTGTTTGTGTGTGTTTTGGAAGAATTTTTGTTAGGAATAGCAGTGGCAGCCGATGATGCCTCTCCGAAGCTCGGGACTGTGATTGGTATTGATCTCGGAACAACCTACTCTTGTGTGGGTGTGTACAAGAACGGTCACGTAGAGATTATAGCCAATGATCAAGGGAACAGAATCACACCCTCCTGGGTTGCATTCACTGATAATGAGCGTTTAATAGGCGAGGCTGCGAAGAATCAAGCGGCTCTCAATGCCGAACGTACCATTTTCGATGTTAAGCGGCTTATTGGAAGGAAGTAAGTGAACTTTTTTCAACATTTTGGATTGATATTGTTTGTGGTTTTGTTGAGAACAATGATGAAGTAGTAAAAATGGATCGCTTGCACTAATACTATGAAAAATGATTGATTAATAATATATTGTGAATTTAATCAAACAATTATTTAGATGGTTTTAGTTTTTGGTTTTGTTGAGAAGAATGATAAAGTAAGTGAAGTGGACCACTTGCTTTGATATTATGATAAATTATCCCATTTTCAAAAGTTTCTGACTCACACTAAAGAGTGAATCTCATGGTTTAAGATTTAGATTGATATGCTTGGGTTTTGTGTTTTGGAGGAGTAAATTGAATGGCTTGTTTTGATTTGGTTTTGTTTGTAGGTTTGATGATCCGGAGGTTCAGAGGGATATTAAGTTTTTGCCTTATAAGATTGTGAAAAAGGATGGGAAGCCTTATATTCAGGTGAAGGTGAAAGGTGAGACAAAGGTGTTTAGCCCTGAGGAAATCAGTGCTATGATATTGGGGAAAATGAAAGAAACAGCTGAGGCTTATTTGGGGAAGAAAATCAAAGACGCTGTTGTCACTGTTCCAGGTATATATATAGTTTCTTAAAAACTTTTTTTTTAAATCGTTTGTGATGTATATAAATAGTACAATATCAAATTGGCTTACAGAAAAGGGGATTTTAGGATTTTCGAGTGCTAATATAACTCCTGAATGAACAACAGAACAAGGACATGTTCTGTACACTAGGATTAGTGCATGTTGAATTTTTAAGATATTATTTATAGGAAAAGCTGCAAAACAGTACAGCATAACCAATGTAAAATGGACAGATTTTTAGTTGATATTTATAAGAGTTGTGAACTTGTGATTGCTATGTCTCTGTCTATGTTTCATGGTCTAATGGTTTTATACCTGTTGTTTGTTGTAGCCTATTTCAATGATGCACAGAGGCAAGCCACAAAGGACGCAGGCATCATTGCCGGGTTGAATGTGGCTCGGATAATCAATGAACCTACTGCTGCTGCTATTGCCTACGGTCTGGACAAGAAAGGGGGAGAGATGAACATTTTGGTTTATGATCTTGGTGGTGGTACTTTTGATGTTAGCATCTTGACCATTGACAATGGTGTGTTTGAGGTTCTTGCTACTAGTGGAGACACCCACTTGGGAGGAGAGGATTTTGACCACAGAGTGATGGAATACTTCATCAAGTTGATTAAAAAGAAGTACAACAAAGATATCAGCAAGGATAACAAGGCTCTTGGGAAGCTTCGTAGGGAATGTGAGAGAGCAAAGAGAGCATTGAGTAGCCAACACCAAGTCCGAGTTGAGATTGAGTCTCTTGTTGATGGTATTGACTTCTCAGAGCCTTTAACAAGGGCAAGGTTTGAGGAGTTGAACATGGACTTGTTTAAGAAGACAATGGGGCCAGTGAAGAAGGCTTTGGAAGATGCAGGAGTGAAGAAAACAGATATAAATGAGATTGTCCTAGTTGGAGGAAGCACCCGAATTCCCAAGGTACAACAGCTGTTGAAAGACTTATTTGATGGCAAGGAGCCAAACAAGGGTGTGAATCCTGATGAGGCTGTTGCCTATGGTGCAGCAGTTCAAGGTGGAATCCTCAGCGGTGAAGGCGGGGAAGAAACTGGAGGTATGATTTAGTTTTAATGTTAATTTGTTGTTTGATATTCATAGATTTGGCATATTGGTGACAAAGTAACATGAGATTTTCCCTCTTTGGTTTTTTGTAGGCATTCTTTTGCTTGATGTTGCTCCTTTGAGTCTGGGTATTGAAACAGCTGGTGGAGTGATGACAAAATTGATCCCGAGGAATACTGTTATCCCAACTAAGAAGTCTCAAATCTTCACCACTTACCAAGACCAGCAAACCACAGTGTCCATCAAGGTATGACATGAATACATGCAAGAATGAAGAAACCTTACTCTATAATAAGCATCCTGTATTCGGTGTTGTTAGACTAATGTGACTTTGAAAATTTTCAGGTCTTCGAAGGTGAAAGAAGCTTGACAAAGGATTGTCGTGAACTCGGGAGGTTTGATCTATCTGGCATTCCACCTGCTCCAAGGTAATCTAAAACAGAAATGGACTGTTATAATTGTCTATTGTCACTAGCATTAAGGAAACATAAGATTACTGCATTGCAATGATTTTTATATCCTATATAACTATAGCTTGCCTATAGTCACTAGCTTTAAGGAAACATAAGATTACTGCATTGCAATGTTTTTTATATCCTATATGACTATAGCTTGCGGTTTCTGACCAATGTTCTGATTCTCATTGCAGGGGAGTCCCCCAAATTGAGGTTACCTTTGAGGTTGATGCCAATGGTATCTTACATGTGAAAGCAGAAGACAAGGCAGCTAAGAAGTCAGAATCCATCACCATCACTAATGACAAGGGGCGTCTGAGCCAGGATGAAATTGATAGGATGGTGAAGGAAGCTGAGGAGTTTGCAGAAGAGGATAAGAAAGTGAAGGAGAAAATTGATGCCAGGAACAAGTTGGAGACTTACGTCTACAACATGAGGAGCACCATTGGTGACAAGGACAAGTTGGCAGATAAGATTAATTCGGACGATAAGGAGAAGATTGAAAGCGCATTGAAAGAAGCTCTTGAATGGTTGGATGATAACCAGAACGCAGAGAAGGAAGATTTTGATGAGAAATTGATAGAGGTTGAAGAAGTATGCAATCCAGTTATAAAACAAGTTTATGAAAAGAGTGGTGGAAGCTCTACTGGAGCTGAGGATGAAGAACCAAACGATGAGTTGTAGAATGCTTGGAGCATAGGGTTCAAATTTGTAGAGTTTTTATTTTTATTTTTTTCTGACCAGCAAAGTTTGTTAGTAGTTAGCCAAAATGCTCATTTCTGGTTGTTATTCCTTTTTGAGTTCAAAAATTTCAAGAATATATACATAATTTTCTAGTAACCTGAATTATTTGTTACATAATTAATTTATTTCAATTGTGATGTGGTGCACATAGTGATGTCATATGTTGATGATGTTTCATGTTTGTGATTTTGAGTTAAGAAAGCATGACACATATGACCATAAATCAAATTCTACAGATTTTTTGGTGCAATATGCATAGATTTCAGCTCGTAGAAAGGCTAATGGTATTCTAAGAATTGCTTTGAAAAACTTCTCTACAGACTGTAGTTCATTAATGTCTCCATCATAGCTAGAGAGCTTAGCCTCTTCTTTCTTGGTAGGTCCGTTCCATCTTCAACGATGCCTCCAGTTGTTGCAAACCCAAACCATTACCTACTTCCCACCATTTGATAAAATTATAATCAGGTGATGGCATTAATATGTCTGCATTTTCAATGTTTAACACAAACACAAGCACAAATCATGTTTTAGCCCCCAAAAAAAAAAACTTACATAGTCTAGTCACTATTTTTAATTGGGTCGACAGTTTCACATTTATTTTAATTGGTCCCATGATATTTATCTTTTGATAAATTTATCTAATTGTCCTGACAATTTATTGAGCTTGTCCAGTGCCGGCTCAATGGGTGAGCCAAATAGGCAACCACTTAAGGCCTCTAATGAAAAAATGCCTCTAAATTTTTACCAATAGAAATATTCTTGTACCAATGAAAGTATCAATTAAACCCTAAATATTCACCAATAAATAAGAAGTAGTTTTTTATCAAAGAAAAACCAGTTAAAGAAAAATGTTTTCATTGAATGAGTCAATCATTTAATCTCTCACACATAAATGTTAAAAGAACACATTAATCTTACTCTAGTAGTGGGTTCCAATTAGCTCAACTAGTAAAATCTCTGATGATTGTATAGGATATTTGGGGTTCAATCCTCGCCTACACCAAAAACTAATTGGTGTCTTGGTCTGATGATAAAGAGCTACTATCAGAAGCGGACGCCATAAGTTGAAACTCTCTCTCTCAAAAAAAAAAAAAAAATCTTACTCTAGTAAATAAATTTATACTCAAATTTTATTTAGAGATATCAATTATATAACTTTATTATTTGGTTACTTAACTCAATAAATAGTGTTTATTTTAGTTGTATAGTCATTGAATAATGCGATGAGTTCATTTTAATTTGTAATTTTTTTACTAAAAAAAAGGGTTTTAACTGGAAAAAAAATAAAAGTTAAAAAAAATATTCTATTAATATTCAAAACATAAGAATAGACCTCATTTAAAATAGTCGCCTTAAGCCCCACAATACCTTGAGCCAGCCTGAGCGTGTCCAATTTTAATTTTGAGATCATTAATTTTGGGTGACTGTCATATTGTTATGAAATTGGATTAATGCAAAGAACTCGGATTTCATTGCCATTGGAGGAACACCACCTCCTCCCTCTCTCCCACGCCCTATATATGCTGGCCTCACCTCACACAAGGGAGAGACCTCATTCTCTCAGAAATTCCCATCATTCATTCCTAAAATCCTCTCTACTACTCTCTTATTTCCTCAGAGTCACGTGTCACATCATGTGACTCACATGTGAGTTGTGACATGACCATACGTACATACCCAAATTCTCTTCAGCCAGTTTTAGGCACTAAGGCCTAGATCCGAACCCTTGAAGCCACAAACACATTCAACTAAGCCCAGCTTCAAACTTCAAACAAAACCAAACTCCAGCTACACAGGCTTAATCCGATAATCAAATAAGACCCATTCCAATCTTAAAAACTTAAAACCCACATTGACCCAACCCGGAACATTCTAATACCACTTCATAAACTCAAGCCCAAATTTTCGAGTCCAAAGAACAAAACCACCGACCACCCAGATTCAAACTAAATTACGAAAACACCATCAGGCCCATGCAAAAATTACAAAATTGCCCAAACCTTCCTAAAATCACACATTGGTCACCCATATTTCTCAAAATTATACATAGGCCTCCAAAATTTCCAAAAATCATACTTTGACCCCAAAATCTTTCTGAATTACAATTTGACCCAAAACTTATCAATTACATTTTGACCTTTAGACTTTTTTCCAAAATTTCTTTTCATACCCAAAACTCTGAAAATTTTCCCAAAGCCCCAAGATCATGAAAATGCCATTTCATTGATTTCAATGCCAATTTTCATCAAAATAAATAAATGAAGTGTCTTCAAGAACTATATATTTATTAAATGTTTAATCACACAAATTTAACCATTATGTTTTTTCGAGGGTGGAGCTAGAAATTTTTGTTTGGAGGGGCCGATTTGTGTTACTAATTTGTTGTCTATACAAACTTCCATACACATACACATACATCTATACACACACACAGAATTTAGTATCATTCATAGTGAAATCCTTAAAGTTAAATGTTTTATAGAGTTAAATTCATCTTTCACCATCTTCTATAGTGAAATCCTTAAAATTTTCATTTTAAATATAAATTACAAATTGTCTACCATTGCGAGTAAATTTTTTTTTTTCAATTGAACGAATGAATGATCCAAAACTTTAAGAGATATGAAAACACGTTTTACAACAAAAAATGAATTTGAGAAATAATACATCTATATTCTATATATATCTAAAAGCTGAAGCGTAACATTTATTGTTGCTACGCTCCAGTTAAGCCACATTAGCAGCCATGTCATTATTTTATTTTCATTAATAAAAAATTGTATTTTATTTCCATTATTTTTCTATTATACTTTTAATGTTTTTGCAGTTTTCACTTCAACTTCCATAACACCTATGACTTTCTATCTCCACTATTTTAAACTTCCCATGTACGCTCTTTAATGCCTCAAACTCTTCATCTCCTCATATATTGCCTTCCTCTTCTCATTGAATCCAACCAGTTCATAATATTCAGTTGCCACTGCCCCTGTAAAATCAGAGAGATAAATCAAATAGAAGATATATAAACCATTAGATGTCATCTATTTCTCTTAACCAGAAAGAGAATGGTTTTGGATTTAACTCCTGCAAATATAAAGCTCCTTTCAGAACCACAAGCCTATATTCTTAAATGGGGATATCGTTCTGTTCCTTCAAACCATATGGTATGTCAAGTGTATTTTATATATTGTAGTGTTATGTGTGTGTGTGTGTGTGTTTTGTCTCTTTTACAATGAAATGCTGCCAAGAAAGTGGTTTGCTCTCTATTTCAATGTTAAAGGTAATCCAAATATTTGCAGTTCTATATTTCCACATGTTTGATAAAATGACTAAACGAAGGATTAGAAAAAAAGAAAAACAAATATGGTCATGTTCATGTAGGGGGAAAAAAAAGGAAGAATGAATATTTAAGAATACTATTATGTTAATAAACTTCATCCATAAATGGGTGTGTTTCATTGGATTTATTGCAACAATGATGATAGTAAAAAATTAGGCAATGATAAAAGCCCAAATTCTTCACTGATCAGTTCCAATGAAAAGAAAGAAAAAAAAAAAAACCAATATTTAATAATTAAAAAAAATTCAACTGTTCTAGCAATTGTGGGGGTGTTTTTTTTTTTTTTTTTTGAGAAAGAACTTCAATAACTTTTATTAAGAAAAAAACTAGCCATTATCGGCTGAAAGTATAGCTTGAAGGTGTGGAGGAACATCCTCCATCCACACCGAAAAACCTTTAACATGTTTTGCATGTTTAGCTAGGTTATGAGCAACAGAGTTACCAAGTCTACGAATATGGGAAAATGAAATACAACAACTGGTCTCTGTGGTCGCTTTGGCTGCTGCAAGGATATGACCAAAAGGAGAAAAGAAGTTGTCCTCACTTCTAAGGCACTTGATCACAGCTTCAGAATCGCCTTCAAGGATAAAGGAATTTAAGCCAATTTCTTGAGCAAAGTAAATGGCTCTAGCTGCAGCCATTGCTTCAACAATATCGGATGAGTATGACAGATTCACCAATTCAGATAAGGAAGCAATCGGTTGTCCAAGGGAGTTCTGGATCACGACGCCAAGGCTAGCCTTACATATCTCTTTGAATGTGGCTCTGTCAAAGTTCACCTTGAAATTTTTTGCAAGGGGTGGGCTCCATTTGACCCGAGGGCGAGTGCGAACTGGAGATTGGAGCGTTATGAATACTTTGCATAATGAATACTTCATATTAGGATGCATCGTACCAAAAAAATGATAAGACATATAATATAGTTATGCTACAATTAATCTTCATTTTCATTACCACGTCATCTTTGCCAAAATAGAATAAACTATCTAAAAATTGTGACTCTAATAATAATAATAATAAAAAATCAAAGTCTTTTCTAATGGGTTTACTGAATCTAAAAGTCATCAAACGCTATATTTAATTATTATTTTTTTAGCGTATGTCGTATATATATTTGATAGCTGATTTAAATGATTTCTTCAAAAAAATTTGTTTGAATAATTTGATAAATTATGTTATACTTATATTTTTGGGCTTTATTATTATTATTTTTATTAATGATAGTTTACTGACTTATGTGGTAAGAATTTTCTTTTGGCGATTCATAAAATGATCATTAACAAATTTTTATTATAAATTTTTTTCTTTCAAATAATTAAGTTTAACCACAAAATAACCACGCATTGCGTAGATCTGTGACTAGTTCTCTATAACTACTATGACCAATTGGGCAATTTTTCTTAAGAAAATTATTAGACTAACTCAAATATTTGGAGGTCGTATTTTTGGAGGCTAATTATTAAAATATTAAATATATCTATATAGTATAAAAATATTTTCAAAAATTTTGGAGGGGCCATGGCCCCCCACCCTAACATGTAGCTCTGCCCCTGTGTGTTTTTTTTGTTGTCTTTTTGCATGAAAAAGATGAGTTGAAGGAATGAATTGTAAGATTGAGCTTGTTGTGCCATGATATTGAGTGAGGTTAGATATATAATTCAAAAATGGAATTTTTGTTTTCCAAAAATAGTTTTAAAATAAATTCTCTCCAAAAAAACAGTTTAAAAAATAGTGAGTTTCAGAATGTATGTTTTACTTTGAAGCATCTATGTTTTACTTTAAAAAATAGTTTTAAAATAAATTCTCTCAAAAAATTCTAACTACCATATATTCAAGTTACCATATAAATAGTGAGTTTCAGAATGTATGTTCGCTTAGGAAGTAATTTGGAAATAAAATTGGTTCTCCATGGTTCTTCCCATCTAAGCTCACAACACTTATTCCTCAAATGTTTTTAAGCCATTGCGTCAATGTCACCAAAACCTTGCAGTAGTTTCGTGACGAGCACATGGAGTGTACCAATTTTCTATTGGAATAAGGCAAGCCCACGCTTATGTCATATTAGAAATCTCATGCTGCTACCATAAAGAAACTGGTATAGTCTGTGTCTCGTCATGAAATTGTAGCAAGGATTTGTTGACTGACACAATGACTAAAAAACGTGTGAGGAAAAGACGTTCCATGAAGAAGTAGCCTTTTCTTTGATGGCAAGGAGCCAAACAAAAACAACGGTGTCAACCAGCAAACCACAGTGTCCATCAAGGTATAACATATGAATCCATGCAAGAATGAAGAAACCTTACTCTATTATAAACATGCTGCATGTAGTGTTTTGAGACTAATGTGTCTTCGAAAATTTTCAGGTCTTCAAAGGTGAAAGAAGCTTGACAAAGGATTGTTGTGGACTTGGGAGGTTTGATTTATCTGGCATTCCACCTGCTCCAAGGTAATCTAAACAGAAAATGGACTGTGATATTTGTGTAATGTCACTAGTTTCAAGGAAATAGAAGTTTACTGCATTGCAAAGATTTTTATATCCTATATAACTATAGCCTATAGCTTGTGGTTTCGGACCAATGTTCTGATTCTTATTGCAGGGGAGTCCACCAAATTGAGGTTACCTTTGAGGTTGGCCAATGGTATCTTACATGTGTAAGCAGAAAAAAAGGCAGCTAAGAAGGCAGAAGAGGATAAGAAATTGAGAGGATGCTGAAGGAGGCCGTGCAGTTTGCAGAAGAGGATAAGAAGGCGAAGGAGAGAATTGATGCCAGGAACAAGAGTTGGAGACGTACATCTACAACATGAGGAGCACCATTGGAGACAAGGACAAGTTGGCAGATAAGATTGATTTGGCCGATAAGGAGAAGATTGAAAAAGAAGCTCTCGAATGGTTGGACAATAACTAGAACCTGGAAAAAGAGATCAAGAATAGTACTTAGGCGTATAAGGAGAAATAGTGTAGTATTCATATATTGAAGTATTTTTTAAAGCTTTCATAGCGAATTCGAAAACAATTTAGTGTATCATATGAGGATGCTTATGAGTCCATTCCAAATAGAAGTGAATGTGTTGTAAGTTGTAACAGAATGTCAAGCTTTCTAAAAAAATTCAGAATGTTCACATTGGGGAGAAGGTTGGAATTTGGCTTTTGAAACATTTAACAGTGTGTAATTCTGGCCTAGAGAAACAAATTTCTGCAATAGGTAAGGTGCTAATTTTGATACGAGTGTTTGTTGTGAAAATATGGTGGATCAGTACACAAAGTGGCAAAAATTATCTACTAAAATGTAAAAATAAGCATTGTGCTGTGCCGTATACACAGATTGTTTGGTTGAATCTTCTTGGACATTCTATTTATTCAGACATGTCCTTGGCAAGTCACTGACCCTGTATGGAAACAAAATAAATTTGTCTTGGGTAAGATTAAGTACTAGAATAGTAGGATTTGTCTAGTTGACATTACTGATTAGGATAATGACTGTTATAGTCTGGTTTTTCTTTCCAAGCAGTAACATGTGTTAATTTCTAATTTAGATCTGCATTTAGCTGATTGAATATGCTGTTATTTGTTATTACATATCCCCGAATAAGATTTCAGTCTACTCTACTCAACTCAACTCAACAACCCCAGATCAATCTTTTAGAGTATGCAAGCAATTCAATCTACATGGTTTAAAGCTCCACATGGATGAATAAATAAATAAACTTACAAACTGATTGGTGATGAGCTGTATCTTTTAAACACACCAAGCAATTTAACCTACCAGAATGGTGCCAGAGAATTTAGACAGTGTAAAGCTTAAGAGCTTCTAAGCTCTTTGCAAACATGATCTAACATGCCTAGAAATTCTCTCACAATGACAAATATCCGAAGTGGGTTGTCTTCGTGTTTGCTCACATCTCCATGAAAGTACTCAGTAAGTTCTTTGACATGTGTTAGGACCCTATCTTCTTCTCCCTGCAAGTCTTTCAGAATTTTCTCTGCATAATTTATGAAGGATCTCATTGAGTTGACAAAGTTTCCATTTTGTTCATCCATACACAAGTCCTTTTGTACTAGATGTTGCAGTGTGGCCAATCCATCTGATAGGGTTGAGACAGAGCTTGCAAGAACATTCAAGTCAATCGTAGCTGTCTCTTTCACATTGGAGAGTTCTGTACTCAGACCAGAAACATGATCAAGACCCATTCTTCTGTAATCTTCTTCACTCTGTTCAACCCCCATATTACTATCTGAAACTCTAATTCCCACAGACAGGAGTATTTCTTGAACAACAAAGTGGAGTAAGGTAGTTTTCCCATCAGTGCCTTTCACATGAGCAAGTTTAAGGAGGGTATCAAGCTTAAATGCTCTAGCACCTCCTCTGCTAGTTCCAACATTCATACGATTGCCTGTTTTGAGCACGGCTTCAAGTAGCTTTAAGAAAAGCCTGCTTGATCTGAGTTCCTTGCAGGCCTCCTAGAAACAACATAAATCAGAGTCAGAGTGATCATTGTATTAGAAATGTTGGTTTTGATCAAAACTGATATGTTTATGATTGATGGTTACCTCTAGCATTGAAAAAGATTTCCTGAACTGAACCACTTCATCTTCAAAAGTTTCTCTGTAAAGCATGGCTTCAACTCGAAGAAAGGCAAATGGTATTTCAAGAATTTCTTTGAAAAACTTCTCTACAGACTCCAGTTCATTAATGTCTCCTTCATAGCTAGAGAGCTTAGCCTCTTCTTCCTTGGTAGGTACCATCTTCACCAATGCCTCCAGTTGTTGCAAACCCAAACCTTTCCCTGCTTCCCACCATTTGATAAAAATTATAATCAGGTGATGGCATGAGTATGTCTGCACTTGTACTTGATATAACACCATGAATTGTTTGTTGGAAATATACTCTCTCTCCTCAAAAGTTATGGAACGATCATTTCCATTTGGGAAGGATCCATTTCATGGCTTAGATTAAACATCACAAATTCAAAGGTCTATAGAAAACCATGTCTACACACGGATATACAAGAAATAAAATCCTGATCTTGAAATGGCCTCTCTCCATATGCTGGAAAACCTTAACTATTGGAGAGGATCCTGGTCTAAAAGTGATGAGAACCTTTTTAGTAATTTGTAATCTATAATCCATTTGCTGGAAGTACAGGACTACAGGACAGGAGCCATCAAACTTCATTATTGTCTTGACCAAAAATCTTTAAAAACCGACACTGAAACTTGAAAGTCCAATTCTAACATAAGTGAATTGCTTAGAATTCACATCTCAAAATAATTTATGGGGCATATATAATAACTGTGTTTTAGTTCACATTTATTGTTATTCCATGCTCCTCACAACTTCATTCTCACAATGTGGAAAAATAGGCACTCAATTACAATTGCTTATGGTTTAAAGCTAAGTTATACCTTGTATTAGTGCTTTACATACTTCCTCAGCAGTCACATTCAAGGCTTTTGACACAATACTTATGTTTTGTAGTCTCTTTGGCTCAAAGACATGCTTGCTTGGAGGAGTCTTCTTCTTTGCTTCATCACTCTTCATTGAGTTTTTAAAATTGTCTCCAAAAAGTGATTCAATCATTTCCTCGTCTAACCTGTTTCGTGATTCATAATATGTTCAATTATACAGAAAGAGTTTTTAAATTGTCTCCAAAAAGTGATTCAATCATTTCCTCGTCCAACCTGTTTCGTGATTCATAATATGTTCAATTACACAAAAAGAGAAGAAATATATTGTAGCCAAAGAAACGTATGAAAAATACTAAAGCTATCACCAATTTTACTACAAAAGGCTTATAAAATGATGTAGCAATTATTGTGATTTGTGCTACTTCAACAACATATAATAAATAGTTTTTTTTTTTGTGTGGTGATTGGTAACCCATGAGTTTGTAAGACTAATGTAGTAAAAATTTTAGTATCCTAACATTGTTAAGAACGTAATGCTAAAGCAACTTACTTAAATGAATGTGGCAGCATATCCCACACCATAGGTTGATCAGGGGCAGCTTTTACCTTGTCCCAGTGGAGTGGCTTCAATTTTGGTAATGGAGCTGCATGTTTCCCCAATGGAGTAGATTGAGGCAGTCGAGATGGTGGAGGAGGTGGGCCTTTGGCAGAGTTGTTGTTTCCTTTTGACAGAGGAGGTGGACATGGTGGTGGTGGAATAGAAGATGGAGCTTTTGATGATTTTGGGGGGGTTTGAGATGAAGAAGGAAAATATGTCACATATGGGGGTGGAGGTGGAAGGGGTGGGCCTTTGGTAGAGTTATTTTTTCCTTTTAAACGAGGAGGTGGACATGGTGGTGGTGGTGGAATACAAGATGGAGTGTTTGATGAAATTGGAAAGGTTTGAGATGAAGAAGGAAAATATGTCACACATGGGGGTGGAGGTGGAGGAGGAGGGGGCTTGAAAATTTTCTGACAGTCTGAAAAAGATTCAAATGTTTGTTTCTCCTGTTTGTTATTGCATGGAGTTTGGGGACATTGGGCTTGTGCAGAATCTTGGGTTGAGCTAATATCTGGGGTAGCTAGAGGAATTGGTAAACCTGTAGAGTTGGCCATAAAAGGTTTAATCCGTGACTATTGTGGAGAGAAAATGTTTCATGTCTCACTAAGACCACCATCTAAAGCATTAGTAGGCCTGACATATGATGAATTTGAAGATGTAGGTTTGGGTGGTTGTTGAGGCCGAACTGCTTTTTTAAGCAATCGGTTGTGCTTGGTCAGTGGTCTGTTTTTGTTGCTTGCTTAACAAGTTTGTTGTAGTTAATGGTTTCATTAATGAAATCTTTTCATTCATCCAAAAAACAATAAAGTCAATTGTGATGTGGTGCACATTGTAATTGCTACTCTCATGAGCCCATATGCTGATGATGAGATGTGAAAAGGTGTATATAACCATAAATCAAATTTAAAGCTAGAGCTAAATGCTGCATTTTTGTTGTTACCATATAATATATATAGATTCCAACTTATCCTATAAACTCCATGCCCCCATATCCCTCCCATTACATATTACCTACAAAATAGATTTTAATAGTATGAAACTTGGCCATCACTGTGGGCTAATTGTTAACAAATCCGAATGATGGCCAAGTTTCATATTAGTTCCGAATGATTAGTTCCGAATGATTAGTCTTACAAAGTTCCTATGTCCCTAATTTTGGTTCCCAATCAATTGTTAGAAAGTATTTTGGGTGCTTGTGGCACATTCGGAACTAATCATCCAATTGACAAAAACAGAACATTTTTAGTACTGGCTGTACTGCAGTGGTTGTAAAAACTGGCTTGCTCATTTTAATTTCTTCCAAGATTTAAAACTGGCTTTGTGAAGCTCTTTCTGATAAGTCTAACAGTCTCTTGGTTTAATTTTATAGGATAAGTAAGAATAGCATTTATTGTTGTGCTCTTATTGAGTCACATTAGCGTAACATTTTGTTCTATTTTGATTAACTTTCGTTTCAATTAGGTCAATTTCGGTCCCATTCGGTCCATTTAGGTCCAGTTTGGTCCATTCAGTTCACTTAAGTCCCCCTCGAACTAATTTGGTCCAATTCGGTTTATTTTAGTCCATTTCAGTCTATTTCGGTCCAATTTGGTCTCATTAAGTCCAATTCGGTTCATTTGATCCTTATTTCGTATTTATGATCCGTTTGGATTGAGGGAGAGGGAGGGGAAGTAGAGTATAATAGATTTAACACAAAATTAGCTTATTTTTAGTAAACTCTACTCTACTTCTTTTCACTCCCCATCCATCCAAACATACCATAATTTTTTCACCATAAGTTGAAGACTTGGCTTTTGTTTTATTTTTGTGAGATGCTATGTCATACTTTAAGACAACATATTTTTCTGTGCCGCCTTGCTATCTAATTGTTAGTCTCTCCATTAAAAAAAAAAATTGTTAGTATCTTTCTCAAAAAGGCTGAATCTTTTATTTTGTTCAATTATTTTGGTGATTGATGTTTCTAAATAAGCTTTGGCTTTGAGAATTTTTTTCTACTAATAAAGTAGAGTCAAACTTGAGAAGTTGTATAAGAGTTCTGGGGTTCAATCCCCGCCTACATCAAAAACTGATTGGTGTCTTGGTCTGGTGATAAAGAGCAATCATCAGAAGCGGACACCATAAGTTGAAACTTTCTTAAAAAAAAAAAAAAAAAAAAAAACTTGAGAAGTTGTTGGTTTGTAAGTGATTTTTATTTTATTTTATTCTACTAATAAAGCATAATAAAGCAAAGTTACTCCCCTTATATAATAATTAAATGTAAAATACATTATATTTTCTTAAAAAAAAAAAAACGTACAAAATTTAAAATTTAAATCGCAAATATTGATAGCTTAGTTTTGAAAATCTAATATATTGTATAAACTATATTTTGTTAGAAAATAATTACATCATTTTAAAAAAGGTTCGAGACTAACACATATAAATCTTATTTGCTATTTTCATTTTTCACTTCATAAAAGAAAGAAAGATACTATGTTTACAATATTTTCATAACAAATCATAATTGGTTAGTTGTTATTGGTTCTAATTTGAATCTACCACTGAAATTACTTTCATACCCTACTAATAACAACCAATAACAATTTGCCATATATAATTTGTTATAAAAATATTTTGGACATAGCATTTCTCTAAAAAAAAAAAAAATCTAAAAATTTTTCCATGCATTTGCAACTACTTCCATTAATGCTTGAGCACTTATCATTAACCTATAAATACAAACACAAAAGGAAGAAGAATAATTTGTGACAAAAAGTTTTTATTAGGTTGGGTTACTAAACTTTTGTTTAGACCTTACACGCCATGATATTGATATGATTAACCAGATAGCAAAAAAAAAAAAAAAAAAAAAAAAAAAAAAAAAGATAAAATTTAGTTATAACATTAGTTGTAACCTAAAATTACAACCTTACTCAATATATTTTTATTAGAGGTGAATTTTGACAAATCCACCATTAAATTACATATTTTTCTTATATTCTCTATGCTTGCAAAATTTTTAGAAAATTAAAAATCAATAGCTATGTCATCAATAAATTGTTTAAATTGCAAGTTTTTATAGTTTAAAATTATGCATAAAACATAAACTTATAGATCATATAGTAAATAATATCCAATTAACACAAAATTTGATTTGTGTATTAAGAGCGTAAAGAACATGTAATTCAACGGTTAAATTTTTAAAATATGTTGTAATATTTATTTTATTGAATAAGTTTGTAGTTTTAAATTACAATAAATTTTGTAACTAAACTTTGTCCAAACTAAAAAGTAATTTGCAATGCTATGGTGGACCTTTTTATTTTTGGGCCATAAACTTTAGCAGGCCTTATCCTTGGCCCTTAAAAAAATGGACCCGAAATTCTGAGCTCCTACCTGGCTTCCAAGACCCACCCTTCGACGTCGTTTTGGTTTTTAATCGAAAACGATTGAAAATTGTACAAAATCCCTTCTCTTTTGCCAAGTAGTAAAAATAAAAATCCCAAATTCTGGCGGGAATTTGATTTGGCGGAAATTGTTCATAATTTGACATTTTTACTCAAGATCGTAGTCGTGGCTTCGCATTATCTTTCAATTTTGTAAACCCTAAGAGAGAGAGAGAGAGAGAGAGAGAGCTCAAATTCTCTAATTATCAGCTCTGTATTTTTAGGGTTTCATTTCTTCATCGATAGGTCAGAAATCTCTCTCTCTCTCTCTCTCTCTCTCATAATTGTGCGTGTTTTTGAATTTTTATGATTTACATTTTAATTTAGATTTTATTTATTTAGATTTTATCTTTGGGGTGTTATGGCATTGTTTGGTTTTGTTTTTATATTGATCTCTATTTTCATATATTTGAAAAGTAAAATGCTTTAGTAATTGGAATGGGAATGGACGAATTTTTTATTTATTATTTTATCTATTATTTGTTTGTGTTATGGCATTGTTTGGTTGCTGAGAATATGAAAGAAAAAATAAAGAGAAACTAGAATGAAAAAAAAAAAAAAAAATGTAGATGGCATTGTTTTGGGAAATTATGAATTTTAGTTGAGGAATGGAAGTTAGTTGTTGGTGTTGTAGTTTTTTTCTGGGTGATACAGTGTTGATTGGTTGTTGAGAAAATTAAGGAAGAGAGAATGAAAAATGTTCGTGATGTTTGACTTTGGGAAATTGGGTACTCAAGTTGATTTTTTTTTTTTTTTTTCATGTTGTAGGACTGTTGTTTTGCTTGATTGTATATTTGTGATATCTGTGTTCAAAAAGGGTTACCTGACTCTCTGTTTGTTTGCTAAGAAAATTGACTAAAAGAGCAGGATATAAATGATGGTAATCTGATATGTTTGCTTGTTTTATGGCATGGAAGTAGTTTTGCCATTTTTTGGTTAGTTTTTTCTTTTATGTTGTCCTGAATAAATTTCTATATTTATCTCTCAGCAATTTGATGAATGGAATTTAGAATGGCTGACTTATTGGAATGAGAATGGATGATTTTTTCTTGTTATGATTGTTTGGTAGTTGAGAAAATGAAGGAAAGAAAAAGGTTGAGTGTTTATAACCTTAGACTTTTCACCATCAGAGGAGTTTAAGAAAGTGTGTACTTGGTTGTTTTCATGTAGCAGTTTCTATTTTGTTTGATCAATTTTTATGATTTGCTGAGTTGACTATTTAAAAGGGTTTTGCTGACTTTCTGTTTGGTTGCTAAGTAAATTGTGGTAAAGAACAAAATATAAATCTTGGAATGTCACATCTAAGGTTGTTCTTCTGTTTTAATGCCTTAAAAATAAAATGAACACAAAAGACTTGGTTTAGCAAAGAGACAATTATGCTGTATTACAATGCTTTGGTTTTATGCCTTAAATCTTTAGCCTTTGGGTTTTCTTTTATTTTAGTTCTTCCACCCCCCCTCTCAATGGGAGTTATTTCTTGGGTTTTCAACTCTGATTGCGGCTCTACCTCTTATAGAGTTAGGTTTATACTTTACAGGCATATATGAGTAGGTCTAAATATCCTATATTGTCACTGACTTGAAATTGGTGTTGGGTTATACTTGCTATGAAGCTAATAGGAAATTAAATGTTGTCATTGTGTAGTGTATGTATACAAAGTACAAGTTTGGGTAGCTATTTGATTTTCTTGATAAGTAGTACTTGAGCTATCTTTAATATTCCCTCAATCAATCCTCTTATTGATGTTAATTTCCCTTTTTTCTTTTCCCTAGAGAACATTTTCATACCATGGATGGAAATGGCCTATCCTCTGATGAAGTCATTGCAAAACTGATTGAGATGGGATTTCAGAATTCTTCTGTCTTGGAAGCTGTAAAAGCAGTGGGTCCATCATTTGATGATGCTCTGGAGTATCTCTCAAATTATTCTCATAGAAGTAGTCGGGGTGCATCTAGTAGTTCTAGATGTTCCACAAGCAATGAAAAAAATCTAGGTAAAAGAACCTTGTCCTCCTTACCTTCTTCAGGTCAACTACGACAGTCGAGCATACTGGACCATTTCCAATCCACAGCTAGACCTAAAAAACGCAGGACTGGTTTTCTACCTGATGCATTGGTTCCTGTGGAAGAACATAAGGAAGATCTTTCTGGCATGCATTGTAACCTTGAAACTACGTCGGAATTATTTCCAGTTGACTGCCCTTGGGAGTTGGACATTGCATCAGATTGGGAGAAGAAAGTTGTCAGTCTCTTGCAAAAGCATTTCCGGTATTCATCCTTGAAGAATTTCCAGAAGGAAGCCTTGGCTGCTTGGTTAGCTCACCAAGATTGTCTTGTCCTTGCCGCCACAGGGTCTGGTAATGTTTTTATTTATTTTATTTTATTTTTTTAAAAATATATTGCTGTCTGTACACTGTACACATTATATAGTTTTGTTGGGCTCTAATTAGTTGGACATGATAACTTTCTACAGGGAAATCATTGTGTTTCCAGATTCCAGCGTTATTAACAGGGAAAGTTGTAGTGGTGATTTCACCCTTGATTAGTTTGATGCATGATCAATGCTTAAAGCTAGCAGAACATGGGGTCTCTGCTTGCTTTCTTGGTTCTGGGCAACCTGACAGTACTGTGGAACAGAAAGCAATGAGAGGCATGTATAGCATTGTATATGTTTGTCCAGAGACAGTTTTAAGGTAGATGACATACTATGTGACTTGTGTTTTAAAGAGGAACATGTTTTTAATTTCTTAGAAGTCAAACTCAAAGTCAACTAAGTGTTGGTACCAATTAAATTGGGGCTGGCTCTATGGATCCTCATCAACTAATTAGGCCAATATATTCGTCTGCCAGATCATATTCAAAATCATATTCTCTATTGCTTTCCTCTTTAACATATCATTCTTTATATATATGTGTGTGTGTATATACATATGTATGTATGGAGGTATTTATGTTTTTTGTTTCAAGTAGAATAAAGAAACCATATGTCTGTAGATTGATAAAACCACTTCAGAGGCTTGCAGAAGGTCGTGGAATTGCTTTGTTTGCCATTGATGAAGTCCATTGTGTTTCCAAGTGGGGTCATGATTTTCGGCCTGATTACAGGTTTGTGCTTCCCATTCTGGATGACTGTACATCTATATTTCACAGGAGTGGTTTGATTTTATTACTTCACTACTAATGAATATATATTATCAATAACCAATGGCTTAGCCATGCATTTGGTTCAAATGAAATTCAGGAGAGACTAATCATAGTTAACTTAATCCAACCCGGAAAAAATACCTCTAAAAAAAAAAAAAAATCCAACCCGGAAAACCCTGCTTGCAATGTTTTCAATAAGATAATGAGAAGAAGTCCTGTATCTATTTAGTTTCAGACTGTTTCTCTTTTTAGTTTATAATTCACTTTGAGCCTTTAATATCCAGCTTGAATCTGCTGTGCCTTTGAAGTTTTAATGTCCACTCTCTGAGGTTCTTCAACCTAGTTCTTGTACTAGATGATTAGAGTTGTTGCAAACTTGCAATTGTTTGACTTACACATTTAAATGTTTCAGGCGACTATCTGTGTTGCGGGAGAATTTCAGTGCTTGCAATTTAAAATTCTTAAAATATGATATACCACTGATGGCATTGACTGCTACTGCCACAATTCGGGTTCGGGAAGACATTCTTAAATCGCTGTGCATGTCAAAGGAAACAAAAATTGTTATTACTTCATTTTTTAGGCCAAATCTTCGGTTTTCGGTGAGATTTTTATATTATTCTTTTATGTTCCATTTTCAGTATGTTATCGGAGATGTATCTTTTCCAGATTGGTCCTTTCTATGCAATTTTTATTAGGATTTTACTATGCTAGAGGATGGTTTCAAGGGTTTCCTAATGGACTCTTTTTGAATAATTATTAGATTGAACTCATAATTTCTTCATAACTTCCATATCATCTTTTATTTATTTATTTTTTATTATTTATTTTTACTTTTATCCTTATTTGTCACTGAAGAAATATCAACAATTCACTTGCTGCCATTCACAGGTAAAACATAGTAGAACGTCTTCACCAGCTTCCTATGCAAAGGATTTCAGTGAATTGATAGACATATATGTCAGAAAGAGAAAGACTGGTGAGAAGAAACAGACTATCATCTCAGAAGAATTAGATGATACATCTTATGGCTCTGATGGTTATGAAATTGAGGATTCCTATACTGGTGGAGATCTTGATGAAGTAGATTCAACGGAGGAAAATGGTTTGATTGCTTCAGAGGGAAAAGAGATGTCAGTTGAATATTTAGAAAATGATGTTGACGTATTTCAGAGTGTGGATGATTGGGATGGTACCAACCTTTGAATTTTGTCTTCCATTCTTATGCTTTATTCTTTGGTCATTTATTAATGTTCTATCAACAAATTTTCAAGATTATGGCTAATTGATGATTTTTTGTTCAATATCTCAATCACTTTTATTCTTGCAGTTGCCTTTGGTGAATTCTATGGACAATCTTCTTGGGAGGAAGGGGATATGAGAGGGTTATCTGAGACAATTGATCCACCAAGTAAACCAGAAGAAAGATTAAGACTTCTGCATGAGCCCTTAGAACAAGGTCCAACCATCATATATGTTCCTACTAGAAAAGAAACATTGAAAATTGCAAAATTTCTTTGTGGTTTTGGTGTGAAGGCAGCTGCTTATAATGCATCGGTATTTTTTGACAATTACTATAAGTTTATTTATATGCATTGTATTTTAGAGTTTATTCCCAACTTACTAGCAAGTGTGGTCACTTAACCAACCTCTTAGCCCAACAGGAATTCTTTTGACATTATCTTGTGTTTCCCATATTTCTGAACCTGGGTTTTCTTAAAAAATTCAAAATTAAGATTTATCTAGGGTTGCCATTACAATATACTGCAGAAACTTGACTAATTGTTGAATCCACAAGGGTGATGAAATGCCAATTGAAAGGGAAATCAAGTGGATATCTGCATTAGCAACTTTCCTGTTTTTAATGTACTTTCATAACCCTGCTTGTGATGCAGTTCATTTTAAAAGCTAGCTGTTACTACTTGTCACTGTCCAGCTAGAACAATCACTAGTTTCCTATGATCAGCACTAGTGCTTATGTTGTATGATAAGTAGATCCTTTTACTTGTAATAGCCTTTATCACTTGTAACAGAAAGTTATTAGTTGATAGGTTGTTAGTGATAAATGCAATAGCCTATCAGTTAGTTAGGCTTTGGTCAATCAAATGCCAGCTGCATGGTAGGTTCTTGTAACTAACTTCCTAACCAATCAAAAGCTTGCTTATGTAACTATAAATAAGCAAGGCTGCCCTCATTGTAATTAGTTGAAATTGAATCCTAGAAATCTCTACTTGTGAGGCATTATTCCAATAGTGTGTCTCTTGAAAAGCTAGTTCGTTCTTTCTTTTCTCTAAGCAACTTAGCTTTCTAAAACAGCCCTCCTTTTCACCAATTTCCTCCATCGGCTTGCTAATGGTAGTATTTTGAAACTTTTTGACCTAGTTGTCCTACTGAGCTTCTCATTAATTTTTACATATCATATCATTTGTGTAACATTCTCACCAGTAGCATGTAGATTACTTTCTCCTATAAAAATGTTGGCAAAAATTCAATTTATTCCCTTGAATTTTAATTCAATTATGAAATTTTTACTAGATTTAATTTTTGTCAATTTAGTCCCTCACTTTTAGTCTGGTCCTTCTGTCCAAATCTGTAAGCAAATGGAGCCATTTAACATTTTTTTTATATATTAATTTTAAAATAATAAGCATCACATAACAAGATATAGTAAATGGCGCATCTCATGAATGCTTTTATTTAAATAATTAATAAAAGAAGAATCTTTAAATGTCATTGTTTGCTAACAGATTTGGATGGAAGGGCCAAATTGACTCATTGTGAGGGACTAAATTGAATTTTTGCCTAAAATTTTATACATTTGGTATTGAACTAATATGGTCTTATTTCCTCACAGTTGCCAAAATCACATTTAAGGCGGGTTCACAAGGAATTTCATGAAAATACTTTAGAGGTAAGGATTTTAGCTTTTCATGGAAGATGCTGAAAATGCATAAGGCTTTTTTGTGTGTGAGCGCACGTGCATATGCATAGACACTCTGGTACATAACTAGATTTGTATATACTGTGTTTGATTTTAGGCGATTGGGTTATTTTAATGCATGTACTAGATAGATGTATATATGTCATATGTTATTTATCAACAACTAGATAGATGTATATATGTTACTCATCAAAAAAAAGATAGATGTATATATGTCATATGTAGTTTATGAGTGTATTTTCTGAGTTAAAAGGCACTTTTTTTATCCATCTTTTACCTATTAAGAGTCAAGTTGCTGTCCAAATCAGAAACTAGATATTAGTGGATTGGAAATATAACTTTTAGGCCTTTACTTGATCTAAGTGGAATTACTGATTTTCTTTAGTTAACTGAAAGAGGTTAATTAGATGAGATTCAAACTTTAGTTTGGATTAATAATTTTATTGTTTTAGTTTTATCTTTTCTCACCTTTAGAGGAATAAAGCATGTGTTTCCACAATCAGTAGAATTTTCTGCAAGGAGTACTTACTACTATTTGAGTGTAAACAGTGTCTTTGTTATAAAATTTTCACTTATATTAATCTAGAGGCTTAAATATGCTTTTAGTCTTCAACTTTTTGGCGTGTTCATTTCAGTACTCAACAAATTTCATTTTTCATTTTAGTCCTTAATCTTTTAACAGTGTTTCATTCCTGTCCTTACTGTCACCTACCTGACAAATCAATCCCCTCCCATGAAACCCCATCCAGCTCTTTGTGTTGTCTATTGCATATTTAAACACTTTAGTTACTACCATACAATGCAAACTAAGAAAGCCACTTTCTGTATGGTTTTGAGAATGTGAGAAATGATAAATTTGCTGAACTCAAAACAAAAATCATCTGATTCCATTTCTACTCAAACGAGCCTAACTTACAATTATATATATTTCTGAGTCATTTGAATTTCTTGATTACAAGATCCAAACTTCGCATTTCTCTTACCTAGGTTTTCTCTCCGCCTAAACAGACCATAACTTATTTTCTTTTTCCCACATTTTCTCAGCTACCAAACTATGTAATAAAAAACAAGAAAAAAAAAGAAAGAAAAAGAAATGGTATTATCGGAGTATGACCGTGAGGCGGTTTTACCAAAAAAATGACCTTGAGGCGGTGTTAAGGAGAGAGAATTTCAATGGCAGAGTAATCAGCTCTTTCAGCATTGGTGGAGGAAACAAGAGAGTTGAAATTGTCACTTGCAGTGAAGGAATTGGATGAGGGCGAGGCCTTTGTGGTCATGTGATAAACCTTAGAAGTGGAGGGCTGTGGCTATGATGAGTAAGAGTGATATGTGACAGATTTGAATATGAGCTGAGTTGTAGAGATAGAGGGTATAAGAGAAACAAGTGAGGGGATTGAGTTTGGAAAGAGAGAGAATGAGATCCAAAGAGAGAGCGTGTGTGATCTGTCAGGTTGCCAAGAAAGTGAAGGAAAAGAAAGTGGGGATGGTTTTTTGAATCATTTTGTTCTTCTCTTTCCCCCTTCAAAATTGAGGAATGAAGATTTTTTTCCCATTAAGATGTTGATGTTTTTTAAGTGCCACTAAATATATTTTTATTATAATAAGTGACACATAAGCATTCCATTAGCTTTGTCAGCAATTTCCTTCAGTTAGGTGACAGTAAGGGCGTGAATGAAACACTAAATTTGTTGAGTACTAAAATGAAAACTTCCCAAAAGTTGAGGACCAGCAGCATATTTAAGCCTACTTTAATTTAAAACTGCCTATGGTGTGTATTTCTGTGCTACCTGATCGTGAGGCTGCTTATATTTTATTGAAGTTTGGTTTACTAAAATATTTGATCTAGAAGAGCAGTAAGACTTCCTTCTCAAACAAGTATTTATTTCCATTATTTTGGTTCCAAATATACATTGCTGTTGAGAATTTCAGCTAGCTATTTTTCTTGAATTCCAGTTGATTATTTATACTGTACCCTATATTATTTCTTTTCCAACTTGAAATCCTAACCCTTCTCTCCGTGGATGCTACTAAAATGGCTGTTTTAATTGTTTCAGACTTGTTATTTGTTATTGTTTAGCCTTTGCCTGCCTTAATCATGTTTTGCATGAGTTATAATGTGCAATCATTCTTTTCTACAGTGTAATCCATTTCATTAGCTTTTTTTTTAAAAGGAAATTTATGGATTTCTCCTTTCTATGTCCTACCAGACTTGTCCATTTTAAATATTGTCTTTTCTTGTCATTAATGCAATGTTTAAGTTTTTTTTTTCTTTGATATAAATTAACTTGAATACTGAATAAAATTCATATAGAGAGGTTGGTCTATGGTCTTATGACATTCTCATTCCATACTGTTTCATGTAAACTAATCTTTGATCCCTATTCTTGCTATATCAATCAACAGAACACAATCTCTTTATTATTTCATTCCTCCAGTTTATTTGATGAGAATAATACGGAGATAGAAATTTTCATTTTGTACTCAAATTTTTTTTTCTCCTACCTGCAGGTAGTTGTTGCAACAATTGCTTTTGGAATGGGGATTGACAAGTCAAATGTCCGAAGAATCATCCATTATGGTTGGCCACAGGTGATTTTTTTATTTTTATTTTTTAAAGTTTGATCTTGCTGCCAGTGCCATATTTACTGGGTTTCATGATCTCTAGGCCTTCCTGCTATGAGATATTCCCAGTGCAGAAGCATATTTACTTATAATGACCATGCATTAACTGTTGCATATTTCCTAAATATCAATTAGTGAACTTTTCTTTGTTGAAAGTTGCATGTCTGATGTGCCTGCCAAAATTATTAATTTTTTTCCTGGTTATAAATTTTCAGTATTTGTAGTGTGATTCTGTGAGCTTTAACCATTGATTTGCTTACAGAGTTTGGAGGCATACTATCAAGAAGCAGGTCGAGCTGGCAGGGATGGGAAATTAGCAGATTGCAGTAAGCTTTTTTATATTTTTATTTTTTTAATGAGTAATAAATTATGCTTTTGAAGTGTATGTTGTTGCCTAATTCAAATGAAATGACACCTCCTTCCCTTATAAAAACCAGGTGGTGGAAAGGTCATGAGTTCAAAATTTGCAAGATGCATGTGTAGCTTACCAATAAAAAAATGTTTGCAATTTTTTTTTACTTGCATACAATGAGTGCTTTCTATGCTTAACACTGGAATTTTGAAACTCCTTTTTCACCATATCTTGCCTTTTGGGAAATTGTTCGCTTTGTGAAGTTTAGATAATTGAATGGTGTGTTGTAAACTGTTATACAAAGCAAAATCAAAATGTGTTTTGGAATTGTCATTATGAATTCTAAAAGTTTCTGCAAAATCTGTTTATGTTTTTTCCAAGCAGCTCTATATGCAAACCTAACACGTGTACCGTCACTCTTGCCAAGTCAAAGAAGTGAAGATCAGACAAAACAAGCATATAAGATGCTATCTGATTGCTTCAGGTTAATGTTAAATAGATTTCCTTAAAGCCATGTTTGCCTTTTACTTTTAGGAACATTTTATTACAAATTATTTTGATATACTTGCAGATATGGGATGAATACTTCATGCTGTCGGGCTAAGATACTTGTGGAGTACTTCGGAGAGGATTTTAGTTATGATGCATGTCTCTTGTATGTAATAATTACTTTCATTTCTATCTTTCATCTCAAAAAAAAAAAAAAAATTACTTTCATCTGCCATAATCATTTCTTTTTTGGAGTAGCAATTTTATAGAGGTTAACTCAATGAGAGGTGTTACATCCACAACATTTTCACAACAAATTATAGGTGGTTAGTTGTTATTGGTTCTAATTTGAACTTACAATTAATATTTACTTTTCTACCCCACCAATAACAATCCGTAACAACCTGCCACATATGATTTGTTGTGAAAATATTGTGAAAATGTTGTGGGCATAGGATTTCTCTAGCTCAATAGTTATTATCCAACTAGCTAGTCTGCTACATTGTCATGGTTAGTAATCTCAATCTAATGTTCTACATTTTCAGGTGTGATCTGTGCACTGATGGAGTTCCTCAAATGCAGAATTTGAAAGAGGAGGCGGATCTTTTAGTACGGGTTATTGCTACTAATTGTGTAAGTATCATGTATGATTATTTCAGTTGTGTTGATATCTCTTATAAAAAAAATAAAAAAAGTTGTAGGAAGATCTAATCTTCTATTATTCTTTAGGTATTAGTCTGCATTTTAGCTGCTATACATTACTATTTTTGACTATCTGATGATGGATGAGGTTTTTTGATCATTCTTGGTATTTTTTGGAACACATTTTTCTACAATTGGATTTATATTTCATTAAACTAAAATATTTCATTTAACTAAATGCATGAGTCCATCTTAAGAAGTGATTGCCAACTTGTCAAGAATATTACTTTGGAGTATCAAAATTCTAAGTAGTCGATGGACATATCATATGCTCTTGGAGCTGACAGTTATTATTATTCCTAAAATGAGATGTATGTTGAATATCAGGGGAGCACTTTCATGGATGACTCATATGATGATACTACATGCACTGACATTAAGCAACGGAGATCTATGGAAATGTTGAATCTCAGAGCATATGTCAGTAAAATAAGGGAGCTGGTGATTCTCTCTCTCTCTCTCATATATATATATACACACACACACACACAGCTTCTTGGCTTCTTGATATGATGTTTACTGTTTAACACGTTTTTCAAATTCTTTGCCATTTGATTGTTTTTATGTATTGACTACGTGTAGTGTCAAAAATTTGTGACAACTGATCTGCTATGGTGGCGAGGTCTTGCACGAATTCTGGAAGGTAAAGGGTACATCCAAGAGGCAGATGACAAGGTATATACAATCAGAAAATAACGTTTGCTGCAAATTTTAGTCGATTTATATCATGGGAGTGGCAAACACCTTGGGAGGTTTTATCCTCAGGGAATTACTTGGACAATTCAGCTACCATGGCTTAAGGATTTGGCTGAAATTTTCACCAGCTGCTGGTCCAATAGTCACCAGCATTTCACTGGAAGAAAAAAGAACAAGTCTGGTCTTCTAATATTATATGGGTACTAAACATTTGGTCATCTGTGTCATGCAACAACATAAATTTTTAGAGGTTTTTTTTAAAAAAACCAAAATTAGTAGTTGATCATAAAAGTCTGTCCCTCACAAATTCCAACTAGGGATAGAAACAGTTGAGTACTTGTTTTACTGTGTTTTCGGGAAAATATGTGCTCACCTGCCTAAAACTGTAGAGCAACGTTTAAAACAAGTTCATTTATGCTTGCATGTCTTAATGCATCCCATGCATGTGGTATTGTGTTTGTGTGCCCATGTTTCCTTATGTGTGCATGTATGTTGCAAGCCCTTCATTTAGTTAATTTTTACAGTACTGTTCGTGCAGATTCATGTTCAGATAAAATTCCCAGAGCCAACAAAATTAGGACTGGAGTTTCTGAGATCTAAAGGGGATGAAACTTTCGATGTTTATCCTGAAGCAGATATGCTGCTCTCGATGAACAAGTGCACATCTTATTCAACTTTCACAGAATGGGGAAAGGGCTGGGCAGATCCTGAGATTCGTCGTCAGCGCTTAGAAAGGATGCGACAAAAGCCAGATGGGTACCGTGGTAAACAGAAGCAACGAAAGTCCCGGACGTCAAGAAAGTCACGGAGTAGAAAATCAAATAAAAACAACTCAGATTTGAGAACTGTCAGAGGTAGAATAGAAGCAAAACTCTCAAAATACAAATGACAAATCAAGGTCATTGAATTAATGAAAATGCATATGTATTGAATATGTGATTTGGTTGTTTTGATAATTCAATATCAAAGATTGAAAGTTAAAAGAGAATATATATATATATATATATATATTTATATTTTTTACTATAAAAGAGAGTTTTGTATATAGGTCTTGTAGTAGAGTAGTGCATACCAAGATTGTAATCAATTACAGAACCTGATTCATTTGTAGTGTTTAGGGACAGGAGGTGAAATCAGGGTGGTTTTAATACCGTGGTTTATATATCCAAAAAAATAGAGAAAAAAATTGTGCAAAGAAAACAATTATACTGCAAAAGATTTGTTGCACATGGTGATCTTTGAAATCATTACCACAGCATGGGAGGCTCTCAGCGACAAGTTGAGTCGAGAAGTGTATGATGTTGGTGCTGGTCTGTTGCGTTTGCCGAGAAAACAACAAGAGACTAGTAAGGTTGAGAGCAAGACGTTGGAGTTATTGGAAAGAAAAGATGTGCATCCGATCGAGGACATGAGTAGAAGAAACCGTGCCAAAAGGGTCACCTAAGGCTAAGGTTGGCTTGGCTACGATGTATATGATGTTTTTGTTGGTACAAAAGAAACAATTTCTTGGTTTCTTGCTATGTAGAAGATTTGTTATTTCTTGTTTTCTTGCTATCTATATGTATAGAATATTGATAGGACTTTCTTTTCTTTTGGTTTTGAGGTTGGCTAGGGTTTGATAAAAAGGAAATAAGCATGGAAAAAGAGATCAGGATTGGTAGTTGGTGAATCAGATTGGAAGTACAAATTTGTCTTATTTTTCTTTGTAATAATTCATTACAATATATTCTACCGGGATTTTTATTTTATTTATTTATATGGCACTAGTTGTAGACTTGTGCAATGAGCGAAAAAAATTGACGATTTATTGTTTTTAAGTGAAAAATGAAAATAGTAGATGAGACTTATAAGTATTAGTTCCAAACTTTTCTTAAAATGATGTGATTATTTTTTAACAAACTATAGTTGACAATTGATACATTATATTAAAATTTCTAAATTGAGCTATCCATATTTATTATTTGAAAGTGTTTTAAATTTTGCAAGGTTTTTTTTATTATATATATATATTTTTTATTTTTTAAGGAAATATAATGCATTTTACATTCAATTATTATATAAAGTGAGATATTTTGTAAATAATGTAATGGGTGGTTAAAATTTATTTCTAGTGCTTTATACAAATGGTTCATCCTCTATATGATATAACTAAATTCATTTCTTATATTAGATATAGATTGGTTCATATTGGGCCTTGTTAAAGTTTTCAATTTTTGATTCTCGAAATGCATAATCATTCATAAATTTTTTTATGAATGTATAGTAATTATATGAATAGAAAAATTAGTGTCATGATTAATGTATAGTGAAGAATTTCTAAATGGCCTTCATAGCAAAGTAAAAAAGGTTTAGTGTATCATATTAGGATGTTTACATAGCAGAGAAAGGTTATTTAATTAAATAGAAGAGAAGGTTGAAAGTGAAATCCTGAAAAGTTGAAAATTGGCTTGTGATTTTATAAGAAAGCAACTTTTGAAAGCCTTGGAAGTTTGTCAAAGTTTATAATCCTTGCCTATAGAAAATGCTGAAAAAGATGGAGGGTGCTAATTAATTTTGACAAGTGTGCTTGTTGTGAACATATGGTGGATCAGCACTCAAAGTGGCAATAACTATCAAATTAAAATAAGCATTGTGCAGTGCCACATTCATAGATATATTAGATTTTCTTATTGGCCATTCTTTTTAAACAGACATGCTTGACAAGTCACTGTTCCTAATATGGAACCAAAATAAATTTGTCTTGGGTAAGAATTAATTAAGCACTACGATTTGTCTTGTTGATCGAGATTAGCTAGAGACTAGAATAATGGCTGTTATAGTCTCGTTTTCTCTTTCCTAGCAGCAATTTTTGTGAAAAAGAGATTAAGATTGGAAGTAGAAATTGGTCTTATTTTGCATTGTAGTAATTCATTGAAGTATGTTTTACTTGTTTTTTTTTTCCTCACGTTCTGAAGGTGTTTTTGTGTTTACAATTTTTTATTGCATTGGTACTTATTGGGCCATGCTATGAACTTTATTAATTTCTTGAACGGCAAAATTGTTATTAAAAACCTTTTTATGAAGGTATAGTAATTTTATAAAAAGGAAAATAGTGTTATCTTTGAAATTTGAATAGTGAAGAATTTTTAATTAGCTTTCATAGCAAAGTGAAAAAAAAAATAGTGTATAATGATATATGCTTACGAAACATTTCCTTTCCCAATAGAAGTAAATATGTTGTAACAGAATTTCAAACATTATACTGTTTACATAGGAGAAGGAGGTTTGTGAAACCTGAAAGGTTGGAAATTGGTTTGCAGAGTTTAGCGCTAGAAACATTGGGTACTTGTTTTACAGGGCAAAATTTGCTTAATAGTATTTTTTTAGAAAAAAATTGGGTGAATAGCATATGTTTGAAGTTTTTTAGTTAGTTAGACTGTTTTTGGAAGTCGAGTTTGGCAAACTCAACTTTGGGTTGGAAGTTGAGTTTGACAAACTCGACTTCCAAGCAATATTGATGCATCCTGCTTGGAAGTCGAGTTTGTCAAACTCAGACTTCCAAAAACAATCTAACTAACTAAATAACTTTTTTTGTATGCTGCTTTCCTAAAATTTTTCTTAAAACATACTATTTGGCAAATTTTGCCTATTTTACAGTGTTTTTTGGGGAAAGTAGGTGCTCACATGACTATTATTATATAGGAAGTACGGACACTTTATTTAGGATGCCGTATTCATGTCGTATCTGTGTCGTACTCATGTCATACTGATGTCGTATCAGCCGTTTTTTGTCATAATTTTTCAGAAATTGTTAGTATTACCGTATCGTAACCATATTGTGTCCATGTCCTGCTTCCTAAAATACTGTAAAGGAATGTTTAAAGCAAAGTTATGTATGTTTGCGTGTCTGAATGCACCCATGGTATTGCCAATTGTGTTTGTGTGCCCATATTTCTATGTTTATGCATGTATGTTGCTAGCCCTTTAATTAATTAAATTTTAATGAACTGATCGTGCAGATTCATGTTCATATAAAATTCCCAGAGCCAACAAAACTGGGTCTGAAGTTTCTGAAATCTAAAGGGGAGGAACCTTATCCTGAAGCAGATATATATGCTGCTCTCAATCAACAAGTGTCAATCTTATTCAAGTTCCACATTTTGGTCTCATTGAATTAATTAATTAAAGTGTATATGTATTATTGAATGTGATTTGGTTGTTTTGATCCTTCAGTATCAAAGATTGAAACTTACAAGAGTTTTGTATATGGATGTTGTAGTATAGTAGCATACTAGCATGATTCATTTGTAGTTTTGGTGACTAGATGTGCAAATGGGCTGCATTTACATTAAAAAAAAAAAAAAATACAACTAAAAAAACATAAAGAAAAAGGCCTCGCTCAATTGTAAAATTCTCAACCGTAAAATTCATAAATACAAATCATTTTTCTTGTCCCATCCCGTCTCTTCTATGCCTCTATCTCATGAGTATTTTTTGCCCTATTCCATTTTGTCTTATCTTATCTCATGAGTTTTTTTGCCCTATCTCGGCTTGTCTTATCCCGAATGTGTGTGTATATATATATATATATATATATATATTAATTATTTTTATACTCTCATGTTTAAAATTTACTTCTGTTATCATTCTCTAAAATATTTTCTTTCTCTAACTATTACTTTTAATCATAATTCTCTTTTAGCTCAATATTAATATATTGAAGTCATCTCAATAATAAAATACATCCAATCCACTTTGCTGATAAACTAACTACCATGTGATTTTCCCTTCGTTAACTTGTTGCCAACTCTATTTATTTTTTATTTATAATAGTATCTCGTAGCCATCCTTATTAATAAGTTTATCGGTGCAAAAGTTTTCATAACTATTATTTAGAATTATTGTACTCATAATTTTTTTTTTGGTGAAAAGGAGATTGCATTAAAAATTAGCTAGCCAAAATGGCCAAGTTAGCAGTAGTGAGCCTGCTATAATACAACCATTGATATCAGATATTACAAAAGAGTTTATATCATTAGAAGGAGGGTAGTCAAACACCACAAAATCTTCAGCTTGAGACAGGCCCCTCCTTGCCAACGCATCAGCACAAAAATTAGCCTCTCTAAACACGTGTTGCACCCTGATCTGATGGAAGCTATTTAGTAGTAACCTGCAATCATTTAGAAGTGGGGAGAAGTGTCTGTTAGTCACAGAATCAGCTTGCAAAAGATCAACAATGATCTTAGCATCAAGTTCAACTTCTAAATTTTGGATTCCCAACTGTTTTGCCAGAACCAGCTCGTCCCTGATGGCCCAACATTCTGCCATGACACTCGTGGTAACCCCTATTGAACTAGAAAATCCTTTAACCCATTTTCTAGTGCTATCCCTTATGACACCACCTCCACCAGCCTTTCCTGGGTTGCCCTGTGATGCCCCATCCATGTTTAGCTTCATCCAATCCCTTGGGGGTTTGATCCACTTAACCTGGATTGCAACCATGTTATTTTGCTTTCTAATTTTCCCTACACAGTAAAAATACTCTAGAGCTTGGTTAATACAGGATTTGTGAAGGGAAAGGTTTGAGGGAGCATTCTCGAAGCACATCCTATTTTTGTGTTTCCAGAGAGATCAGATAGCGAAGGGGAAAAGGATTCTCCACAGTATGGTTGTCTGATGTGTACTATTACCATTACAATAAATTAAAAAAATTGTACATACATCAGTTATTATTCTGACGTGTACTATTATAAACTACACTAAGTTACTAACTTACATACATAACTAGATATTGTATATATTAAACATAACTCTTTCCAAGCAAATTATGCAAAATAACCTACTTCATTCCACAAAACTCTATTTTTTTTTTACTCTCTCTTCCACAAAGTTGTTGTGTTTCATTAATTAATATCTGAAACCATTATTGTGTTTCATTGGTTAAAATCTGAAACCATGAAATACGTGTTGTTAAATTGCATTATGAATGAAAACACAAGGTGTACATGCTAGGGGATAGCTCAACAAATTTTAGAGTAGGCGACAATTAATTTGAAGCGGGAACTTTATTAGTTTCTTCCAATATCCTAATGGTAGTACTCGCTAAACACATCTTTACAAAATATAGCCCCAATTCTATTGGTTTAATTTCATTGTATTAATACTATCATGATCATGCCAAAATCATGAAATATAAAGCATGTTATTGGCATGTTAAATAAAATTCATGCAAAATATGGCTACATTCCTACAATGATTTTTCATATGGATAGACTATTTTTAATTTTTTTTTTAAAAAAAATTCTAAATAGTATAGTTTTTGTTGAATACCTCATTCAGGTTTAAATAGATTCGTTTCAAACTCGTTTAAATTTGTTGTTTGCAATAATAGACCCAATCTAGGCATCTCAACACATGGTAAAACCGGGTATCAACTTGAATGAGCTATTCAAATTTGAGATGCACATATCAGTTGAACCGGTTTGGGAAAACTGGGAAAACCGACGGTGGAACCGGACTAATTTTCGATTCTTTGACCGTTCGAGTCTTTAAAACCATGATCTCAACACATTTTTGAGCATAAGACTATAGTTTAGTAGGGTCTTCTCTTATTTCTAAATATCAATCGAATAATATTTATGTTTTGATTTTTTTAGAATTTATCATTTTAGTATATTTTAATACGTTATTGGACTATTTTTTGTATGTTTATATAAAATGTATTTTAAAAATTTTAATTCTAAAAATAAATCAAAACAATCAGTATTAGAATAAACTAGTCGCGGACCCGCGCGTGGTTATTTTTTTTATGATCATGTTATTATTTGAAATATTTTTGAATGTATTACTACTTAAGTTGCATTATATATGTATAAACAATATATTGTAGGATTCATGATGATAGAAGGTATTGTCTTGGAATTAGATGTGGAAAGGATACAACAATAGTTGGCATTGTAGTCAGTTAAGAGCTGATCATCCGTCTTCCCAAGTTAGCAAAATTTAATTAACTTAAAATTAGATAGAAAGAATTTTATAAATTCGAAGTTAGCATCATGCTAGGTGAAAACTTTAGAGGACTGTAATTAAGTTGTTTCAAGTGTTCTTAAATAATTTTTAATAATAAAAAAAGATCTATTCCTTTAAAGATAGAGATTAGTATTATAAATAGGATGAGGAAATTTTATTGTATTATGCTTTTTGGAAACATAATTTCTACCAAACTCAGTTGGCTAATTTGTACATTTCCAAGTCAATTGAGCACATTTTGCATGTTACATGTAATTCTTCATTTCCATATGGGTAAGGGCATTCACGATCCCAATGACCCACTCCATTTTTCTTGCATGCTTGGTTTTTTGGGATGCGAAATGTGTTTGTTCCAAAAATTGTATGTCGAAGGATTTGTCGATAGTTTTGCAGCAATTGTTTTCCATCTGGTTGGTTTAGAATTAATAATAGTAATTGTATTCCTTCATCATTTGATTCGCATAACAACGCAATTGCGAGTCCATACTTTGCATTTTTGTCTCCTTCTATGTTTGCTTGAAGAAGGATTTGTTTTCCCACTTTAGTTTGATCTTGTACAAAATATTTGTGAGCTCCGACCTAAAATAGTGTTTGTTTGTTTGCAGCCCTAAAGCATTGATGAATGAGTTTTTCTTCATCGTTTTGAAGGAATAATGGATTTTGGAGTAGTCCAGTTAGATTGATGTGGTGAAGAACTTTTTTCCTTTTGGTTAGCCGATTGACTCGCTTGCAGTTGTTTTTAAAAAACGAAAAGACATATTAAGAAACTAATGCGTTAGAAAAAATGAACTGGTGACAAAACATGACAATAATCATATACTAAGAATTATACGTGAACATTATTATCATCACAATTGCAATATTTGATTTAAGTTATAAATATTTTTTCTTTTAGAAATATAACAATGACTATAGAATAGCGCAGTACTTCACAGTAAAAAGTTAATAAAAAGAGGAAATTGAAAGTTGTGATATACGGACCAACATTGTTATGAGAAAGAAAATATATGTATATATTTATATATATATATATATATATATAACATCATTCATGTCATGAGTTTGGAATACACCATCTGTGTAACGCAGGGAACTTTAATGTGAAGGGCCATAGCTATAAAGAAAAACTCTGCATCTGTTTAGCCCCTAGGGAGTGTAAATTTTTTTTTTTATTAATTGCAATATTTGATTGACGAAGCTATAAATATTTTTTGTTTTAGAATTATAACAATGACTATAGAATTGCGGACTACTTCATAGTAAAAAGTTAATAAAAATAGGAAATTGAAACTTGGGATATATGGATCAACATTGTAATGAGAAAGAATATATATATATATATATACCCGCATCACGCTGACTATGTAACATCATTCATGTCATGACTTTGGAATACACCATCTGTCTAACGCAGGAAACTTTAATGTGAAGGGCCGTAGCCATAAAGAAAAACTTTGCATTTGTTCGGCCCCTAGGGAGTGTATAAATTGTTTTTTTTTTCAATTGCAATATTTGATTGATGAAGCTATAAATATTTTTTGTTTTAGAAATATAACGATGACTATAGAATTGCGCACTATGTCATAGTAAAAAGTTAATAAAAAGAGAAAATATAAGATTTCAATATTTTGTGCCACAATTTTGGATGTGGTTGATTGTGATTAGTAGGGAAAAAGTGGCGAGTTCATGTGAAAGTAACAAACATGAGATTTGAATTTAAAGTTGTGTACCTGATTTTGATGTTGCCTAAAAATTTTGGTGATTGTCTTCCAACATTGGAAAATATTTCGAGCAATAAATTTGTCGGTAATTCATGTTGCATGCTCTTTTTTGTGATTGTGGAGAGTGTATTTTTATGCTATTTTTGGTGTGTATTTTGTTGTTGTTTTGTTCTGTAATTTACAGTGTTTTGATTGTTGTATGGATGAGTGATTATTGAATTTATTTGCAATTATTTTTAATTAATTTTTTTGGGTTTTTTTTTTTTTTTTGAATAGAAGCCTTTCATATACCCTTTTCTATAAGTCTTAAATCCTGTAAATTATGTTTGACTGTTCAGTTTTCATTCGGTTTTTTTTTTTGGCATATTTTATTTTTTCCATTTTCCATTTTCTTTGGGGCTTTTCAAATGATCTGGTGGCTTTTGCCCTGCCAGCCATCAACTTTTAGTATATAATCTAGTGGATGTATCTAATAACATAATGTTAAATCAAGTTGTGTAGGATGTTAACTTTGTCTGATAGTGAAATGAAGGTTAGTTGGAACTTGGACACACTTGGATATTTTGTAATTATGAGGAGCAATGGGCAACCTGTTTACAATTTTTGTGTCAAAGTTGGTGATGCTACCATGGCTATATCACATGTTATAAGGTATTACGTCCAACCTCCTTAAACCACAAACTTGATACTTAATTCCCTATTATTTATTTCTATGTAATTCATGAATTTATCATTTGGGAGTCATTAAACAAAATTAAAGTCATATTTGTTATGGGTCGATGCAATAGCAAAGCAAACCGAAATCATAAAAAAAAAAAAAAAACAGAAAATTTGTGACTTTTTAAAGAGTAGAAAAAAGAACTGCTGTAATTATTTTCTTCATAATTTTCATTGTTTAGTTATAAATATGTAAATTAAAGCATAAGAATACATAAATGCAAAGTTAAATGTAAATTTAAAACCATCCATGATGAATATGTATAGACAATTTTTGTAGTTTTTAATTTTGTATGAATTATTATTTAATTGTCTAGTTATTAATGTCTAAATTAAATAGATGAACTTGTTAAATATAAAAATGAAATACATGAATATGTAAAATCCTCTCACACGTTATTCTTACAACCAAAGAAGGTGCCATGTCACTTATTGGTTTACTACATGACTGGTGGTCTTGGTATGTGGCATAAGAGATTCTTCCTTCCCTTTATAATTTTTTTTGAGACCGAAGCAATTTTTTTTTTTTTAAATTTAAGTGCCTAATGTTTTGTCTATTAATAAAGTGTCGTCATAGGAATACAGAAAAAATATTCAATATAAATAAGAAAAACTGTGAAAGCGATAAAGAGATATTTTGTCAATTTTAAAAAAACGGTTGAATGGAAATTAAATATTTGTGGGAATGGACCAGTTGTTATGCTAGTTATTTAGATGTAGAATTTTTTGTAGGTTCTATGAAAATTTAAAACTATTCATGCTTTCAATTATTACCAATTATTGATCAAACGAAAACAACAAACTTGATACTTAATTCCCTATTATTTATTTCTATTTAATTCATGAATTCATCATTTGGGGGTCATTAAACAAAATTAAAGTCATATTTGTTATGGGTCGATGCAATAGCAAAGCAAACCGAAATTATTCCCAAAAAAAAAAAAAAAAAAAATTACAAACTTGCACACAATGATACAAAAAGAAAGAGGGTGTTTTTAAGATAATACCCAATTGTGATAATTAGAGTCCACTGGCAGCCTATGTAAAATATATGTGTAGTCAACAACAGTTATCTCAAAATTTGAATATCATGTGGTTCTAGAGTATTTGGAACATATTTTATTTATAAAATTTCCCCATTTTCCCAACTTGTCTGGGTTTTATATTCTTTTGTATCGTGGGAATGTAATTCAGTAAAATTTCATATTGAAAGATAGACACCATAGCTGTTGACGTGACTCCATAGTACCTACCAACCATCATTTACTAACCGTCATTATAGTAAAAGATCATTTGAAATAATTGGTGGATAACATGAACACCCTACCAATAATATGAGGACTATTTTAGCTAAGAATTTCATTTTAGAGAGACCTGAAGAAATATTCCAGCTTGTGTGAACTTGTAATTTAATAGGTAATCCATTATGATTTGGTAGAAACCAAAAGATAATATAAAAGTTATTTTAGCACAGGAAAAGATAATATAATCTCAATTTTATAATAGCCTTTTCATTAATTGAGAGTTGGACATACTTTACGAAACAATCCAGCTTTTGAACTTGCGATTTAATAGATAATCCGTAATCAACTGGTACAAAATATGAACAACCTACACAGCCGAAAAAAAAAAAAATTTAGCATAGCCTTTTCATTTTATAGCTGTTCAACTTGCAACTTAATAGATATTCCGTAATCAACTGCTAGGAAAAATGTACAACTTACCCAACCAAATAAAAAGTTAAAAAATATTTTAGCATAGCCTTTTCATTTTATTTATAATTAAAAGTTACAAATACTTGAAGAAACAATCCAACTTAAAAACGTGTAAATTAACAGGTAACTTGTGAGCAACTGGTGATTAAAATAGTAATCAGAATGATGACAGGTGTCCACATCATTCAACACCAAGACCTTTTATGTGATATTTTTGCACCATTCATGTTTTTCAATAGAAAATATCTAATCTCTAAACATATTACAATCTCGTCTAACGGTTATTTCAAAATCTGAACATCATGTGATTCTAAAGAATTTGGAATTTTTACTAAATTATTTTACAATCTCATTTGATGGTTATCTCAAAATTTGAATATCATGTGGTTCTAAAGCATTTGGAAAATTTTTTATTTATAAAATTCTCCCAAGATAATCCATTATGATTTGGTAGAAACCAAAAGATAATATAAAAATTATTTTAGCACAGGAAAAGATAATATAATCTCAATTTTATAATAGCCTTTTCATTAATTGAGAGTTGGACATACTTTACGAAACAATCCAGCTGTTGAACTTGCGATTTAATAGATAATCTGTAATGAACTGGTACAAAATATGAACCACCTACACAACCGAAAAAAAAAAAAAAAAAATTTAGCATAGCCTTTTCATTTTATAGCTGTTCAACTTGCAACTTAATAGATATTCCGTAATCAACTGCTAGGAAAAATGTATAACTTACACAACCAAATAAAAAGTTAAAAAATATTTTAGCATAGCCTATTCATTTTATTTATAATTAAAAGTTACAAATACTTGAAGAAACAATCCAGCTTAAAAACGTGTAAATTAACAGGTAACTTGTGAGCAACTGGTGATTAAAATAGTAATAAGAACGATGACAGGTGTCCACATCATTCAACACCAAGACCTTTTATGTGATATTTTTGCACCATTCATGTTTTTCAATAGAAAATATCTAATCTCTAAACATATTATAATCTCATCTGACGGTTATTTCAAAATCTGAACATCATGTGATTCTAAAGAATTTGGAATTTTTACTAAATTATTTTACAATCTCATCTGACGGTTATCTCAAAATTTGAATATCATGTGGTTCTAAAGCATTTGGAAAATTTTTTATTTATAAAATTCCCCCAAGATAATCCATTATAATTTCGTAGAAACCAAAAGATAATATAAAAATTAGTTTAGCACACCAAAAGATAATACAACCTCAATTCTATAATAGCCTTTTCATTAATTGAGATTTGGACATACTGTATGAAACAATCCAGCTGTTAAACTTGCAATTTAATAGATAACTCATAATCAATTGGTATAAAATATGAACAACCTACACGACCAAAAGAAAATATAAAAAATATTTTAGCATAGCCTTTTCATTTTATTTATAATTAAAAGTTACAAATACTTGAAGAAACAATCTAGTTTTTGAACTAAACACCCTACACAACCAAAAGATAATATAAAATTATTCAAGCATACCAAAAGATAATATAAAAATATTTTAGCATAGCCTTTTCATTTTATTTATAATTGAGTGTTGGACATACTTGAAGAAACATTCCAACTTTATTTACAATGGAATTTCCCAGCAAAACAACTCATTCAACAATATCCTTTTTTTTTTTTGGTTATTTTCTTTGGTTACACAAACTGTTCGGGCAACTATGGAATTTCCCAGCAAAGCAACTCATTAAACAATACATTGCAGAAAAGTAGAAGTAATATGTTCTGACTATGTACAATTGTATCAAGCTCTGACCGCTCGCATATTTGTTTTTTATCCAGATAGACTACTACCTCTGCATCCATAGTGGTAATAACTCTGGATCTATCAATGACACTTGTGGACCAAAGAGGCACATGACTAATGTACTTTGGTTATTTATTGTGTGTTACAAAAGAGAATCTGCAAAATCATATCCCAAAAGACATATGGGATACTATGGAAGGTGATGATGTGGCTTTTGTATCACAGTTTGTGGCAAGAGACAATGGTTCGAATGAAAGTTTACAGGTATAAATGCTGTATTGGGAAATTTTCTCCAGCTGCTACAATATTGCCTAAAATCTCAACATGAATGTCCCCCTCCCCAACCTTTCCAAATGTAAAAAAGAAGAAGAAAGGAATTTCAACTTTAGTAGCAAAAAATAAAAAAGGAATTATAGGGTTGTATTGGGAAATTTTCTCCAGCTGGTACAATATTGCCTAATTTTGCACTACATGGTTGTCACACTATTATAGCACTATTATACAGCACTTTGTAATATACTTGAAACAATAATATTATCCAACTGAGATCCAAGCTACTTAAATATTAAAGAAAATTCATCTCAACATGAATGCCCCCCTCCCCAACCTTTCCAAATGAAATTTTTTTTTTTTCAACTTTAGTAGCAAAATTTGGATCTACCAAACCTAGGTGCCTAAAAATTCCAAAAGTCTGACCTCAAATGAAAGCAACTCACAATCTTAATTCAAAATTTATTAATATTTATGTAAGAAGATAGATCTCATTTTTTTTTCCCTGAAAAAATCAAGTCCAAAACTTGATTTCAATTAAAGCCACAAGCGTTAACTTTCATTCACTTCACTATATTGGGCTTCCATGCTCAATTTTATTTGTTTCATAAAATTTCTCCATAATTCACCATATACTTGTATTTAGTCTAAAATACAATAGAAACTCACATACTTGACATCCAATGACTCCCTAAAATCCGGCCATACCCACTCCTAACAACCACTCAAACTCCAGTATACCACTATCAAACTACTTCCCTTAGTCATGGAATATAAGCAATTGAGAGAGATGAAAACTCACCTTTAAATCCCCTTGGAATGGATGAGACGTGCCACCAACACTTTATACTTCACTACTTCAGAGTCTTACATTCTTCCAATAAGCCACAACACATTAAAAAAATGACACCTGAGATATTTCCAAATAAATCAAGGTAAAATAAAATAGTTTTTTTGGCAATAAAATTATAGCACTATTGAAACGACATTTAGGCAATCTCACAAACACATCAATGGCATGCCAAGGATGCTCGTCTAATATAAACACAAACACAAACAAACGAAAAAAAGAGAGTCTCATATTAATATAAATAGAGCATAAAAGTTTTGCACAAAAAAAAAAGAATTGAAACAGAGAATAAAAGTTTTGCACCCAAAAAAAAAGAATTGAGATGTAGAGATACCTCAACCAAAGCAGGGAGGTTCTGTCAGTATTTATAAACCGTGTGGAAAGGAATAAAGGGAGGAAGGAAATTAGATAGGCAGCCATTACTGAGAAACGGTAGAGCAGGAAGGTGGGTAGCTTTCAAACTCTCTATTTTCTCACGCAATACCTGAAGGCTTCAACTTTTTTTTTTTTTTTTCTTTAAGCTTCCCTCTACGTTACATATTTCAAAACCCTGAACACCTTTTTTTTTCAAACCGGCTTGAACGTTTGATATTTTTAATTTCTTTTTCCTTTAAGCTGAACTGAAAAGGCTTTGGGTTGGGCTTGATAGTGGAATTAAATAAATAAGAGGTGGGCTGGATTAATTATACAAATTTATTATAAGGTGATAGTGGGAGTAAATAAATAAGTAGTGGGCTGCATTTATAGGGCTGTAAATTGTAAAAACCATTTAAAAATTGAAGGAAAAATGATTTTTTTTTAAAGAAAATGACGTGGCAGCTGATGTGGCGCAACGTGAGAGCAGCAGAATTAAACGCTACGCTTCAGCTTTTAGTAATACTAGTCGCAGACCCGCACAATGCGCGGGAAATTTTTTTTTTACTACAGTGAAAAATACTATTTCTATTTTAAGAACTCAAATGGTAAAGCTAAAAGCTGTTCATTCCTAACTAATAGTTAAAAAGAAATTTTTTCTCAATAAGCAAACATTAGACAATCTACCTCTCTCAAATAACAATAGCATTTAGTTTATTATGAGAGCACAAAAATTTCTGGACAGGGAGCTAGACTACACAAGATATACCAACTAACCACCCACATTGCTGCAATCCAAACAGTTCACCAAACTATTCAATGGATAAGAGCAATGAGCAGTGTCTACAAAGGGCTTGGTTGTAGTCAACGTGAGCTAATGACTCATGCAGTCATGCTTACAAAGAATTCCTAATTAATTGAAGATAAAAGATATTGAAACTTTACCCTGTGCAAGTAAAGCATAAAATATGTTCAGCAATTGCAACCCTAGTTTAAGAAAATTAAGGCCAAAATATCTTAGAATCCCAAGTAACCTCATAACTACGAAACTGATACAGAGTGTTGAAACCCAAGCAGGTTCTTCTATAAAGTAATTATATCTCCACAGTAACTAACCCCTATATATGCTTTGATTTCATGCTCTCAGTAGAGTTTGTCACAAAAGATATACCAACCCAATGTGACACATTTCTTTGAAGATTGGAACTTCTCTGGGTGGGGTTCATTAGGGAATTGAAAAGGTAATTTCAAAGAAATAAACAATAGATTGATACCTCAATGCATAAGACACTTTCTAGAAATTGTGTTGTCCTTAAAATATGCATGTTAACATAGAATGAAGAAGACCAAACTCAGATAAATCACATATAAGACAATGAGAATCATTATTGGAAATTTAGAATATCGATCATTTGGAACTTTGTCGAATCCAATTAGTCATCATTTCTTCCTAATAAAATAATACAGATTTTTTGTAAAAATATATATGATTTATGACTATTAAAAGGGACAATCAAACGGGGGGCTAATCGGCCAACTTCAAAATGAGAGGTGATGACAATCTGTGCTACAAAAACCAACGTTTTTAAGTAAAAACCAACCTAAGAAATCGAGGAGTAGATATAGTGGAGAGAGCGACTTTACCACCAAATCTTAGATGTGTGTTTGGTTCATTAAAGCTTCATCAAAAGGGAATCTCCTTCACCTACCAAATCATTTTGGGAACCTCGGGCCTCATAAATGGTGTGGGGTAAAATACACCAAGAGAGGAAACTACAATGATGCAATTTTGCTTTGAAAAAAAAACATGCATATGGAGTTAATAGTCCAATTTTGTAAGGGATTAAAAAGACCAACCTTCAAATGTGCATTGTGTCGTTTTCTCTCCCAACGCCAGATATTCCCATCATTCATGGTCCTAAACCTGGATTTGAAATTCCTTTAAAGACATTTCAAAAAACATTTAGTCCATAAAAAGGTGTGCAAGGTTACTCATGAATCTTGATTGCTAACCCTAAAGTGAACCACCAATGTTGTAGATGATTTACAAAAAAATGCAACTTAATTTGACATGTAGATCATTACTAAAATATTGATACCCTCTAAGGTATATTTACATTTACATTTAAATTTATTTTATATGCACATATGCTCATTATGCAACTTTCATTATATTAAGAAAATACAAAACCATTTTTAACATTTAATGAGGAAACCCCAAATTGAATTTATATTTTTTATTTTTTTGCATTGGAGCATAAAACTGCTCGATTTAATTTAATGAAAATATAAATACCTTTTATTAAGCATTGTGGCTGCAAAACATAGATAAAAATTATGTGATATTTTGCACTAGTCATGTTTTTCAATAGAAAATATCTAATCTCTAAACATATTACAATCTCATCTGACGTTATCTCAAAATTTGAATATTAGTCCAATGGTATTGCAACATGTTAAAAAAAAAAAAAAAATACCAACACCCAGAATCATACAATCCCAACAGAGAAATTTCAAATTTTACAGTTAATTCAAACTCCTGATTTGTTTTGCATCTAGTAATGGTGAAGTACTTGTTCATCAAATTGTATTGTATTGTATTGTTAGTTGTACTTATGCCCATTTGTCACCAAGCCACATCATGGGGTTCATCTAAATATCAAGTCTAGCTACCATCGGTTTTGAAATATCAATGGATATTAAATTTATAAGTTTAGTTGCATAATCCAATTTGGGTGGTGGGACAACAGAGAATATATACTTTCGCAAGAAGATGCTTAAGAATTAGGAAACAATCTACCAACCCATCTTAAAATAAAACTGCAGCATATAATCATACTAAATCTGTTGAGTTTTGAATATATAATAAATAAACAATTGAAACACTCAGCTATTTCATCAAACAATTGGCGTGCATCTAACAAAAGCAAAATTTAAAAGATATAGGAAGATGTAAAGAGAGAGAAGTGGGCAGTTTTCTAGAGAAGGACTCAAGGGCAGGGGAGAAAATAAAAGAAATTAAAGAATATATTTTTTTACAAAAAAGAAACCATCAAGCAAAACAATAGAGCAAGAAATTGGGATGAAGGGATACCTAGGCATGTAACGTAATAGAAAGTAACCCAGTAGTAACAAATTCAACACCCTAATAAAAATGAAACCATCCACACCACAGATGAAATAGGCAGAAACAAACGTAGAAAGGAAAAAAGAAAAGCAAAATAATAGAGCAAGAAATTGGGATGTAGGGATACCTCAACTGAACCACCCAGCTTACATCAGTATTTATATAGATGTGAGGAGAGGAAGGAAGATAGAGAGGCTGCCGTTAGAATCCAAAACAGAAGCTGAAACCGTAGAATGGGAAGATGAAACCGTGAGAATCAAAAGGTTGGGAAGGGGAAGAAACTAAACCTGAAACAATGAATAAGTTGTAACTGTGAAAACTTAAAGCATAAGATGTATAAGTTGTAACAGAAGGCAAGGGAATAGCATAAGTTGTAATCGTGAAAAGCAATCAGGTTTGACAAAGGGAGTTAGTTGAAAAGGCTTTGGGTGTGGGCTTGGGTTGTATAGTTGATTTAAATGAATAAGAAGTGGACTTTAAAGTAGAGATAGGGCTGGATATAATTTTAGTTTTATTAGTATTTTATTAATTGGTAAAAACTATTTTAAAATTGAATTAAAAATTCAGAAAATAGGATGGGAATGACATGGCGGCTGACGTGGCTTAATGTGAGCGTAGCAACATTAAATGCTACGCTTCAGCTTTTAGTAATATATAGATATAGATATAGAATATAGATATGATGTTTGAAATGATAACTATCTCTCTTGGCAATGTTGAATTTAATAATGGATTTCAATAATAAATTTATCTGGAAAATTATTAATTTTAATTTAAAATTTTGATAGAGAAAAATGAAAAGTAAAATTTTTGAAAAATTAAAAAATTTTACAGCCTTCAACAATTGCAAACATAGTAACATATTAATAAGATGCACAACAATTGAAAAGAGTGTAATATATTTAAAGAATAATATTTATAGTATTTATTAAGCCTCGAAAATACATAATAAACCGAGTAAGCCTCGGAAATAATAACATAGTTAACCGAGTATTTAGTTATTTACCAAAAAAAATTAAAAAAAACATAGTTAACCGAGTAAGCCCCAAAAACACATAATTAACCGACCTACATATGTAGTACATAAATTAATCTTTCCAAACATCAATCACAGATTCACAGATAAGTTACCGCAAAACTCTCTTTTTCTTCTTTGTTTTCACTTTCCTACGTTGTTGTTCTCTGCCTGAATCAAACTCAGAAACCAAACCATCTTTGTTTTCTGTTTCCTACGTTTGTTGTTCTTGTTCTTTGCCTGAATATCAAACTCTGAAACCAAACAATGACTGATATGTTGTTAGACATGGCCAAAGAGAAGTGGCTCAAAGGAAACCACAAGGAGGCGTATGAGATAGCGACTGCGGCAAACAAAGTCGACCCTTACTTTTACAACGTGGACAAGCACTACGCTGTTTACAGAGCTTACTATGTGGCTGAGACTAAGAAGAACAAGTTGGGACACAGTGATCTCTATCGAATTCTTGGCCTAAAACCTGACCCATCTCTCAGCGTAGACACTATCACATCCAAGTACTGCAAGTTGGTCAAGTTGGTGCACCCTGATGTGATTTGTTCCCCGGCTGCACATGGTGCTCTTCGAATCATTACCACCGCATGGGAGGCTCTCAGCGACGAGTCGAGTCGAAAAGCGTATGATGTTGGTGCTGGTCTGTTGGTTTTGCCGAGAAAACAACAAGAGACTAATAAGGTTGAGAGGCAAGACGTTCAAGTTAATGGGAAGAAAAGATGTGCACCCGAGGAGGACATGAGTAGAAGAAACCGTGCCAAAAGGGTCACCTAAGGTTGGCTTGGCTTGATTCACAAGAAACGATTTCTTGGTTTCTTGCTGTATAAAAGATTTGTTTGTTTGTTTGTTTGTTTGTTTTTTCCTGTTTTCTTGGTATGAATATGTATAGAACATACAATTTGATCGGATTGGAAGTACAAATTTGTCTAATTTGACTCTATAGTAATTCATTGCAATATATTGACTTCTTTTTAGTATAAATTGTTGCAAATTGGAGAAGGGTGATTTGAACCCTAGATTGTGGAGAATAGTTAATGTCATTGAGTTGAGAGGGTTTTGAGTTTACAATTTTTGATTACATTGGTCCTGATTGGGCTATTTTATAAAATTTTGAATTTTCTTTATTTTTTTATTTTTAACGAGTTAATTGCCATGTGAAAAGGAGAAATTTATATAGTAAAGAATTTTTGGATGGCATTCATGGCAAAGTCAAAAAAAATATTTTTTTAATGAATTTAGTAATTACATATGTTCTTGTTACAGAGTTCAATCTCTTGATTTTTTACATGGGGGAGTAGGTTGAAAGTGAAAAGTGAAACCTAAAAGGTTGGAAACTGGTTTGTCGAAGTTTATAATCATTGCATGGAGAAAATTCTGAAGTAGATAAGGTGCTAATTTTGATAAGAAAGGTTGTTGTGAAAATATGGTGTATTAGACTATCAGTGCTTATAGGGGCAAAAAGCCAAAAAACTACCTAATAAAAACAAGCATTGTGCAGTAACATAAACAAAGATTGTTCGATTGAATCATCTCAGACATTCTCTTAAACAGGTATTTGCTTGACAAGCCACTGCCCCTAATATAAGTACAAAATAAATTTGTTCAGGGCAGAAATTAATGACTGTTACTGTCTGGTTTTGTCTTTCCTAGCAGCAACATGTGAATTCTAATTTGGATCTGCATTTAGGTGTTTCAATATACTATTAATTGTCATTGCATTTCCTCAAATAACATTTCAGTCTACTCTACTCAATTCAACCCAACAGTCCCTTAAAATCAACCATTGCAAACAATTCAATCTACATATGTCAAAGCTCTACATAAAAAAAAAAAAAAATGTTACAATCTGATTGGTAATGGGCTGTATCTCTTGAACACACCAAGTAATTTAGCCTACCGGAATGGTGCCAGAGGATTGGGACTACGTGGGGCTTTCGAGCTTCTAAGCTCTTTGCAGACATGGTCTAACATCCCCAGAAAGTCTCTCACAATGACAAATATTCGAAGTGGGTTGGCTTCGTCTTTGCTCACGCCTCCATGAAAGTACTCAGTAATTTCTTTGACATGTGTAAGGACCATATTTTCATCTCCCTGCAACTCTTTCAGATTTTTCTCTGCATAATTTAGGAAGGATCTCATCAAGTTGACAAAGTTCGCATTTTGTTCATCCCTACACAAGTCTTTATGTACTAGATGTTGCAGTTTAGCCATTCCATCTGATAGGTTTGATACAGAGCTTGCAATAACATCCAAGTCAATTGCAGCTGTCTTTTTCACATTGTAGAGTTCAGTACTTAGACCAGAAACAAGATCTAGGCCCATTCTTCTGTAATCTTCTTCCTTCTCTTCAGCAGTTTTACTTTTATTTTTCTGGCTGATCCTCCCCATAATGCTATCTGAAACTCTAATTCCCTCTGACCGGATAATTTCTTGAACGACAAAGTGTAGTAAGGTAGTTTTGCCATCAGCTCCTTTCACATCAGCAAGTTTAAGGAGGGCATCAAGCTTAAATGCTCTAGCACCTCCTCTGATTGTTCCAACATTCATACGGTTGCCTGTTTTGAGCACGGCTTCAAGTAGCTTTAAGAAAAGCCTGCTTGATCTAAGTTCTTTGCACGCCTCCTAGTAACAAATATAAATAAGATTAAGAGTGATCATTGTATTGAAATCATTGGTTTTGATGAAAAGTGATGTGGTTGTGATTTGATGATTACCTCCAGCATTGAAAAAGAGTTCCTCAAGTGAACCACTTCATCTTCAAAAGTTTCTCTGTAGAGCATGGCTTCAACTCGTAGAAAGGCGAATGGTATCCTAAGAATTAGTTTGAGAACCTTCTCAGCAGACCCCAGTTCATTAATGTCTCCTTTATAGCCACAGAGCTTAGCCTCTTCTTCCTTGGTAGGTACCATCTTCACTAATGCCTCCAGTTGTTGCAAAGACAAGCCATTCCCTGCTTTCCACCATTGGTTAAAAATTTTAATCAGGTGATGGCATGTGTATATCTGCACTTTAAATCGTTTAAACACCATAAATTGTATGTTGGAGATAGATTCTCTCTCCCCAGAACTTAGTTTTGAGAAACTTTTTAGTAATTTGCAATTTATAATCCATTTGCTGGAACTACAGGACTACAAGAGCCATCATTCTTCAAAAATTCTCATTAGTCATGCAACAAATAGAAAAAAATAACTGTAGTGCAATGCCAAAATTTCTTGATCAACAATCTTACAAAATGACATTCAAACTTGAAAGTCCAATTCTAACATAAGTGCTAGAATTCACCTAGCAAATTAATTTAGGCATTTATAAAATTAGTGTGTTTTTAGTTCACATTTATTGTTACTCCATGATCCTGACCACTGCATTCTGAAAAGTAGTACTTGATCACAATTACTTATTGTTTAGAGCTTAGAAGTTTTACCTTGTATTAGTGCTTCACATACTTCCTCAGCAGACATATTCAAGGCTTTTGACAATATAGTTATGTTCTGTAGTCTCTTTGGATCAAGGACATGCTTGCTTGGAGAAGGAGTCTTGCTCTTTGCTTCGTCACTCTTCATTGAATTTTGTAGATTGTATCCAAAAAGTGATTCAATCATTTCCTCGTCAAACCTGTTTCATTTTTCATAATATGTTCAATGCGATACAGAAAGATGAAGTAAATTGTAAACAAATAAAATAAACCAACTTACTCAAATGAACTTGACCGCAGCTTATCCCACACCATAGAACGATCAGGGGCAGCTCTAACCTTGTCCCAGTGGAGTGGCTTCAATTTTGGTAATGGAGCTCCATCTTTGCCCAATGGAGTAAATTGAGGCAGTAGAGATGGTGGAGGAGGGGGGCCTTTGGCAGAGATATTCTTTCCTTTCAGAAAAGGAGGTGGACAAGGTGGTGGTGGAATGCAAGGTGGAGTTTGTGGTTGCTTTGGGGGGGTTTGAGGAGAAGATGGCAAGTCTCTTTGTGGAGTTAAGTTTGATCCCGATGAAGAAGCTGAATTTCTTGGAGATGATATATTTGGCAATGTGAAAGAACATGAAGCTTTAGATGCAATTCTAGTTGAACAAGGAAAAAATGTCACACATGGGGGAGGAGGGGGTGGAGGTGGAGGTGGAGGAGGTGGTGGTGGTGGGGACTTTAAACTTTTCTGACACTCTGAAGAACAATCAAATGTTTGTTTTTCCTGTTTATTATTGCTTGGAGATTGTGAATTTTGTGTTGGTGAAGTTGATTCTCGAATTGAGTCAAGATCTGGGGTAGCTAGAGGCATTGGTAAATCTGTAGAGTTGGCCAAGGAAGGCTTAATATGTGACTCTTCTTTAGAGAAAATTTCTGATGTCTCACTAAGACAACCAGCTGAAGCATTGGAATGCCTGACATTTGAAGAAAGTGATTCTCCAAAAGAATGGAAAGATTCATCATCAGAGGAATGACATTCCATGGGAATAATTTTATCACCAGATGAAGAGTTACCAACATCTGATTCATATTTGATTGACTCATTATCCACATGAACAGATGTAATTTCCCTTGTGGAAGAACTACTAGCATTATCTGATTCTATCCTTAAAAGTTCTTGCTTTGATTCTTCCCTCTCAAGCAATGTAAATTTTGGGGTGCTATGATTTGATGATGTGTTCACAGTTTCACAAGTTTGCTTGAGATAACAAGTCTGTTGCTCTAAATCAGTGCCTAATGAATTAAGGTAAAAGAGATCAAGGCCAGTATTTTGGCTCACCTTGCTTGCTGAATTTTGAGTACTCACATTCTTTAATTTACTTCTGGTGCCTCCTTTTTTGCTGTAGACTGACACAATTCTTGAGGGCTTCTTTCTATCTTTTCTGCGTTTCTTGCAGACCCAGATGAGTCCAAGAGCACAAACTAAGAAAGCAGCTCCTGCAGACACAATGGTTGCAATAAGAATTGTTCTTACTCTGCCTCTATCTCCATCCTGTTTCTTGTGGTGTGGTGGGATTGAACTTGACCTGTGTGATGGAGGATGAGGATGGGCATGGATATGCAGCATTGGAACATGAACAGGAAATGGAGCTGGAGCTGGAGCTTCTTCAGGTTCAATGGATGGTGATGGAGAGGGTGATGGGGACAAGTATTCAGAACCTCTATGTGATGGACTTCTTGTGTGGAAGCTCTTCAGTCCAAGTAAAGCTCTAAACTTTTCCACTATCAAAGCACCCTTTTCTTCATTCTCTTCTCCTGAAACTTTCAGGATGTTGTTTTCAATCCTATCACCGTTGTCCTCTCTGAAGTACAGCTGTTGTAAGCCATGAGCATTTAAGTCTCCTGCTGCATTTAACACAGAACCAGCAATAAAAATGTGGGTGTATTGTAATGATAGAAGCATGAATATGATGATGAAGATCATGCGGAGAATCTCAGAATCATAACCCATGTTCTTGTAACAAAAATCATCAAAGCATCCAATGAAACTTTCTGCTTATAAATTTGCCTCTCCTTTTTGTTTCATTCTTTTTCTCCTTTATTTTGAGTGGTGTTGGTAATGTGCAATGAAGATCAAGTCAGAAAGCCTTTAATGCTACTCCAAGGAACCCCTGAGCCTGGCAGTTGTTGTACTGGGCCTTCTTTACTTCTCGATTCATGTGCACATATCTCTTCTTATCTCCATAAATTCTTCTGCAAAACACTGTTAATATGCATCATACCTTGTCTTCTGGAAACCTTTCTTTTTCATAATTTTGACTCAATCTTTTTGTCTTATTACCTTTTATGCCTTTTATTAGAGAAAAGCTGAGCATGTTTTCTGCTCTTCAGTAGCTTATCAATTTCTTCAGTTGTATTGATTGCATTTTAGAGTTCAAAAGCTTTTAATGTGTGATACTTTAGAGGCCATGGGTTTTAGAGTTGAAAAAAGCTTTTAAGTAGCTAAAAGTCATCAAATCAAAACAATGCAAAAAGGCCGTAGGTGGGTCCAATGTTGTTGCACTTGCCTACTATTTAGAGGGTGATAGTCTAAGTTTTCTCCAACCCCCATAATTAAAAGGGGGGAAGAAAAAATAAATGGTCCATCACTTTCTCATGGTGATTTTCCATTAAGAAACTAAAAGAAACACATCAATGAAAAACCAAGATCTTGATTGTTGAATTATGGGAGGCTAAGTCTGCTAGTCTCTTTCCCACACTTTTAATGGCTCCACTTAGAAGTTCATATATGTTGCTGTTTTTTGGTTCGCTAAGTGGTATCTATGGTTTGGTGGGACTAAAATTGATTTCATTACCTTATATAAGGCATTAGGCCCTGTGTTGTCTCTCACCTAACCATAAAAAGAGAGGCATGAGTCATACCTACAACATACACTGCCTGTATACATGGGCAATTTGGCTTGGCCTAGAGGTAACTTGGAATTGAAACAAACACTATGTGGTGACTGATAGGGACCACATTGTATATTTTTCTACATTGGGGACTGGACCCAAATCCTGAACCATTAGTATGAAACCAAAAAAATACCTCAACTCGGCTAGATAAAGAGGCTCACTGGTTTGCTAAAAAAAAACAAAGAAAAAAAAAGAAAAAGAGGCTCACTAGTTTATAAATCTTCCAAGAAAAAGAGCAGAAAGTGCTGCTTCAATCTTACTTTCTAGCTTGTTTATTTTAAAGAATAATTGGGATGCGCAGCTAGTCAACTACATGGTTTAATTTCTTTTTTTAATTAGCTTATTTTACATTTGTTTATGTATAATTTTTTCAAACCCAATTAAAAAATATATATATATACAACCATATTTTTGTCAAATTTCAAGAAATAAGCAAATAAACTTTCAGTACAAAGCTAATCCAAATGCATGCTAAAGCCCATAAATATTCATTCAAGAGAATCAAGAGGGCCTTGAGGCTTGAGATAAACAAATATTAATCCAAATATTAAATTTATTCAATCACTTAGCAGAGCCCAATCTGGCTACTAAACTAACTTTACTAGGCTAGTTAGCACATAGCAACCTTATTAATGAATTGGAAATTGTTGGGGCTCGAGACAAATATTATGGACCCTATGTGTTTTTTACTCTATTTTTAGTGTCCCACGACTCCACGAGTGATTGTCCTTGAAATGGCCTTGGATCAGGCAGTTTCTGTCATGTAGTTGTACAAGTCTATATATTCCATAGAATCGTTTTGGATTACTTACACGACTGGTTTTTCTTATTTTTCACATTCTTGAATGATTGTACTAAGAGCAGTGGCTCTTTCTCTCAAGCCAAACAAGATATATGCCATAATTTCATGTTTTGTCAGTTCCACTATGCCACATGACATGTCATAAATTTTTTTTTTGAGGACCATAATCAATTTTTGTCGGGCGGTTAATTAATAAGCACCTTCAAAGTTCAAAACCACAAGTTATGGTGACCTTTAAACAACAAAAATTTGCATCAATATTGTAAAAATAGTATCTTTGGGTATTAAAAATCAATATATATATATAAAAGCAGAGACCTCATACAAGAAAGCCTGAGGTTCTGCTATGTGGCACACTCTATGAAAAGAATTGAAATACTCTTAAGTCATATCAAAGATAAGAACAAATTTAAAAATAGAGACTCTTTATTTCCTTTGGTTTAATATTTCAAGACTACTTTTTATTACATTTTTTATTCAATGTTTTAAGACTACTATTTGTTTCATTTGGTTCAATATTTTAAGACTTTTCTTCTCTCTCACACACAAAAAACTCTATGCATTTTCATTCACCATTTCCACTTTTACTCCTTTATATACACATGCCTATAACCCTTTATGCTATCCCATCTCAAATACACTCAAACAAAAAACGATGTCATTTACTTTCAACATTTCAATGACATCTACATAACTCTGACATTGTGGTACCATTTAATTTTAACCCGTATGAGTAGGCTATGACAAAGGAAGGGAGCTTGTGTTTTTTATTCAGTGATGGTAGCTTACGATTTGATATTGAAGTCAGACATTTTGGATTTTGTGAAGGTTGTAATTTGGTTTGAGTCTTTGGGTGTTTAGGATTTTGGTTTGGGAAAGTCATAAATGTATTTTGTTTTAGAATTAAAGAAAAAGAAACATTCTAATTGATTATTTATGAAGTTAGCTATTTTTTTTCAAATTTTTTTTTTTTGTTAGAACTCATAATTTGTAGGTTTCTTTATAGGTTTTTTTACTACTATTTTATGTAATATGAGCCATAGTGATAAAAATAAAAATTAATGATGATTTCAAATTATTTTTAGTTTTTTTAAAGGATACGGAAGACCAAATAAAAACTATTAAATTTTGATAAATGGATGTGTTTTTAGCCAATTCTCTTTGTTTAATCACGTTCTCTTTATGTTAATATTTACAAATAATTTTCTTAATTTCATTGAAACAATCAGTTGGGTGTTTGCGATTGAGGTCTCCATATTTGGTTGTGAGAATAGAGTTGTTGAAAAAGTGTTTGGGAGATTGTGTAAATTTGTGCAATTTTAGAATATAAAAGTATTTTATGCTTTAAATTATTATTTATAGATTTCAAAATCATTTAATCAGTTTAACAAATAAAATCTACTTTTAACGGTAAATATTATAATATGTTATAGTCTTATAGTGTTATATAATTTTTTAAAATAAAATATGAATTAAGAAAATAAATTTTCAAAGTATTCAAAAATATTGTGGGCAAACATAAATATTATACAACAAAATAAGTATTATATGATCTTCTTAATATACATAAAAATAATTTCAAGTGAAATTGTAAAGTAGTTTGCGCATCGCACGGGACATCATTTAGTGTTTTTAAATTCTGTACTTACATTCAGCAAAAAAACACAAAACTAGACGTTCATGTGAGTTGCTTAGTTGGTCAAGAATGAAAATAGGAAAAGGGCTAAAAGTGAAAAATACCCAGATGTGTTTGCATTTTCACAGTTTTCAGGTTTGTCTTTCTGTGGATAGAGCCATATAGGAGGTTAAAATTTCAGGAGGATGGTGGAGCCATTGAAATGGATTGGGCTTAGGTTTGCAATCTTGATGGATTTTGAGAAGTTTAGCATCGAATCTATGTGGGCAGTGGGTCACAAACTCAGAGCAAGATATTATATTCTTTTTATTTTCTTATTTTTTACTCAGAAAGAAAAAGCGTAAAAGGGAACCCCTACCAAAAAACTTAAAATTTATGTGTCCTTTTTTATCATTACTATTTTTTTCATGTTCTACTAAAAAACTTACAATTTACTAGACTCTAAACCTAAACCCTACTAAAGCTATGGGCCGTGTGTCGCAAGCTTAGAGCAAGATATTATGTTCTTCATACTTTTTTTTTTTGGTTACATTGTTTAATAAGTGTCTGTTTGCTTTTGATTCTCAAAAAAAGAAAAAGAAGAAAAGCTTACAATTTACATCCTCAAATAATACAAAAATATCAATGTGCTATTTCCATTAATATTTATTATAACTAACTCACTTTTTTTAGAGAGTTTCAACCTATGGCGTTCGCTTATTATAATACTCTTTATTATCAGATTAAGACACCAACTGATTTTTGGTTTAAGTGAAGATTGAATTTTAAATCTAAAAAGGATGTTGTTTCAAATTGAGTATAGTAAAAAAAAAAAATATATAAACATTATTTTTAGACAGATTAATGACTAAAATGTGATGGTCCATAACGAAGGGGTATATTGATATTGTTTTCAATCATCTTAATGGTGTAAAATCTACTTCTTAAAAAAAAATTGAGGGTGTAAATTGCATTTTAATTTTTGGACAGTTTTATCTTATTTTTTGGTCATGGTGGATCTGTAATTTGAAAGGCCCACTATAAATTGTGTTACATTTGGGAGGCAAATGTATACGTGGGTTGTGCAGGCCACATGTGCTCTGATGCTAGCCCAAGTCCATGGATCTTGCATCTATTATTGATAGCCCAGGTTCTTTTTTGTGGAAAAGTTGATAGACTTGGTCCAATCTAATCTGGCCCATTGAATATACTCTCTCTCTCTCTCTCATGAATGAATGACTAACTCATTGAAGGGATAAGTAAACTCGCATTAATCTTTGATTCAAATTGTATATTGCTAAATGGCATTCGATGATTTTTATAACAAAAGAATTTAATCTCAGAGTTTTCTTTCTAGTTTTGTATCTCATAGATCTAAAAATTTCGTGAATATTCCTCTTCAGTCTGCTGACTCGCTGGATGCCCAGGACAATAAAAGTAGTATTGTGTTGAAGCAATCATCTTAAAGCAAACCAAAAGTTAAAATAGCTATTTATTTGCCACTCTACTATATAAAACGCAAGTTCCCAAATTGTTGAGGCCTGCGACTTCTTAGTTTTAAAAGACGACTTTGGGCTGGAAGTCCTTGGGGTTTTAGACCAGATGGGATGCACTTCACCAGCTCAGCCCAGTTTATAAGCTTCCTCTTATCCCCACCAGCTAATATTCAGGATTCCATTGTCAATGAAGAGCTCCTTTTATTTGGGGCTCTGGTTATGGAGCAGCTTTGGTTTGCCAGAAACCAACTTATTCATGAGGGCAAAGAATTTTGCTCGATCAAGTCTCTACAAGTGGTCAGGAATAAATTTCAAGAACTTCGTTTTGCTTTCTCTTCTGTGTCCTTAGTAAATCCCAGGAGAGTCAATGTTAATTGGTTGAGGCCAAAACAAGGATCCATTAAGATAAGTTGTGATGCGGCAGTGGGGTCAAACCATTCCTTCATTGCCTTAGTTGCCAGGAATTGGAGAGGGGATTTGGTTTTTGCTTTGTCAAAACGAGTAGAAACCAACTTCCCTCTCCAAGCAGAGGCCGAGGCAATTAACTGGGCGAGTCGAGTGGCTGCTGGCCATGGTCCTGCGAGGTTTGTTATAGAAAGCGATGCCAAAACATGTATAGAAGCTCTCCTATCTCCTTCTGATGAAGTGCATTGGGGAATTTCAGTCATATCTGCTGATACTCTTAATTGGGCTTCGCAGATTCAGTTCCTTGGTGTTTTAAGAATAATTTTTCTTGGTCCTTTGTAGTTGTTTCTGGTTTGTGTTTCTTGAATAAAAGCTTCAGTGGTTCATAAAAAAAAAAATGAGTTTTTTTTTTTTTTTTTTGACAACTAAAAGAAAAGAATTATCAGTTTTATAAATTTTTTTTTTTGGACCTTGTAATAAAAGATATATATATATATTTTTTTTTTGAGAATTTTGTAATAAAAGATTGATTGTAGGTACTTTGGGAGAAAAGAGGGAAAATCTGAAGGCTTTCCTTTAGATTCTTTTCAAATATATTTTCTTTGTGGTACACAAAAATCCAACATCATTTATTTGACCCTATTCCAAAGAAGTGGTAATTACAAGCCTACACGTTTCCTAGGTCAAGTACCTCCCTTTTTTTTTTTTTACTCTATGTGGAAAATTAGACAAAGACCCAATAATTTGCTCGAACCTCTTTTTGAGAAGAACTGCTCGAACCTGATAACTTGCCCAATCCTGAAGTAAAAATATGCAAATAATTAGAGTTTTTTGGACCCATTAAAGGTGGGTGCACCCGTTGAAACGACAAGTCGGGTTTGGTGCAAGATTGGTTGAGTACTACTTGACTTGCACTTCATGCGAGTTCACCTTTTATTCAAATTGATTTTTTATTGCTTGTTTTGATTTTTTAACTTTGTGTAAATATGCTTCACACATGGGTCCCAAGTACCAAAAATAGGTACTCTTTCTTTAATTCTTACAAGCTGACTCAAGTCTTCCATATAAAATCAGTTTTCTTTTAATGCTCACGGGGTGTGGGGACAAAGCAATCTATTTTAGTCATGGTTTAAACAAATTCTATATTCGGTCTTAACAGTTTTCAACAAAAATCAGTGTCACTTTAAAATACGTTTGGGTTCAACACATGTTCGTGTCAGACTTATCAAAGACACTTTAACGTTGTTTGTATTTTTTGAAAATACATGTGGGTGAAAAAGTGTATGAAAATATGTGTAATATTGTTTAAACAACGTTAATAAACAAACCCCTAATTTTTCAAGAATTACATATCACTTTGTTGTGTCTCGTGCTGTGTTGTATCTGTGTACATGCTTCATAAGTTTTTAATATCAACCATAAATGGAGAATTTTTAAAGGATTTATCAAAGGTTAAAACTTTTTGCTATCAAAAGAGGAACAAAATCTTCATCAATGAGAAACAAAAGTTTCATGGTTTGATTGCCGGATGATGACTGGAGGTACAATTTTTTTTTTTTTTTTAATTTTTTAATTTGAGATAAAGGTTCAAAAATTTTATGTACTCTAAATTCCTATCTTTCAAGAATATTGATTTTTGCGGCGCTATTCCTAACATAACCTGTTCTAATACAACATGTGTAAGGTTCAACAAAAACATTTTTGTGACTAGAGCACAATTAATTATAAGAAAAATAACTTTTTATTTATGTACCTTTGACACCTTGAGAATATCTATATATGCGCACACACACATTTAGCATGCAACAGAGTCTAGTTCCTCTCTTGGCTCCGCTTCAAGATGACTCTGGGTGAGTCTAGCTATGGTTTTATCCAACATTAGGAGTTTATATTGATCATCAATCCAATAAAAACAATATTTTACCAATGCCCAATAATTAATATGACCACAACATATTAATAAGCTCTTGTATATACTCGTGCATGTGTGTAAGAAAAATATATAACTTATTAATTTCCTAATATTAGGGTTGGTCATAACTCATCAATATAATGGATAAAAAATGATCAACTTTGTTTAAATATACATAAAAGAAATTTATTTGGAGAATCAATGTTGATATATCTTTACTCTCACTTGTGACAATAATTTTATTTATTTATTTTTTAAAAGAGTTGAATGTTGGTTCCATGTAAAAAAAAGTTTCCCTTAATATGGGTGTGAAACTCTATCCTAAAGTTTTGAACCCTAGTTTTTACTTCCACCACACAAAAACTTTGTACTGCAGTGGTAAATAAATAGGTTAAATGGGGTCCAACTCACAACATTTCTTAATTGACCAAAATTGGTTCTTAATTCCCACCTCCATACGTTTTAAGACTTGTTCAACCGTTTGAAAAAAAAAGAAAAAGAAAAAACAAAAAACCGGCAAGCTGACTCAAGTCTTCCTGGACCTCAACCTTGTGCATAAATCACTGGTAAGATAGCTACTCTTCTTTAATTCTTACAAGCTGACTCAAGTTTTGCATGTAAAATCAATTTTCTTTTTATGCTCATGAATAAACGACAAAGCAGTATATTCAATCATGGTTTTAATTTAAACAATTTCACATACTAACTTAACAGTTTTCAACGGTAGTCATCGAGGCACAAAAGCTTGACCAAAGAGGAACAAAAGTTCCATGGTTGGGTTGCTGGTCGAGATACGATTTCTGGAGATCGAGATAAGGGTTCACAATTGTTATTATACTGTAAATTCTTACTATTTTTCAAGAAATATTATTATTTTTTGGCTCTAGCCCTAACACAACTAGTTTTGATACCACATGTAAAATTCAACCAAAACATTCTAGTAATTGGAACACAATTAATTATTAGAAAAATAACATTTTATTTACATACTTTCCACTTTCAAGACGACTCTTGCTAGTTAAAACCTTACACTACCTTTATATATATATATATATATATAAAAGACTGAGCACAAGTTCAATAAAAACAAGAATGTTCCATCAAACCCCAAATCTTTAATTTAGTGACAGAAATTTTTATTAGTTAAGCTAGTTCAACCAAAAAAAGACATTTCCAAACCATTGATAACTATTATATCTAATAGTGAGTAAAATATTGTTGCCACATCATTAAAACATAGTTTTTGGAAACGGTGAATGTCAAAGTGTGGGGAATTACTCAGTTGTAAAACCTGGTGATCATTTTTTGTGTTTGGTGGTATTGAAAATTAATAGTATTTTTTTATAATGCCAAACAGTTATATGACTATATTATAGGCCAAACACATAATCAACCTTAAAATTGATTGAAGAATTCCAACCAAAAAAAAAGAAAAAAAAAAAAAAAAGAAAAAGAAAAGAAAAGAATGGTCAAAAGAACAAAATTCATTATTTTTCTCATTAAGACATTGTTGAAAATCATAAACCACAAATGGTATCTGAAACCTTAATTAGCTGCATAATAACAAAGTCTACAGCGAGTTTGTGGTTTTTGTCCCTATATGCATGCATGTTGCAAGCACGTTCGAAGGGAATCCAAATTTTCTGTCCCACTTTTTCTGCTCCATTCTTTACTCCACCAATAAAAGTTTGTCACGTATTCACCTAATTAATTAAATACTACCATTATTGACTTATTAATATTATCATTATTAATTAATGGTAGTATTTAATTAATTAGGTGAATACGTGGTAAGTTTTTATTGGTGGAGTATAGAGTGGAGCAGGAAAAGTGGGACAGAAAATTTGGACTCGTTCGAAGGTAGTGATAAAGACACAAGTGGATAACAACATAAATGTTTTAAGTTCAGGTCCGGTTATATATTTACCCAGATGTAGCTGTGGTTTCTTTAGGTCCTCTTCACTAAAAAAGACAAAAAAGTTTTCACTTATTTAGCTATCTTAATCAATATTCTTATCCGTATCAACATCAATCTGGACTTTATAGGTAAAGGTTTTGTGGCCTTTTTGATAGCAAATTACGAACTAATCTTCCACGAAGGTTTCTTATCCTTCAGTTATGCAAATATAGACGCTACAATTAAAACAAGGTTACTTTTCCACACGGAATACAAAATAAAACAACACAAATCTGTCTTTTTTTGTTAATAACGACATAAACTTCTCAATCAAGGTGATGGTATGAATAGTATTCATGCCTAGAGAATGTAGCTGGAGCTCGATGGTTCCACCTTAAAAAAAAAAAAATCTAAAATAATGAAAACCATCACCCCACATAATTTTTGAGGTGAAGCCTGGTGTTGAGGTTTAGGAACTTCCATATTTAAAGCCTCCGTCATGTGCCAAAAGGAAAGGGGTTACACAAACTGTGTGCAAAAACATTGAAGAACAAATGCATATCCCCCAAGGTACCTTCAAATGTGCCAATAGCCAAAGCTAAAATAGAGTCCAACCAAAAGAACAAAGTGCATCATATCCAAGCTAGTTATCTTCAAATGTGCCAATAAGCATAATATTTATCAGAAGTACAATCCATATTGATCAACTCCAAGTAGTGATGGAACTTGATCTCAGGTGATTACCTTTATAAGCAAGTTGGCAATCATAATTTTTTTGAAGAATATCTCCTTCATCAACAAAATATTATCTCCTACATCTTCTTCCAATATTTATCTGACTTCTCTTTAGGTTTGTCATTTAGTCCAACTTTTATTGGATTAAGAAATCTATAACTTTAGCACATGTCGAAGTTGTTCGTTCCATCAATTTTTTTAATCTCAATTTTTTACATTAAAGACTATACAAGTCCTAATTACCAAAATTTTTTTAGAGGGCTTACTTATCTTTCTTTATAACGATTATATTCATGAACCACTTAGCAATAAATCTCCAAAAAGAACAAATCCAAATGCCTAAGTAGCAAACTTTGATTTTGAAATAAGTTTGTTGCGTGAACAAACCTCTAATAGCATGCCTACACAAGATTGATTATAACAACTATTATGGGTGTGAGAAAGTTCTAACAAACAAGAAGCAGGAATTAAAAAAAAAAAAAAAAAACTAAAAAGAACAATAGTCACAATCACGCAGAGAAGAGAAGAAAACCAAGGGTTACGAGGTCTAATAATAACCTATAAGCATAAGTAGCTGATGATAAATTCATTATATCACAGATAAATTACAAAGTGTTTATATACTCACTAAAAACAAATCTCTCTAATTATCTCTTCATGGCGTGGTGCAGTTGTTCATGGTTCCTTTTAAGTCCTCTTCACTAGAAAAATAAATAAAAATGTTCTCTTCACTTAATTAGCTATCTTAATCAATTATATCCGAATCATCAACTAGACTTTTAGTAAAGTTTTTGAGGCCTTTTTTTATAGCAAATGATGACGAACCAATCTTCCACGAATGTTTCTTATCCTAAAGCTATGAACAAAGAAGAAGCCATTGAAATTCAACGCAATATAGACGCTACAAATATAAACCTTATAATCAAGATAACTTTTCCACGCGGAATACAAAATCAAGCTGATGGTATTAAAAGTATTCATACCCATAGAATGTAGTTGGAACCTGATGGTTCCCTCCTAAAAAGACCTTTAAAGCAATAAAAATTAAAAACCATCACCATACATTTTATCTAAAATGAAACCATATGTTGGGTTCTAGGAACTTTCATAATTAAACCCCCCATTCAAGTGCCAAAAAGAATTAAAGGGGTTACACAAATGGAGTGCAAAAACTTTAAACTTTCAGTGCTGCATATCACCCCAAGCTACTTTTAAATGCGCCAGTAGGCGTCAAATTTACCCAAAAATGGTGCCAAAGACAAAAACTAGTCCAACCAAAAGAATAAAGTGCATATAACCCCAGCTACCTTCAAATGCACGAATAGGGCATAAAATTTACAAGAAGTTGCTCAACACACAATGCTTTTTGATCAAGTCCAAGTAGAGTTGGAACTTGATCCCAATGATTACCTTTTGAAACATATTGGTAGACTGGTAGTAATTTTCTGAAAAAGAATCTCTCTCTCATCAACAAAGTATTTTTGATCCTTCACCAAATATAAATGGATGGTGCCATAAGCTTGTCTGTTGATCTTCTCCCAATCTTTATCTAACATCTCTTTATGTTTGTCATCCAATCCAAAACACCAAAGTTTTACGCGGTTTAATAATAAACTATGTGCATAGGTAGCAAAATCTCTCTAATGTTCTCTCAAATCTTTTTATTTATAAGATTTTAATATCTATTTCTTGTCAGACAATAACTAATTAATCACTTCTTATTTGACAACTAATAGATTATCTTTTATACCAAGAAATTAAGCATCAAATCAAAAAATGAGTCAAATCTCCAAACTTGATTCAAATTCTATCAAATGATCTTATTGATTATGAGTTTCACCTAATCCAAAATGGAAGAGTGCCAAACCTCAATACATCTGAATTGAATGAAACTTCCAAGTAACTTAATAAAATGAATAATAAAAGGACTTAATACAACATGATAGATTAAATAAAGACTCACGCAGCTACAAAAGCTTCCAACACCATAATTGATAACACTACATTACACTACACTGCAACTCGATTACTAATCGCCAGAAGACATTTTTAGAATGACTAATACAAACTACAATGAACAGCACAAACCACCAAAGCAGATAGACTAATTAACCCACTTTCCAATACATAGCTTTTGAGGTGCATGGGCTTGTATTATCACCTAGATATCATATAACCCTTTAGATTCCTATAATTCCTTGACCTGTTGATCACTCCCAGTTTCAAGAATATTCATCTTCATTATCATCATCAGGCTGTTCATTATCATCATCATCATCAGGCTGGTCATTATCATCATCAAGCCCAGAAAACGCCATGCCCACCGCACCCATTAGCCCCTGGCCTAACCCTTCCCCCAATCCCTCAACAATTTGGCTTGCGGAGCCATTAGCACCTCTTTTAGGCCTCTGCTTCACATTCGGATCAGTAGGTGGATGATCCACAGTCCTCCCGAACTTATAAGAAAAAGCTAGTGCTCCTTGTGCCTCACCATCTGAGGTCACAATGTTTTTAGTCATATGTTTTTCATCTTCTGCTGCATCATCATCATCACCAAAGCATATCAGCAGTTCTGAGATGGGCACGCGGACTTCACCAATATCTTTGTCCCTTAAACCGTGAGTCTTCCGACGTGACTTGAGCTTAACAACCAAATCAAGATGGTTCTCCTGAGCTATAGCAAGATTGATGGTGAACTTAACGTTAAAGTTCCATGTAGGGTTTGAACCACCTTCTGAGTTAACAGATGTTTTTCTCTCAGGGGAATGGAGGATATTGTTGTGGTCTTGAATGGAAACTGCGGCATAAGGTTTCATTTTTTTGAGATGATTTACGTACTTCAATCCCTGAGCGGACTGAATTACAAGCTCTAAAGGCCTGTAACTCATGTTGTGTGGACTTTAATTGGAGAGACGAGTATGGATGGGAGTGAATGTATATGCTGGTTTGCTATTATGTTAGGCTTGGCAATGTGAGGTGGCTTATCTAGCATCGCTCATAATCTACTTATAAGTGCACGAAGACGGAGATATGGTTGGAATATTCCTGGTAAGGTATCACAAGTGAACCATTTTAATGTGAAACCAGTCAAAGAAGACTTTTATAATTAATATAAAGATTTTGCTAATGTGTGCCCTAAGGGCACACAATAATTAATTATTTTTAGAAATATTTTCTCAAAAATTGAAAAAATATTGACAACTTTTTCAATTCCCGAAAAAATGTTTTCAAAAATGGATAGATTAATGTGTGCCCTTAAGGCACACATTAACCAAACCCTTAATATAATATCTTTGTAGATTTTACCAAAAAAAAAAAAATCTTTGTAGATGACAGACTTAGGAAGACTTTAAAAATTAAAACCTTTCGTAGACGGCAGACTTAGTCAATAAGGCCCTGTTTGGTGAGCAAATTCTAACACATTTTTGAGCATTTTAAATAACTTTATACACATTTCAACACATTTTTTCACCTACACGTATATCAAAAACACCCAAACAACATTACTCAAACTCCTCTACCAAACGGCCCTAAAACTTTATAATTTGGGAAAAGTTTAGGAATTAGTTAATGAATTATTTTTAAAAAGTTTTTATAGGAAAAGAAAAAAAATTAATATTTTGAAAACGTTTTTTACACCTCATGAAAGTGATGTTAATTTTTTTTTAAATGATTCATTAACATATGTCTTAATGACATCTGCTAACCAAATCTTAATAATTAATATTATTGTAGATGGTTTGGTTGAGATTTGAGGTGTAGATTGCAGAATTTATTATTAATTTTTTTTTTCATTTTTAAGGAAGCCATAATAAATGTTGAAAACTCTATGTTTTAAATTACTAACATTTTTTCACAATATATTTTGTAATTGTCAAGTATTATTCTAATTGAAAGTACAGAGAAATTGCTATCATTTCAGTCAAAAAAATAAAATATAGAGAAATGGATGAATATTCCATCACTTTCTCATTATGATTTTCCCAGAAGATGAAAGAGAAACGCATCAAGAGGGAGTTAAGAGACTGAGTCTATTTCCTACACACGTTTCATGGCTATTCGTTGACTGGTTCACATTGTTGGTTGGACTAAACTGGACTTCATGACCTTTCTATCTATGTCGCCGCTTCATAGGTTTTTGTTAGGTTTTAAAAGTTTAGAACAATTGGTAAATTGTGAATACAAATTTGTTTAGATATAGATCTTAGAGTCTATAAGATTTATTAGACAATTCTCAAGGTGTTGCAAGTCAGAATACAACAAAAAGGAAGCTGCAGGTTCAGGAATTCAAAACATGTCAGGTTCGACTGAACGAGAACAAGGCTTGACCGATCTAGATGCGAATTCTGCAGATTTTAATTTTGGCCCACTGCTCATTAAGTCCATTAAGTGATTAAGGTTTTAGATTTATTTCACATAGTATTTAAAGGAAACCCTAAGACATGTTTTGTGAGGACTTTGGAGGTGCTTTTGTGAGATCTAAAAGGTACTGTGCTTTCTCATTTCAAAGTCACTACCGGAAATCATTCTCATACCATTAGAACCGGTAGATCTAAAGTTGTTGCAACAAGATCATACATAGCTTATGATTTAAACCTTCAAGGGTGGTCTTGGAGTCACAAAATGGAGAGTTTGTGTTGCTAAACCTTTAAGTGAGATCTCAAAGTCACAAACAGGGAGTTCGTGTTCAGCAAATTCAAGATCAAATAGTCTGTGGAGTCAGAGCTACACGTGGTCGTGTTAGTGAGTTCTACATGAGATAGCTTTAGATTTAGTGTTTAAATCTATTGTAATCTTTCATTCTATCATAATGGATTTGTTTATCCTGAGGATATAGTTAGGTTAAATCCTCTTCCCAGGTTTTTACCTTGAAATGGTTAGTTTCATTAATTTTCCTAAATGATCATATTACTGTTTTCTGTATATTTCCGCACTAAAGTAATATGTTTGCATGTGTTTAACCTAAGTATCATAATTAACCTAAACAAACAATTGGCTAATTTATTAGATTAAACTTATATAGTTTTAAAGGGTCTAAACAAACAAACAGTTTTTGATATCAACCATGTAGATAAAAAAGTAAAAAAAAAATTGTTATCAAAAGAGGAACAAAATCTTGACCAATGAGAAACGAAAGTTCCATGGATTTGATTACCGGATGCTGACTGGAGGTACGATTTTTTGTGAGATAAAGGTTCACAAATTTTATATACTCTAAATTCCTCTATTTTAAGAATATTGATTTTTGTGGCTATAGCCCGAACATAATCTGTTCTGATACCAAATGTGTAGGATTAAAAAAAAACGTTCTTGTTAACAGAACACAATTAATTATAAGAAAAATAGCATTTTATTTATTACCTCTTGACACCATGAAAAAATCTTCATATTTGCATGCGCACATTCAGCATAGGCAAGTCTTCCTCTCTTAGCTCCTACTTTCGAGAGGACTCTTGACAAGTTTTAGCTATGATTTTATCCAACATTAGGAGTTTATAGTTATCATCAATCCATCATAGATCAAGTTTAAAAGTTAAAATTCTACACTCTACCTCAACATTAGACCAGACAAAAGTCTAATAAAAACAATATTTTACCAATGCTCAATAATTAAAATGGACAAGGTTTGTTACATTGTTCCATATTTTAAAAATTTAACCGTTACATTGCATTTCTTTACGCTCTTAATAAATATGTCAAATTTTGTGCTAATAAGATATTATTTACTATATGATCAATAAACTTTCTTTTTATACATAATTTTAAAATACATAAACTTGCAATTTAAACAATTAATTGGTGACATATATATTGTTTTTTAATTTTCTAGAAATTTTGCAAGCATGAAGGATATTAAAAGAAATTGTAATTTAATGGTGAATTTATCAAAATTCACATTTAATAAAAAGAGATTGAGTGAATGTACAGCCTTAAGTTACAACAAAGTTTGTAACTAAAATCTTGTCCAATTAATATAACCATAACATATTAATGAGCTCTCATGTATTGCACATGTGTGTAAAAAAAAAAAAAATTCTTAATTTTATAATATTAGGGTTAGTTATAATTAGGGTTAGAGAAAATTCAATTAGATTCTATAATTGAAGTTCAATTTTGCGCTATGTGTCCTAAATTATTTATTTTTAGACAAAGTTTTATTTCTTAATTTTGGAGTCAAATGTGATTGATAGTCTTTAATTTTCGAATCTGATTCTCGATCGATTAAAAAAGTTCAGTTTTTAGGCCAAAACTCTTTGCCTATTTTGATTCCTGTTCGACTCCTAGTCGATCAGTCGAAATCTGTTTGTCTGTCATTTCGATCACTGCTCGATTCCTCTCGACTGATTGAAATTCGAATTTTTCAAATTATTAAAGGTTTTGACATATCAGTTTTGTCCTTCTCCTTTTCCTCTTCTTTCTCTTCGATTGCTCTCATTTCCTCATCTTAGAAATTTTTTTTGTCATTATTCGAGTCAAAAGCTTCAAGGTTTTCTTCTATACTCTAGGTATGACTCTTTTGCCCTTTCTTTTTGATCTTTTTACAAACATATCATGCATAATCATTAAAAATTTTGAAATTTTCGAACTTTGTAGATTTTGTGGTTTTTGATGATTTTGGGTGTCTTTTTTTGAAACGATCACTGAGTTTTTGTGTGTGCATGATATATACATGATTCCACAGATTAGTTTGAAAAATTTCATGGATTTTGAAAATTTTCGAAATTATGGTCATGTGTTCTTGAGGAAATTGGGGATTTTGTTCAATTGGGTAAAATCGGCTAAAATTGACCAGTTTTTGATTAATTGACTGTTTAAAACATGTTTTATACCTGTTGTGATGTTCAATTACTCAATTTGTGTGTTTTTAAAAAATTAGGGTTTATGTTCTTCAAAAATTTGAGGAGTTTTCATAAAACTTGATTTTCTGGATTAATTTTTCAAAATTGTGAGAAAATTGAACTTGTTAATGCATTAGTTCATGCATCACTTGTGTCTATGCATCATGCATCACATAGATTTTGAAGATTGCATATATAAACTGTGTTTAAATTCTCTCTAATTTAGTCTGACCTTGTTTTTTCTATTTCCATTGAAAATTGACAATTTGACATAAATAGTTCCTAGCTCTCATTTGAACTTACACAATTTACCCTTGAAGTTATATTCCGTTTGCATAAGCAATCTTTCCGCTTATATTTTTTGTTAAGTGTCATATAAGATTGATACACGTGTTTAGTTCGTCCAATAAAATAATGTGACGTCATTTTTCATTATGCTGTATCATTTTCATTATTCCACGTGGTATCATTTTCATTATTCCACGTGGTATCATTTTATTGGATGAATTAAATAATATAAAAGATTGTAGAGCCCTTAAATATCAGTCCTAAACTCTAATGAGTATACAAAAGTTGTCTGCTGCCTAGGTAGCAAACTTTGGTTTTGATATATGTTTGTTGCACGGAAAATTCTCTAGAAGCATTGATTGTAAAAACTTTATGGGTGAACTAAAGATCTAACAAAAAATAATAAAAGACTAATACAACACATAAGATAATTGATGGATTAAAAAAGACTCACGCAGCTACAAAAGCTGCCAACGTTACACCGGCAATACACTGCAACTCGATTACTAATCGTTAGAAGACATTCTTAGAATGACTAATACAACACAAAATTGAACAGCACGAACCACCAAAGCAGAAAGACTAATTAACCCACTTTCCAATACATAGCTTTTGAGGTGCATGGGCTTGCATTATCACCTAGATATCATATAACCCTTTACATTCCTATAATTCCTTGACTTGTTGATCACACCTAGTTTCAAGAATATTCATCTTCATTATCATCATCAGGCTGTTCAGCATCAGGCATGTCAGTATCATAGAAAAACGCCATGCCCAACACACCCATTAGCCCCGAGCTTAACTCTTCTCCCAACCCCTCAACAAATGGACGTGCGAAGCCATTAACAGCTCTTTTTTAGGCCTCTGCTTCACATTCGGATCAGTAGGTGAGTGCTCCACAGACCACAGTTGTAACACCCAACCCAACTTTATAATTAAACTATGTGTTTAAGTGATTAATTATTATCTTGAGTTACTTTCTAAAATTAATATAAGAGTATTTAATTAAGCATATTATTTTATAATACCTTTGAATAAGAATTGTAAAGATTATAAATAATTGAAATGGCTGTTTGTATTATAAATATATACTTGGTATGTACAAAACTATATTAAGTGGTTTAAATTATTAAATACATAGTTGGTGTTTTAATTAAGCATGATGCATGAGATATTATAGTAGAAATTTCACCCACATGCAACCAATGGAAATTCAACACATAATGCCAATGTACCATGCAATCACCAAGTTCCACCTCACCTCTTCCTTGACTTTCTCAAGCAACTAGAACTTCCAAGAAGCTCTTTACCTCTCCATTTCCCGCGGGTCCATGCAAATCAGAAATTTGCACCTTACTTTACTCTTTTCTCTTAAGGAAAGAGCTAGGAAGCTCCCTTGAGTCTTCCTCTCAAGTCCACGGGTTCACACACCCAAAAGAAAGACAAAGCTCCACCTCATTCTTCTTTCTACCCTCTCAAAGTAAATAGAACAATCAAGAAGCTCCTTCCTTCTCATTCACACGGGTTCAACACCAAAAGAAAGAAAAGCTCTCAACTCTTTTCTCCCTTTCACACCTACGGGTCCAGTAGCAAGAAGGAAGCTTCTTTCAACTCTCTCAAGCTCTCTATCTCTCATACTTTCGGGTCCAGCCACTAGGAAAGGGGAAATTCTTCCATGCAAGAGTGATTCTATTTCTTCTTGGAACCAGGAATTTGGTAAGGGTCTAGCTACTCTCACCTTAGAATCCATAATTTCTTCATGAATCTTTAGTATTGGTATTTGTGGTTTGTGAAATTAGGAAACTTGTAAGTCTATATATATATATATATATAGTGTTTTAAGAAGCTTTGAAATTGTGTTGGTGATTTGTTGAAGGTAGATTAGGGTTTTTCCTAATTAATGATTTTATATGATTAAGGAAGTAAGAAAAAGTTAGGATGAGTATTTTTGGTGCTGCTGCTGGGATTTTTGTTGTGTATTTTTGCTCTAAATGGTTAAATGACTGTATGTAATTGTTTTATAACATGTCTAATGAGTGTATAAAAATCCCCATATGATAATAAGACTATTTGCAATCATTTTATGATTTTACAAGAAAATGTTTCAGAGCTGCCTCTGTAACAGATTCTGTGTTTACACATGGTAAATTATGTATTAAATTGTATATAGTGAATTTGGATACTAGGGATATTTCCTATGAAAGCTAAGACACATGTGGTTGTTATGGAAGTGGTCTCACAGCATTTGGATGAACATATAAATAATGGTTTAATTTCTAAGTTGCATGAAATTCTGTCAGGACAGATTTGAGCATGTTGTATTGTATGATTTTTAGTAAATCATGGGTTTATGATTTGACTCCGAAATTTTTATGGTATATACTAGACATACAAGGGAGTGGTTCTGAAAAATTTCGTGACAATTTGATGTGTGTGGACAGCCCATTTGTATTTTACAAATGGGGCATATGCTACTGGAATAAAACAGTGACCAGTAAGAGACATGCCTAACTTTGAGGATTTAATTCTAAAGTTAGGGCGAATGATTTGAGCTATAATTTATTATGCTCATCATTTGGTATGTCTGGATCATAGATAAATTTTGTGTGACTTGGTTTGAGGTTTAGTACTCAAAGGAGGAGTTCTAAACCTTGCGATGGTTGTATTCATGAAACTGTTTTGTTCAAGATGCGGTATGTTGCCTTAAGAGTGTATATGGTTACATGACCATGCTTAAAAGAATCTATGTTTATGCATGCATTATTGCCTTAATCTCAGAGCACATTTTGAAATGAAGTTGACTCCTCTGGAGATACGATATAAATATGAAAATGATGGTTTTCTTTAGTTTGGTATATTATTTGTTGACGTGAGCATAATATGTTTGTGGGAACCTCATTGAGGTGGGATTAGGATTTCTTTGATTCTAAGAGATAGGCTTTGAGAGAAATGTGTAAGTTTATGTTAAGGAATAATGGATAGTAATAAGCTTTGATTTTGGTTTAGGTGTTACCAGTATCCAAGTCTAAGCTCCTTCGACTTTAGGCTCTCGGTTCCTCTGCTTTCAGGTAAGGGATAAGTTATATGGGCATTTGGTAAGTCATGAGGTTATTTTAAAGTATATGATGCATTAAAATGTTTTTGATTAGAGATATGGCATATAAGCATGTTTCAGACAAAGATATGTTCGTGAGCTTTCGAAACCTTATGTATATGATTTAAGCATATTGATGCCATTACTAATTTCCACGAACATGATGTTTAAAGAAAAGAATGGAAATGCTATTATTATGAAATGTTATGCAAAATAAGAAATTTCAGTATGATGTAAAAGTATGAAACGTTTTCGGGTTATGACCTCTGGTGATCTGAACTCTGTCAGTAGGGGTTAATTACTGGCTTTCTATGGAAAATGTTATATGATTGGCCATTAAGTGGGACTAGCTCTGCTGTACCCGCCCCTTGTTGGTTACGGCCAACTTGTGGGGGAAGTCAACCTACCCCCATGGTTGGAAAATATGTATTATGATGTGATCCCGGGAATACCTGACATTGTGGGGAATGCTGGATGCCTAATATCGTGGTGCTAGAAGCCTCCCAAATAAGTACAGACTTATCAGATATAGACTAACCAATAAGTTATTTATGAACAGCTATATTATGTTATTAATCATGAGAGAATGATTTTGTTTAAATGCATTATGAAAAGTTAAAAGCTCTCATGAAAAGAAGTTTATGATAAAAAGAAAAGCTGTTCTTTAAAGATAAGAGTTGTTAAGTTTTGTTACGTTTTAAAGATAAAGCTTCTGATGAAAGTACAAGTTTATGTTAAAAAGTTATAAGATATCTGTTTTTATGAAACGTTAAGTTTTATGATTATGAAAGTTATAATAGTTTACTAGAAGAAGTTTATGAAGAAAAGTTTTGTTATTCTTAAGATGTTTCTAGTTTAAGACAAAGTTACCAATTATCTGATTTAAGTTAAAAGGATTATTTTGTAATGAAGATGCACATATATTGATTTTAAACAATCAATATTATATTTGATGACTTTGTAAGAAATGAAAGAAATTGAATCCGAAAGGTTTTGGTAATATTATTCTGATAAGAAAAAGGAGGACAACTATTTATCTATGAAAAGCATATAAGTTATTATTATGAATAATATAAAATACTATGCATGAAAAGCTGTTCTCCTATCTGAATATGCATGGAATGAAATGATTTGATTTACATGCATCCTTATTAAATTCTCATATATCTTACCTTTACTGAGCTGTGTAGCTCACCCCTTCCACTCTTTTAGTTAGCAGGTTTTATTTTGGAGCAGAGGGAGCCTTAGTTGAGTTTTGGAAGGAGTTGGTTTTAGTTTTATATGTATAGATCCTAAATTAGTATTTGATGTTTAGTTTTGTGGTATGGTGTATTTTAGGATCTAATGAAAGTTGTGTACCTTAAAGGATTAAAGGATGTATTATGTGAAATTCAGAATCTGAGTAACTGCTGAATTATGTTATTCTTTGGAGTACAATGTGGATGCTCTGAATGTCAAGTGAAAGCTTATATAATTTAAGTAAAGAAACAAGAACGAAAAGAAAAAGGAAAGCTTTTGTAAAAGTTTTGTAAAAGTTAAGTTGGTTCTTGTTAATATCAGGTTTAGGCTTGATATTAGCATGCCGGTCATGGTCACAAATTCGGATATCGGGTTTGGGGCGTGACAACAGTCCTCCCGAACTTATAAGAAAAAGCTAGTGCGCCTTGTGCCTCACCATTTGAGGTCACAATACTTTTACTCATATGTTTTTCATTTTCTGCAGCATCATGATCATCACCAAAGCCTTCCAGCAGTTCCGAAATGAGCACACCGACTTCATCGATATCTTTGTCCCTTAAACCGTGAGTTTTCCGACGCGACTTGAGCTTGACAACCAGATCAAGACAGTTCTCCTTAGCTACGGCAAGGTTGATGGTGAACTTAACGTTGAAGTTCCATGTAGGGTTTGAACCACCTTCTGAGTCAACCGATGTTTTTCTCTCGGAGGAATGGAGGATATTGTTGTGGTCGCGAATGAAAACGACGGCATAAGGTTTCATTTTTTTGACATGATTTACGTACTTCAATCCCTGAGCGGACTGAATTACAAGCTCTAAAGGCTTGTAACTCATATTGGGTGGACTTTGGAGAGACGAGTATGGATGTGAGTGAATGTGTATTCTATTATGTTAGGCTTGGCAATGTAAGGTGGCTTATGTTGCATCACTCTTCATCTACTTATAGAAGCGCAAGCAAACACAGATAACGTTGGAAGATTCCTGGTTTCACAAGTGAGCTTCTCATAGATGCATGCAAGGGTATATAGGTTGACTACAAGATAGGTTGACTTATCCAAGAAGACTTTAATCATTTTGATGATGATCGTTAATGTGAACCATTCAAGAAGACTTTAATAATTAAGGTCATGCTAAAAAAGTGCCCTTAGAGTATTAGTTAACAATCTATTTTAAGAAAATTTTGACATCACTTTTATGGGAAATGAAAAAAATTGTCAAAATATTAATTACTTTTTTTCTTTTTTCATAAAAACTTTTTCAAATGGATTGTTAACGAATGCCCTAAGGGCATTCGTTAGCATTTCCCAATAATTAAATCTTTATAGATGGCATGGTTGAGATTTGTGGAGGAGGGTGTGCAACAGAAGAATTTAATTTAATTTATTATTATTTTTTCATTTTTAAGGAAGCCATAATAAATGTTTAAAACCATATGTTTTAAATTACTAACATATTTTCACAATATATTTTGTAATTGTCGAGTATTACTCTAACTAAAAAAACAGAAAAATGGATGAATATATGTTCCATCACTTTCTCATTGTGATCATCGGAGAAAATGAAAGAGATAGGCATCAAGTGGGAGGTAAGCGACTGAGTCTATTTCCTACACACGTTTCATGGCTATTTGTTGACTGGTTCACATTAATGGTGGGACTAAACTGGACTTCATGACCTTTATATGGCATTAGGGCCTACGTTATCCCTCACGTAACCCAAAAAAAAAAGATTATACGTGGGCAATGGACATACCTTTGCGGTAACTTAAAATTGAAACAAACTCGTTATTAAAAAGAAAAAAAAAGGAAACAAACTCTATGTCATTGGACCATTGAGGATCATATAATGTCAAAAATCTTATTTATTTTCTTACATATTACATACACTAAAAAAGTCATGATACAAATTCAAAAATTCTGTTTAGTCATGCAGCAGATAAATTTATCAAAGTTATGAATTATTCTAAACAGATAGTATGGATAATATTTAAACCTCAATTATCAATCACCAACTCAAAAACAATAATAATAAAAGGAATAAAAGGTAGTAAAGTAGAAAACCAATGAAGAAACTATACAAAGGAAAAACCACTATGATGGATCCAACCCTGTAAAATAATCATTAGAAATAAGAGTTACAAAAATCTACTTACAAAACCTTTGAAACTAAAATCTCTATTATAAATTGTAATCCTTGCAAACGTCTCACTTGCCTTCCTACTGCAATGGTTCAAGAACCTCTCGAATCCTTCTACACAAATCTCCTTTACCAAAGAATCCCGTCCACAATCCGAAACTTCTAGCAAAAATAACACCAACTCTTTGTTGTTTCAAGGAGACAATGGTTTAGATTAAAGGAAAAACTCTCAAAGTAAAACTCTAAACAGATCTCACAAAGAGTAACGCTCAAAGGAGAGGGGTTTAGAACTGTTTTGTAATGACTCAAGTATAGCCCTGGACACATTTGCACTTATAACCCAAAAGGCTTAGTTAGGCTACAATTGGGGCTTATCGTAATCACTTACAAACTCAAGATTCACCTAATAAACACTCAATGCGGGATTCAGCACATGCTCGTACAACACACACTTAAGCAATTCAATCCAATCAAATCTACACAATTTGAGGTGCCACAATCTCTCCTACTTAAATTCTTGACTTCCTCATCAGGGCCCACATTGTGTTGTAGTGCCCCCGAATCACATAACATTATTAGGTTTACTCTAATACCATTTTATTGTCATGCCCCGGCCCCAACCAAACCAGTGGGCTAGATACATGACAATGGCTACACACTTGTAAACTTTTCACCTAACAAGCTTGCAAGGTCTACATAAAAGAGTAAAACAATCCTCAAACAATCAGTAGGTAAAATTAAATCCAATAACCGATAATTTAATTGTCAAAGTCTCCATAGCATTAATCAAAATAAAGTCCAAATTCCAAGTGCATAAAATACTAAATTAATACACCCAATCTTACTTCAAAATATTCCTAAACAACTCTCATGCGCACACCCTTGCCACAACACTTGTTAATCCTTAGGATTTGAATTTAAAAGGGAAAGAAGGGGGTGAGTTTGACAACTCAATAAATAACCAAGTCCTAACTAGATAAAGCGCATTTACGAGTAAAATAAATGAGCTCACATAGTTATATTAGAATAGAACTTAATAAGCTTATAAATGTTGTTCAGTTCAAATGGAACGTTGGACAAATGAAATGCAAATACTAAAAATGACATTGTAATTTGCAAAGTGTTCTAGAGCAATCAAAATTGTAATTTGTAATTAGTTCAAATGCTTCAAAGAATTTCGTTGGAGTTGAAACAATAACTATATTATTAGATTTCATATTCTTAACAAATTTCATTATTTTATAACTGTGATCAAGCTAGATCCTTGTAATTTGACTCAAAATTATGTGTAGGCCATGATACACCACAAAAGAAACTAATTTTTATGCTAATGTATAACTCCCATATAACTCCCATTGTTTGGGTCTAAAGTATAGTCAGTCTATAAATTAATTCTTCTAAAGTTATATAGTCTTACTTCAGTCTATATCCAAAATCATATTTTAGACAATATTCTATTCAAATCGTGTTCTTTTAAAAAAATTTACACTTGTTTTATTTAGATTTGAGAAGAATATAAAAATTTTAAAATCAAGTTAAATTATTAATCATTGTAGCTAAATAATCAAATAAAAATATTTGAAAGAAAAGACAAAGATATACTCAATTATTTTAGTTAAACAAAATATAACTAGGTCAGAAAAGGTAAATTCGCACTTCTCCCAAACCTTCCCTTCTAAGATCCACGAATACCACCTAAAACAATGAGTCAATGACCCAATTACATCAATTTTTATAGGTGATTTTATTTACTTTCACGCTTGGTTAACTAATGTCTATCCGGCCATTACGAAAGCTCTCTAACTAGTTATATACCAAGTAATAAAGGAATTTCTATATACATAAGTTCTAGATCTGTTCAATACCAAAAGAAAAAGAATACATCTAAAACATCTTATAATCAAAGTTAGGCCAACAGGTGAAAACCTCATGGCCATGGGTGCATCATACATTCTTTATGAATTGTAACTATCAATCAAGTTCTTTACCATGCTCCACTTCTATGTATCACGAATAAAAAAAATAACACCTAGCTTCTTTAATTTTTCCTTTCACAATTGAAGTTGAGATAATCTTATAGCCTATAATTCGCGCCAAGAACCACGCAACATGTGTGGGTATGACCATTTGCCAATGCAC